>JAWPEI010000065.1:0-484770 GCA_035578085.1 Solanum pinnatisectum
AGGGTGTTTTGCAATACTCTCACCCCCCCCCCCCCATCCCTATTTTGTATCTGACAAAGTTGAACAACAAAATATCGAAAAAACTAGTTATGATAAACTGTGAATATGATAAACACACATTTAGTTATAAAACAATACTGCAGATAGATACATAGTCAGTTAGATAATTTGACGTAGTTATGTGTCATATACATAGTATTTGAACATGGTACATTGAATGTTTAGCAACATGTTCTACTTTCGCCCTTTTCAATGAATGTTTTTCTCCAAAAAGCAACCATTGTTGCTAAAGATTAAAGTTGTTCAACTTCCTCTCACTTCTCCAACCAAGATCTTGTGTGTAATTACATTAGGAAGAGGGATGTTTGAGATGGCGCAATCATTCTCGACAAACTCAAATCATCTACAAAACTAACTAAATCCTGTTGAATTACACCATTAAAAACGTATTGAATCATTAATGTATCATAAAATCATTGAACTAATAAAATCAAGTATAATGATCACAAAATTAATAAAAAGATAGAAAATCTAACCTTAGGTAAAGAACACCGAGAAATTGCCGGTGCGACTTTTCGACACCTCTTTTTTGGGGATTTATCAACTACGCTTTTGAAGAAGATGGACTATCCTTCTTCATCTTCTTAATGTTTACTTTCGCCATTACGAAAGGATTATGCAATTTCTTAGATCTGTTTTCTGCCCAATCAGTTTCTTCGTAATCATAAACACGATTGGTGTTATATGACATTATCTAGGTAATCTCAATACTGAATGAAGGTGCATCATCCGTAATGTATCAGAATTTTGATGAAGAAAAACAAAAATAAGTATGAACTATGAGTTGTGAGTGAAAGAATTTGAAACAATACCTTGATGGATGATCGACGGGAGAGAGAAAGATCTTAAAATTCAATATTGTAATGAGAGAATAAACTGATAAGATTGTGGGAGTAAAAAAGGGAGTGATTTAAGGAGTGAAAAGGAGAGAGATAAACGTGGGTTAGGAAAAAATAAGTTATGTATCCGGAAGTTGGGTTTAATGGAGTAAAAATGAGATTTTAGTAATATTTAGAAAGGGTAGGGAATAATAGAAAATATGTTAAATAATGTTATGTATATAGGTAATTTATCCAATTGAGTATGCTGATGGGTCTTTGGTGGGCTAATTGTATAATTGCTGATAATGGGCCAAAGAATTTGGGAATTGATTATTGGGTTGGTAGATTCTGGCCCAAAGATTCAAGAAAGTTGAGTTCGAATTGAGGTAACAAAGTGGTTAGATTCACAATTAAGAAATCGCCGAATGAATTAACAATTTAGTCAAACGAAATTAAGAAGCTAACCAAATTGAGTTAATTAACAAATTCAGCTAAAACCTCAATAAGATGAATTAATATTAATTAATTAACGAGCTTTTTAATCTTAACGAAATAAAATAATTAGCTTAATTATAAACTAAATAATTTAAAATTACAACCATAATATAAACCAAACTAAATTAACAAAATATTTAACTAAAACGTAAATCTTCTGTGATGATTTTCAAATATTATAAAATATACTAATTATATACATAACTATAAAAACATATATATTATTTAAAATTATAAAAGTGACAAAACTATTTAAAATAACTTGCAAACTATTTTTATTATTTCTTTTTGAAATTTTATAAAACTAATTATTTTAAATCGTTTGAAATTGAAGAAGCTCGGTAATTAATTCATATCATGGAGGGTCAAAATTAGGTATCAACAACTTAAATAATGTAAAATTATGCATGATCTAAAAATTGATTTGGAGGAATTATCTACTAAAGTTATTACTCGTAGCGTGAAATTTATATAAATAAAAACTTAAACAATTTATATAAATAAAAACTTAAACTATATGCTATTATGTATATTAGTTTAGATTACATGTGATGCACGTGTGTGTCACGATAATAAAAAAATGCATTCAAGAAAAATAAGGAATAAATTATAATAGATACATGATCCATTTGTAATACACACTAATTTATTTTTTATATACATTTATAATTAAATATAGAAGTATGTGGATTATTTTTTTATACGAATTAGAAACTTATCGTACAGTATAAATAAGGATTCTTTTTTGTCGTTTTTACTTATGCGTTAGAATACCCTTATGCTACATAATTTTTTCTATACTAATTTAAGAATCGTTGTATAAATTAGGCAATTTTTTGCCTTTTTTTTGGCATTAGGATCAGATACTCCTATGCAAGTACAAACTCATAAGAGAATATTAACTTAGTAAATTATATAATAATTGAAGAAATAAAATTAAATAATAATTGAAGGAAAATGGTGAAAAGACGAATTTGTTAAAGCAGAGCCTTTTAATGAAGGGCAAAAAATTCAAAAAACATTCTTAAGGACCTTCATACTTTTTATATATATATATATAAAAACATTCTTAAGGACCTTCATACTTTATATATATATATATATATATATATATATATATATATAGAGAGAGAGAGAGAGAGAGAGAGAGAAAGAGAGAAAGAGAGAAATTTAATTTATTTCTCCTAAAGTACGTCAAAAAGGAATAATTTTTTTTTTGAAATAACAAGAAGCTAATACTCAAAGTAAGATTAGAAATAAGGAAAGAAATGATAAAGAAGATGTACGGTTAGAGAAAATGAATAGTCTCTTTTCAGCAGCAACTAAGTTGTTGCAAAATATTAGAATCGTTATTTGAATCTTGGGTAGAAGAACTATTCAGATCAGAAAGTGTTCGGATACCGCTGGTAGATGACTGCTTCTTGTCATTGCCTTTACCTTTGTACTTTTTGCCACATCGCAGAAGTGTTTACAATTTAGGTAAAAAAAATTATCCAAATGAAAAATCAAACAAATTGATAAAATAATTAATCAATTTTTATTAAGGTTTGGGGTCCAGTAGGTAATATTTTAACATAATATGAAGCGCATGGATACAAGTTATATCACACTCTGAGTCTATACCCTCGACGTGGCCGGCACTCGAAAACCATCGCTGGTCTCCAAGCAAACCATTGTCCTGGCTCAATATTCAACGGAAGACTCACTCAACAACATAGGAACTCAAATACAAAGATTAACTCAATTGTCTCAAAGTAAATAACTCACAATGTTCAAAATATTCAACTAGCCATAAGAAGGCAACCCAAGTCTTAGAACATTAACAATGAAAATGGAAAAGACTCCTCAAAATACTATTGTCTATGAAGCCTCTAAATAATTAGGGATGTCGGGACAAGACCCATGACATCCTAACAAACTGGAAAGTAAATGTTTTCCCTTTGAAAGTAATAGGCTCACCAAATCTAACTGGGACTGTAAGTGATATCAACAGAGCGCATGTTGATGACCCTGAACACCTATATGTGCACATGAAATAATGCAGTCCAAATGACATCAGTACATTGAATGTACGAGCATGTAAGGGGAACACTGAAACATAATATATAGCTTGAACTGATAGAAAGGGAAGACATACTTATCACCTCATCTTAACTCAATTCAACTCAACTCAACTCAACTCAACATGATATGAAAGCAATGATAACAATATTCAATACATAAAGCTTTGTAAACAGTAGACAAGAACTCCAAATGTATAAAAATACAATAATAACTCTTTACTCTTATTTGGGAGATTCTTTAACCTACAACCATCACTATGAGCTACGTGATGATACAACGTCTCACCCATGCTGCCAGAACTGTCATATACCTTGCCAGGGTATAGAACTCCTCAACTAGGTGGATCCACTAAGCTATGCTTAAAAGCAATAAGGAATCATCTAAAAGTATGATCCTTTACCCATGTTGACACACATGGTTTATGAGGATTTTGAGTTGTCTAAACTCATCCCATATCGGTGCTCAATACTACTCTCAATAATATATATACTCATGCTCATATATTTAAAAACATAACTCCTTCTCAATTTGAGATAATTACTAAAAGATTCTCTTAAAAGAGATACTGCTCAAAATTCCTCAAGAACTCATTTAGAAATCAAGATTTTCTCTCATTTTAAATGTAAAAATATTTACTCTTGAGAATACTTAGTTCCCTTATACTCATTTTGAAAAATGAAACTCAACACTCCTCATTCTCACACGCATTAACTCAAGTCTTAAAACAAGTTATAAATAATTGTAGAAGACTTCTCGAAATGACTCAAAAGACTTTCTCGAACTTTACTCTTAATCTTTACTTGAATTTGAAATGTGAATTCAAGAGTTACGATTAGGATATATAGGATCACTCAATGATAGTGAAGACTTAGATAGTTGGAAATAAGAAGAGAGCGAAGGCACGATTCAAAGGAACGCGTACAGAACGAAGATCAGAGGCGAAAGGGGCCTGACGCCCCTGGCGCAACAGGGGCGCGCCACGCCAGCCCTCAGTTGCCTGAGGCTGATTTGGGGCGCATTGCAGGAGCAAGGCGCCAGCACCTTAGGCGCTATTGGGGCACACCGCCCCAGCCCAATTTCAAAAATGTTCTCACTAATTTTTCTTTTTGATTTTTGGTCCTAATTCACTTAGAATCGATTGATTTCTTCCAAACTCCCTTAGATTTATAAACCCAACACATGTAAACGAAAATCTACTCAAAGTCCCTCAAGAAAAACACTCATTCGCAAGACCCTCACCTCAAGAATTCAACAAAACCCAATGTTTAAAGAATGAAGCACAAAACCTCAAGAATCTCAAAATACTCAATCTTATGGACGAATTCAATAAGGAAACTCATGATTGGCGTGAGGGTGAACAAACCCATCACTATGAAAACTTACATACCTCAAAATAACTAAGTTTTTGGCGATTTCCCCAAATTCTTGAAGAACTTCTTGAAACCTCCTCCTTTCTCCTCTTGAACTTTGCCTTAACTTTCTTGAACGTTTTAGAATGAATAAAATTGACTTGATCTGATTAGACCCCTTAACTTTGGTAGGTAAAATGTGTTAGGCTAGTGGGGTAAGGAAAAGACCAAAATGCCCCTCCTTAAAAGGATGAATTTCCTTAACTAGATAGACTACACTCAAACAACCATATCTCCTTCATCCAAACTCAGAATTTAGCAAACTCGATGGCGTTGGAAAGAGGACTCAACGACCTCCAATTTGATACCTCATGGTCCACCTAACACATCCTATGCTGAATGTTATGGTCGTTTGTAGTTGATTTAAAACTCACAATTGAAGAGTAACTTACATTACTCTCAACTTAGCTCTTTTTAATTTAACTCTTTTAAGTTTTAGCTCTTCCTAAGATCGAGGTGTTACAATAACTCCCCCTTGGGAACAATTGTCCTCGAATGAGATCACTCTAAATAGAATTGAGGGTGGAAATATCTAAGTCCCAACTGAAACACCTAACATGCAATTCACATAACTCAGCATATCAACTTAAAGAGTATAAAAGTTAATACCTTAGTTTGGAATTTCTTCAGAAACAAAGAGATGTGGGTATCTCTTTTTCATATCCTCTTCGGCCTCTGAAGTGCTTTTGCAACAAACTGATTTCTCCATAAGACCTTGACTAATGCAACCTCCTTGGTTTTCAACTTGTGAACCTGACGATCAAGAATATAAACGAGTATCTCCTCATAAGATAGGTTGTCTTTATTACCAATATTTTCAGTAGGTACGATAAGTGAAGGATTGACCATACACTTCTTCAATATAGAAATGTTGAATACCGAATGGATTGCTGCCAACTCTGACGGTAACTCTAACTCATAAGCTACATTGTCAATTCTCTTGGATATCCTGTAAGGACCTGTATACCGGGGACTAAGCTTCCCCTTTTTACCAAATCTCATAACACCTTTCATGGGTGAAATCTTCAAGTAAACCCAATCATCCACCTTAAATTCCAAGTCTCTTCTCCTAACATCTGTATAGGATTTCTAACGACTTTGCGTTGTGTTCAACCTTTCTTGAATGATCTTCACTTTTTCCATAGCTTAATGAACCAAGTCTGGTCCTATCAACCCAGCTTTACCAACCTTAAACCATCCAAGTCTAATTGATGAATATTGAGTTTATTATTGAGGATATGTAACTGTTAGAGTGTTGTTGTTGAGCTGTGTGCTATGTAAATTGTGAACTGTTAGGTTGAGCGGGTTTTATGCAGGTTGTAGTTGTGGAGGTTTGGTTGGGTTGGTAGGAGTACCTGTATTCTATTCCCTTAGCTTGTGTTTAGAAGTTTACTTGTTGAGTATCATGTGATTTGGTAATCATCCTTTACTTCTACATTTTTGTAGGTTACGAGCCCAGATCTTCATGATACTTTCTATTCTCTTCTTTTTCGAGGCTTCCTTTGGAGATTTGTGAGGTAGTTGTTTGTCATCTCAGCGGACCTTCTTACTTCTATTTATGATCTTGTTCTATTTTAGAGACAACATCATTTGAGACTTATGTTTTCTTTCAATTCTAGTGTAATACATTAGAGGCTTGTGCACGTGACAACTAGATTTTGGGGGTTATTTAAGTCGATTATGAATTTCCGCATTATATTAAAGTATTAGACTTTTATTTATAGTTTATTTCTGCACTTTATCGTAATAGTTGATTTTTAGGCTGACTTATCTTGGTGTCATCACATCCATTTTTGTACACATATGTGTGTGTATAATTATAAATTTTAAATAAATAATTATACTGCTGGTTTGGTTTAGTCTTTTTTAGTTATTTTTTTTAAAAAAAAAAACTAAATCAAATCAAATTATGTTGTATCAGTATTTTAAAAAGTAGGGGCGTGAGGCGGGGCGTCTTAGTAAGTATAGGGCAAGGCATAAGCCTCGAGGCATGGAGTGTAAGCTCTATGGATCATTAAATTTTTAATTTACTATATTGTATAATAATATAATAACACAAAATTATAAAAATACATCAATAGTTTGAAATAATTACAAACATGATTAAGAAAACTCATAGCAAATAAAACTTCTAACATGATTATACAAGTATAAATAATCTAATATCTAGCTTTCTAATAATAAAAGAATCATTATTTCTAAAAATATTTTTTAATCATTCTATACAATTTACCCCCCTAAAAGAAAATAATCAATAAAATTCACTAGTATTATAATAAAAACATCACTCCATCATGGCAAAAATAAAATTACTTTCAAATAGCTAAATGAAAACGATAAGTTTGAGACATATGACAAAACCATAATCCAATGATAAGTGAAAAAGTAAAACTTCGCTACGTATTTTTGAAGGAAATGTTACGTAATATATAATCATCTTCACAGTGTTACTAAATAGTAAAAATGAAATACTACTACTTATTATTTGAATTACTCTCAACCTTCTTATCTCTATAGATTGAAAAATTATTAAGTATCATTCATTTATTCAAGAATTATGATGGTCAACAAAGTTGACAAAAGTTTTTAACACATAATTTGTGTAAGATCTGTTAGGCGAGCCCCGAGAGTTGGGTGTTGGGCTTGCTTAGGGCGTACAGTCGGACGCTTAGGGTGTGAGTCTTACAGAACTAAGCCCCACACTTGAACCTCGGGGAGTTTTGCTAGAGCCCCGCCCCAGAGCGAACCCTGAGGAAGTCTTTAAAATACTGTGTTGTATTTTAAAATTTTAAATCAAAACCAAAACAAATTAAAAAATAATGCGGAATCTTAGTAGCCTACTTGCTTAATTACTTAAAATTTTCATTATATTGGTAAGAATTTGATTCTCCATTTTGTAATCTTCTCTCTATTTTCTCTACCCTAATTATTTTATTTTAATTTTTAAAGTGACAATTTATTTTACTTCAAATTAATTTGATTTAGTTTTTTTATTTTGTGAGAACACCCTACCTACAACTACAAGGAAGTAGACCTTGTGCTATACTTGGATTCCCAAGTCCTTGTGTTTTGTTTTCCCAGGTTTTAGGCACGTACGTCATTAATACCAGTTTCTAACTTTGTCCTTTCTATTAAGTAAAAAAAAAAAAAAAGTAATAATAATAGAATAGTAATTGCAAATCTCTACATATTTCTTTAATAAAATTAACATAATTGAAATGAAAAGAGATTTTTAAGGGACGTGTCAAGTCAAACATGACAAATAAAAATGAATGAGAGAGTATACTAATACTATAAAAAAAAACTTTTTATGTTACTCTATGTCTCAATTTGTGGCACAGTTCAGATTTTGAAAGCAACTCTTTAAACATGAAATTTTTAATTTTTTTAAATAAACTTTACACATTTTAAATATTATATATAATGTCATAATAATTGATAAAATTAAAATATATGTAAAAAAACATATGAAAAGATCATAGTAAATGAA
The DNA here is from genome assembly GCA_035578085.1 of Solanum pinnatisectum. Taxonomy (NCBI): domain Eukaryota; kingdom Viridiplantae; phylum Streptophyta; class Magnoliopsida; order Solanales; family Solanaceae; genus Solanum; species Solanum pinnatisectum. The sequence continues at coordinate 8,340 of JAWPEI010000065.1, forward strand.
AACTTATTTTGACTTTCGAAATTCAAAAAATATCATATATATTAACAAAATGATATCAAGTTATTTTAACACGTTGGAGAAAGTATTTCTCTATTTTACCAGTTTTATTTTCTATAAATAATACATATATATCTTTTAATTATATGATAATTATTGTCAAACTCTTTTACGTACTTATAATAACCTATATAAAAGTTAAACTCAGACATAAAATGATATTTTCTTCGGTCGAAAATAAATGAATTTGTGATATATTTTTTTATGATTCAAAATGAATAATTTTTTTGAAAATCTTTAATGAGTTTTTCAACACTATTTCTAACAGATGAGTTTGAAAAAAAGAAAATACTAACGAATTACTCATTAATTAATATTGTTTGCAACAAATTTTAAAGTGACAAAAAAATAAATGACCATCACAATAAAATAAGAAGAAACATAACTTTATTGATAAAGATTGAGGGTATAATTTTGTTCCTCCCTTGATTCTATTCTCCCAAGATTTATCCATGACTCGAGGGCCATTAGTGGTGTATTTCTCGAACTATGATGATTTAGATTTGACTTCTATATGAATATTGCGAAAATATTTGAGATCTTGATCTCTTTATGGAATTTTCGAGATATCTTTTACTGGAGGCTCATCTAGAGTTTAGAGTTGAGTAGTCTCCAAGAATTCTAATTGAAAGTGAACACACATTCTAGAGTCCCAATTCAAATTAAACACGTCTGTTAGAATTCCACAAAATTTCAATGTCTACAAATATTGCTACTATTATATTTAGTGATTTTTTAAATTGATATGCCACAGTCGAAAAATATATTTATTTTTGTTACTCCCTCGTACTATATAGTATGTTAATCTGAGCCACAGTACATGGTAAAGTCTGACCAGCTGAGCTTAATGTGATGTATTACCAAAAGAACTTTGGGAAACATCGAAAACATACGTCAAAAACCCCACTTTTAATGTAATTATTGAGCCATGGTTAAGAGTGAAAGGAATATTTTTAAAGTTAAGTGGTTTGAAATAAGTCATTTATAATTATAGATTGTCTCGTCAAGGTAAAATAGACAATTTATCAAACTGTATATATATACAATTTATGTAGCACCCATTTTACTTAGCTAGCATATGACTACAAATTTTTAAGTAATTTGGCAAGTCATATTTGAGTGAGTTTTAACATTTAAGTGAAGTTTCACTATATGTTTGATCACAAATTTTGAAAAAAATATTTGACTTCTTTCAAAAATATAATGTATACGGCCATAAGTTTTAAAAATTATTAAAATTATTCATAAATTTGTCTTATCATTTTATAATGAACATGTTTCATTAAAAAATAACTGTACAATATAATTAATGAAAATCAACAACAACAAAAATAATAATATGGACAAAAGCAGTACAATAATCGATATCACATACTCAAATGTGTCACAGACTGATTTAGGATAAATTATAACCCACTAAAAACAAGTTGTTCTTTTTAATAAAGTTGGTTATAAATTGATATTATTTGGGATTAATAGATGATGGATGTTTTTATAAAATACAAAAGTTTGGGGTAATTTTTAAATTTTTAAAAATGCTCAAATATTAGAATTTGGTGCAAATTCTAGTTTTTTCTAGAACTTGAAAACTTGGGATGTTTGCCAAATATATTTTCCAAGTAATGACAAATTATATGACCAAACATTAGTTCCCAAGTTTTTTTCAAGTTTTGTTTCCAAATATATTTGAAATCAAACGGCACCTTAGTTTGTTTAAAAAAATAATCACATTTTCTTAATTAAAACAATTCAATTAAAACAAAGAAATATTAAATATAAAAATGTATCAAATTCTTTTATATATTGACTATGTATACAGTAGAAGTATATCTATCATTCTATTTAGAGTTAAGGTTGAAAAAATGAACTTTAATTTATTGAATTTTATATTCGAATTATTAAACGTGTGAGTTTCCTATTTAAACGATCACTTAATGATTATGAAAACATACTTAAATGTTGACTAGATCAAATATTTGTCTAGAAATGCGTCTAGATATGTTTGTACATTTTGCTTACCTGACATATATAACAACTCTAATTGCTGACATATAATTTTCTAATATATTTTTACTTGACTTCTTCAAAAATCTAAACTATCTCTTTCAATTAAGCGATATCAATATCACAATAGAGACGAGACTATAGCTAAAAAAGTAGAGATCGAAGAAGACGATAGATGTCATAATTGAATATTAAAGAAAAAATATAACAAAGTATATTCTTTACTCTTTTAAATCTTTATTAGAGTAGTGCGTCTGTTTTCAGCTTTATTACGTATAGTTGATCAACATCTTCTTCCTTTCATTCTCCAGCTGATAGCTTAGGGAAGAAGCACTGCTAATTTACTTACACATGAATCATCATCATCATAAAACCTCTGAAAAACAATGACATCAAATGAGCTCAAATTCTACTGTTACACACACTTTCATCTCTCATAATTTGTGTGATATTTTTTTTTTAGTCAATCTTAAAAAAGAATGTTACTGTTTTCTGTAATTAAAAATAATTTTAATTATAAAATATAATATCATTTTTATTGTTAGTAAAATAATTAATAGCCATAAAAATGCTTAAGATTTATTTCAAATTTAACTTTTTTTCTTCAATTTTATATTAAATCAAATTACCTTATGTAAATTGAGACAAAAGAAATATATTGTAAGAATACGTTCGCTCATCAAAGAACGAGATTGTACTTGGATTGAAGTTATGAAAGTATTTAGCCATAATATTTTAAAAAATATTTCACTTTTTTTAAAAAAAATTAAAACATAATTTATATTCAATAGCTCTGAAAACTATTAAAAATATGTAACTTCACCAAACTAACATACTTTCTCCGTCCACTTTTAATTGTCATTATGTGCTTTTTCAAAAGTCAATTTAATTCATTTTCAAAGTTAAATCAGATTACATCAATTTAATATTTTAAACAAAAAAATTAGATATTCAAAAACTATACCAAAAGTACTATAAATTGCAATTTTTTGTATATCAATATGATGAAAAAATATATTGTAAAATATTAGTTAAAGTTCTTATTGTTTGACTCAAAAAAAATCATGACAATTAAAAGTGGACAGAGGGAGTACTTGTTGTAGACACGTAATTTTTTACCGAACTTAAGGTCTTACACCATTGCTAGAGCTTAAATATTTTATAAAAATCTAAATTAAATATTTTGACTTTTACCTTATTTTAGTAAGTTTATTTTAAAAAGATTTGAAAATAACAAAAAAAAAAAAAAAACTATGTATTTTCTTTTAATTTAGATTTAAAAATACGCTAGTGTTTCTTAATTATAATTTTAGACTAGCTATTTGACTTTTCTTATATTTTATTAATTCGAAATAATTAATTAATATTTTTATTATTATGGTTTATATATATATATATATATATTTAAGCTAAAAACAAATAATAACCTAAACTACCCACACTACCCCACTTCACCTTTCAACCCCACTTACACCTATCCCACTACGCACTCACACCACTAAGCACTCCCACACAAACCATCAGAAAATCACACACTACACACCTATATACTAAAACACATTGAATACAGAACACACCTGCACAACCAGACGAGAAAAACACGAGAAAAAGAAAAATCATCCAAAAACACCATCCAACGCGGATAAGAAAAAACACCCTCATATTATATTTTTACATTCACAAACAAAGATTAAGTTTAAGGTTTGCTTTCATGGTTTCGAGTTCGTGGTTCCTTATTGGAATTATTTTCTTTTCGTGAATTGATTTTTACAAAAGGTACCATTTAATTTTTATTTGTTTAAGATTTTAGATTTTTTTTTATTTAAATAGTAATCATGAATATAAATAGTATAAAAATAATTTAGTCACTAATAATACGCTGAAGCTTTCAAGCAATAGGTAAGCATTAGGATAGATGTATATATGACCTGTTAAAATATTTGTTCGATTAAGAATGTGGATACACATTTTTTTCTTGAGACATTAAAATAAACTCAAGGATGCGGTGACGCACCTTGTCCAATAATATAATTATATTTCATTAATTGCCTGTAGACACAATATATCCAAAAAATAGTAAAAAATAAGTATATGTCAATAAAAGTGACCGTGTTAGAATTACGGGACTCGAGGGATGCCTAATACCTACCCCTCGGTCAACAGAATTCCTTACCTGAATTTCTGGTTCATAGACCAAATAAAGAGTCATTTCCTTTGATTAGGGATTAAACAAAAAGGTGACTTGGAACACCATAACTCAATTCCAAGTGACGACTCTGAAAAAATAAAACAGTCCCTTAATCAATATCGTCACTTAAATTGGAAAATCCCTTTCAACAGGGCGAAAAGGGGGTGTGACACTTGTTATTCCCAAATCAGGCAGAACCTTCATTAATGATGTTCATTACTCCATCTGTTTCATTTTAGTTGTCCTGTTGTATTTTTCGAGAGTTAATTTGACTAATTTTTAAAAGATAAATTAGCTTACCTTAATTTGATATTTTAAAAATAAAATTTTAGATATTCAAAACTCTATGGAAAATACTATAAATTTCTATTTTTTTCATATCAATATGATGAAAAAATGCATCTTAAATTGTTAGTCAAAATTCATATTGTTTGGCTCCAAAAAAAAAACTATAACAACTAAAACAAACCGGAGAGTATCCTTATACATCACAAATCATAATCCTATATAGAGATAAGCTTGACACAATATTATTATTTTTATAATGAACTAAACAACACATTATCTTAAAATCATTACACGATATTTTAATAAAAATTGCTAATAGTAGTGAGCATTATAATTTGTCAAATTAGATTAGTTACAAAGATTTACCCACATAAAATAAATAAATAAATAATAACAACAGTGGGAGATGATAGACTTCATTTATTTACGAGGATTTACAAATCTAAAGAAAAATTATACATTACTAGTAAATATTATTCAATGTAGGAGATGAAATGGTTTACAGATCTAAAGAAAAAGATTACACATTACGAATAAATATTATTCACCTTAGGAGATAAAACACCTAATATATTGGTAATGGTTTACAAAATCTAAAGAAAACTTTATATAAATCAAGCAAAACAAATATGAAGCTGTAAATTCTTATACAAATAAATAAAGTCAAACAATTTTGAAGTAAATTCATACAAATTAAGCAAAACAAATCTGAAATAATAGATAATGCTTTCTTTTATATATAAATAAACAATAAAATATGTTACAATTGGAGCAAGTTCTGAAATTAAAAAGAAAATAAGTTCTATTTTTTTTCCCAAAAATAGATTTGAAGCAGATTTTGGAATTCGAAAATTAATCTCACAAAAACTGGATGATTTTATAGACATACATATATTTATCAAACAAAAATTGAAAAAATATTTTCAAAATCTTAGATCTAAGGGAAGAAAGAAAAGAAACATTAGCTTACTTTGAAGTCCCATGGTTTTCAGCAATTATGAAATCCTGTGAGAAGAAAAAAACAATCAAATTATTTATAAAATAAACATTATAAAAAAAAAATCCATGATAATAATTAATTAGAACCTAAAAAGGTAATTAACATTCTGTAACATGTTAAATTATACCAACCAGTGTAAAAAAGAAAATGTTCAAACTGTCTGTATATAACTTAAATTCTAAAATGATTATATATATACCTTGTGATAAGGAAGAGCCACCATAGTAGGTACTTGACTCAATTGGAGCATAAAGATTAGGGTTAAAACCCAAGAATAAAGAAGGCATTATCTTAATTTTGGTAACTCCAGATCCCTCAATTATTTCTTTGTTTGCTTGTAATTTGTTCTTGAAAAATTGTTCTTCCATTTCCCTAATATCTTTCTTTCCAAACATATTAGTTGATTTGTGGCTAGTTTCAATTTTGCTCCACATTTTCTTGATTGTTCTTTCCCTAGCTCTTGCTCTTGCCTTTACCCTTAACTCTTTTAGTGTTACTTGTTCCTTTTCTTTTGCTCTTTTGGGATTTCTTTCTAAACCCTCGTTGTTGATTGCTCCTACATAAACATGATAGAATAGAAATAATGTTAGTAGAACGGACCACACAAAAAACATCTTAGTTTCTAATTGGCTATATGACGTGGTGAAACAAAATTAAAATATAACTAACTTCAGATATGTAGTTAGTTCTTAGTACTACCTTAAATAGCTTGGTTTTGGAAAATACTATCGTATAATTATGTGTCTTATTTCGAGTTTTAGTTCAAGACTGAGCAAGACAGAATGAGGTTCAAAGAAGTTGGGGAAGAGAAAAACCTAAGAAGGCTCATTTTGATACTTGATTATAGTGAGTGCAAGGATTAAACCTGGAATTTGAGTCTGATGAGTTGACCAATTAGTGAGCTCCTCAAGGGCTACTTGGGAGTGTGTAAATAGCCAATCAATGGTTTTGCTTGGTTTGTCAAAACCTAGAAGTTCTTGAAGATCAAAGAACTTTCGAGCCATGGCAATGGAGAGTCTTATCCTTCGATCTCTTGGACCTTGAGCCGTCAAAATCTTACTACATGACCTCTCCCTTTTCTTGGGTTTCTTCTTCATGGGAAACAACCTTAAGGAATTATCACAATGATCTTCATTGTTCTTTGCCAAGTAATGATGACTAGAAAATTGATTTTGGTAATATTGATGAAGGAGAATTTGGTTGCCATTGAGACCAAGAAAAGGAGAAGAGGTGTGAAAGGATGAGGAAATGTACTGAGGAAGGGGGTTATCATGAGTACTACTATTACTGGCTGAGAACATTTTGGTCAAAGGAAATTAATTAGGGTTGTGGAATTTGGACTAAAATATTGAAGAAACAAAAAAAAAAAAAGCTTTTTAGAGCAAGTAATTACCACTTCAATTCCACTAAAGCTCCATGCATTAGAGTATTACAAACAAACGAAGGATCTTCATGGAGCTTTTTCTTTTTGGGGCTAGATTGCCAAACTTAGAATGTGTTCTAAAAGAGAGCAAGAGGGGGCTTTTAAAATCACTCGGAAAGACAACTATACCCCAATCACAAGCAAATTATTAGAACCGCGTCTGAATTGAACCCTCACCGACAAGGTGATCAATATTCAGAGATATAGTCAACCAACTTAGTTAATAATATTCCCCACAATTAAGTTACTATTCCACTTTATAAGTTAATCTTAATTGAAGATCACAAAATATACAACAAGAATAATACTCCCTCCATCCTAATTTAAATGTCTTCGTGTTAGGGTTTTGCCCTGATTTTCTTACCATAATTTAAGAATTATTTTTCCTTAAAGAAAAGACAAAACATTACCATAAATGCTTTTACTTTTCCTAAAAGGAAAATATAATATTCTTTTATATTTTGTTTATTCTTTCCTTTTACGAAAATGTTTTAGAGTAGCTAGTCCTTTTCTAATAAGAAAAGGTTTTTAGGACTCTATAAATATATGTTTGTTTCTTCTAACACAATAACAATAACATCCACAATGTAGTCGTTTAAGAGTTTAGTTTGTAGGGAGATTTATTCTCTCAACAATTTATAATATTTTTCTTTTATATTAGTTTTAATATAATAATATTTTAATTTTTAGTATAAGTTTTTGTTATCTGATTTATCAACTATATGATTTGCAAATTGTAAGCTTCCGCATGACGCCCTAATCACCCTTCAGAACCCAACAAGTGGTATCAGAGCACATGGTTAAATGATCCAATGGAATGAGGTTGAAGATAGGCTCAATATGGTTTCAAATCAATTTGTAATCAATTTGATGATAATGAAGATTTTTTGTCAAGTTACATGTGGAGAATAAGTTTCAACCATATTTTCAACATTCCTGTTGCTGCAATTTTTAAAAATAAAAATGAAATATTTTTAAACCATTTTTAACCCATATATTTTAAATTTTATTTTTTTAACCATGGCAAGCAGCAGTGATGAAGACTATGTGAAGAACAAAGATTATCATGCAATTGAAGAAGGCGGATCAAGTTTTGTCAAGAAAATCCAGCCAAAAGGGGAGATTTGTTAGGGTTTTGCCCTGATTTTCTTACCATAATTTAAGAATTATTTTTCCTTAAAGAAAAGACAAAACATTACCATAAATATTTTTACTTTTCCTAAAAGGAAAATATAATATTCTTTTATATTTGGTTTATTCTTTCCTTTTAGGAAAATGTTTTAGAGTAGCAGTCCTTTTCTAATAAGAAAAGATTTTAGGACTCTATAAATATATGTTTGTTTCTTCTAACACAATAACAATAACATCCACAATGTAGTCGTTTAAGAGTTTAGTTTGTAGGGAGATTTATTCTCTCAACAATTTATAATATTTTTCTTTTATATTAGTTTTAATATAATAATATTTTAATTTTTAGTATAAGTTTTTGTTATCTGATTTATCAACTATATGATTTGCAAATTGTAAGCTTCCGCATGACGCCCTAATCACCCTTCAGAACCCAACACTTCGTTGGACTGGACATGAAATTTACACTCTTTTTAAGACAGACCAAAAAAGAAAGTACAACACTTAACTTGGGACGGAAGAAGTAACAATATTTGACCCTTAATATATAATAGTTTACCTTGCACTTAAATCAATCACAAGTAGACTAAAAGACTTCTAACATAGTATTAGACACACTCAATCCTAATTCATTGCGTATATACTGTAGTACTTCTCCCTTTTTAGTTTTTATCCTTGAAGAATTGATATATACTAAACGTAATTGTACTGATGATCATTTCAAACTTTTATATACCCTTATTACGAATGAAAGTGATAGAAATAATTATTGGATCTATGTATATTAACAAAGGCACACATTTATGGACAAATAGAAGAGTAGATTCATTAGGTATATATGAAAGAGACTCCAAATATAGCATAGTAAATTATAGAAGCTAGGGCTGGCATTGGTTAACCCCGTGAGCTTTATGTTTGGACAGTAATTGAACAGCTACATGTACTTTTTTTCTTCTTTTTTTTTAAAATCAAACATCCATCACATTGAGACAGGTTCATGTACTTTTCACTTGTGTTCACAAAAAGTCAAGACAACCTAATTTATGTTTCTTCGGATTGGGACCTCATCATCACTTCACTCAAAATACTACTTTTATGATTCTCTAACCCTAGCTAATTAATGCTCCTATGATCTATTAAAGCAAACCCTAAAATGCTTACTCTTACCTATTTTCTTTTGTTATATTTAGGATTTCTCTTAAATAAAATAAGCACTACATGATGATGGAATTTTATTATTACCTCTGTTTTGAAACGAATGCCCTAATTTAATTTGAAACGGATTTTAAGAAAATGAAAAAGGACTTTTTATCTTATAGCCCTAAATTAAAGTTATGTAAAATGTATCAAAATGTCTTTTAATCTCGTGGTCTTAAACATGTCACGTGGAAAGCTGAAATTTAAGTGTTGACGACAAAGGAAAGGGGCCATTCTTTTTTAAGTAGACTAAAAAAAAGTAGGTCATTTTTTTAAACGTGGGGAGTAAAAGATTAAAGAGTCCTTTTGACCAAGTTTCGACTTAATTTCTTATATGGCCGCTTAATTAATAATTATCATTATCTCATAAAGTCACTTTCTTTGGTAAAAAATTAGAATCAAGAAAAAATGTTACTCTCGGAGATAATAATATTAGTTGAGTGACCATCTGAGAAACCAACCCACCAAGTTTCTAAACTTATTTATTTTGAGAAACAATTTTGTCAAAATAGTTTTTTGGGTAAGTACATTTGAAGAAAAACAATTTGTCTTTGGCTAGTCCATTAGAAAAGTATTTTTTAAAACAAATTATGTTTGACCAATTTTTATAAAAAAAATTATTTTTGGATGTCAAATTACGAAAAAGAATAATAGTAACGTTCATTTGGTGTATAAAATAATTAAATAGATAAGAGATTTTAAATATTTTTTGTGAAAAACTTTATTTGAATTATTTTTTTAATGTTCAAATTTAAAACATAAAACAAAGAGACGTTATTAATCCATATACATATTAATTCCTTTTCTACTTTTCTTTTTTTCTACTTCCATTCTACTATATAATAGTAATATCTACTTTCAACATGGTTACTTACATGTCAATATAAAATTGCATTGAGACAATTTTGACATTTCAATATAAGCTCATACATGTCCTCCATTGTAACAGTCATGTGTGCTTAAAAAGGCAATTTAGACAATAAAGATAAAAAAGAAATAATAAAGATCACGTCACACGTGGAATTTATATTACACATCACTCCACTAAGTAACTACATCATAATCACTTTCTCTTATAACAAAAGTGATTGTTTATTGTGATCTGATCATTGATAACTCGGAAAGTCATATTGCATAAATACTCGATTGTCATATTAATCACGAATTATAGTTCTCTTTTCAATATAACCAAAAGATACGTTTGGAACTACTTAGTTCCCTTGTACTCTTTTTCAAACACCTCTTTTGTTGAAAATATAGACTTTCTCAAAAACTCAGTTTAAACAAAAGTGATTGGATTCCAAAGACTCTCAAGACTTATAACTCAAAGTAGGGTTCATGTTGAAAATATAGACATGAATGAATCAACTCAAGAATTGTTTCTCTAATTTGTTTTTCAAAAACATCAAAACTTATAACAAAAGTGATTGTTTCTCTAATATGTTGCTGCTCCATCCATTGCTTAATTAATTAGTCACTCCATCGAACTTCATGAACATGGAGTGATGGAGGTTTGTACACTTATATCCTTTCTAATTTCTGGTTGTTTCGATCCAATATGTGTAGAGATGGTTGGAATACATGAGAAAAGAGTGCGAAAATGTCTCTCTAAATTAAAAGGTAATCACTAATTAATTACTATAGTCTATATATTATGTTCAAATTTGGTGAATAGATGGATATTAATTTGTGTTCATGATGCAGGAATAAAGAAAGTGGAAGTGAAAGGGAAGATTGACAAAGTGGTGGTGATGGATTATGCACACAAAAACAAAATACTAAAAGCAATAAGGAGATCAGGTGCTAAATCTTTGCAGACTTTTCATGTTTCTGTAACGATCCGAATCTACATTGTGGACGTGGTCGGCACTCGAGAACTATTGTTGGTCCCCAAGCGAACCCTCATCTTAGCTGACTACAAGCAGAAGACTAACTCAAGCATACATAAGCTTAAAACTAAATTAAATTCATTAAACTCAAATACTCAACTCATAAAATGTGAACAACACTTAATAGAAATATTTATAGTTTGTAAAACAACTCAAAAGAAAGTAAATACTGAAAGACACCTCAACTCTATCTATCTATGAAGCCTCTAATATCAAGGAAGGATATCGAGACAAGACCCACGACACCTCAAAACTACTAACTGGAAAGTAACTATGAAGTCCTTCGAAATACAAGGAGGCTCACCAAAGCTAACTGGAGTGTATATAATCCTGAACACATGTATCTGCATCATAAAAGAATTCAGGTCAAATGACATCAGTACATGCAATGTACGAGTACGCAATATGGCTGAATAAACAAATAATCGAATCAATGATCAAAGCAACTCAACTAAATCAATACATGAACATGAAGTGAAAACCATTTAAGCTTTACAATAAGATATGCAATAAAAACAACATGAAAATAACATACTGTAATTTGTGGGGAGTTTCTCTAAGCGACAACCATTACTATGAGCTTAGCAATGATACAAAGTTTTGCCCACGTTGCAAAGGTCATTCTATACTTTGTCAAGGTATAGGATGATATCATGACTATGGATCCATCTAATAGGCCTTCTCAGAGGCAATGAGGAGTCGCATGAAGAATCAATGATATCCTATCCTATGTTGGCTACGTAGTTTTATGGGACTTCCAAGTTATAAAAGACTCTAACCCAATTCGGTGCTCGATACTACTCCCAAAATAATCAATATAACTTTATGCTCAATTCACCCTTTTCAAAGAAAGGGACTATTACATTACTTTACTTTTCACTTTCCTCAATCACATTTTACAAAGAAAAGGACTATTACATTACTGAAGTACTTTTCAAAAACATCAATCATACTTACATATGAAACCATTTGACTATTTCTTAAAAGACTCTGTTCAAAACTTGTATTTAAAACGTATACTTGTGAACTTATCTTTCAAGTCCAAGATCCATATATAAAAGCTGAAAATTCTTATACTTTTCTGGAACTCTGCTTTACTTTCTCAAAAATAGTTTTAAATCATTGTTTATTGTGATCTTATCATTGATGACTCGGAAAGTCATACTGCATAAACATTGATGGCATATCTAGATGTCATACTGCTTATACATTGATGGCATACTCGACTGTCATACTAATCATGAATTATAGTTCTCTTTTCAATATAACCAAAAGATACGTTTGGGACTACTTAGTTCCCTTATACTCTTTTTCAAACATCTTTTTACTTTCTCAAAAACTCAGTTTAAACAAAAGTGATTGGATTCCAAAGACTCTCAAGACTTATAACTCAAAGTAGGGTTCATGTTGAAAATATATACATGAAATGAATCAACTCAAGGATCTCAATAACAATATAAAAATTCAATCCTCAAAACTCAAGGACTCGAGAACTTAAGAATACTAAATTCGTAAGGTTCATGCGGAATTATAGACTTGAATGACTCAACTCAAGGATCTTAGTAACAATAAAGACTCATGAATACAAATCTTCTCATTCTCATAATCATTTACTCAAGACTTATATCAAGTCTATAGTTAATTTCAAAGACTTCTCAAAATGATTTAAAAGGGACCTCTTGAACTTTCCTCTTAACTTTACTTCAATTCGAAGTGTAACTTAAGATATATGATTAGGATATGTAGGATCTCTCAAGGATTAATGAATACTTTAAGATTTAATATCAAGGAAAGAACAAAGACATGATTAAAAGGAATACATACGGGACGAAGAATGGAGAAGAAAAAGGGCAGGCGGCCCTGGAGCATTAGTGGCGTGTCGTGCTAGCCCCAAAAGTACTGGGAGTACTTTGGGGGTGCATTGCTGGTGCAGGGCTACAACCCTCATGGCACTATGGGGGTGTATTGCCCCAGCCCGAACCCAGAAATCCAACAAATTTTCTTATTCAATTTCGGGTCCTAACTCATCTAGAATCAATTGATTTCTTCCAAACTCTCTTTGATTCATAAACCCAACAAATTTTCAATGAAATCTCACTCAAATTATATCAAGAAACATCACTCATTCACAAGACCCTCACCTCAAGAACTCGAAATCTTCATTGATAAAGAATGAGGCTAAAACTGAAGAACTACTCAAGAATCTTCACATAAACAATTTCACGAATGAATTAATGGAAGAACTACATGATTGGAGTGAGGACGAATAAGTCCATCACTATGGGAAGCGTTACATACCTGGAAAGAACGATGTTCTTGATGAAATCCATGGAAACTTGATGAACGCTTGAAAACCTAGCTTTTCTCCTCTTGAAACCCCGCTCTAAAAATCCTAAGTGTTTTGAACGTGAATAGGTGATTTGTAATCTAACTAAACCCTTAATTAGGTCAGGAAAAACGTGTTAAGACAAGTGGGGAAAAGGAAAAGACCAAAATACCCTTTTCTCAAATGAATGAAATGCCTTAACTAGAGAGACTTCACTCAAACGGATATAATTTTTTACTCAGAGCTTGAAATTTAGGAAATTTGGCAGCGTCAGAAAGAGGACTCAAAGAACTTCGATTTGATAGCTCATAGGCCACCTAATTCTTTATGTTCTAAAACATATGGTCATTTGAAGTTGACTCAAGTGAAATATCTTAGTGAAACTCAATGGGAAAGAAAGTTTTCAACTTAACTTTATGCTAGGGGATTCTAGTGACCATAACATCTAAGAAAATTTAGAACCACTTGGTACAAATCTTATTCACCATGAAGAATGACTCGAGTCTTAACTTAGAAATTTTTGGGATGTTGATGAGTCAGGGATTTCGACTCATTTAGGGCTCAATTTGTCAAAGATTTAGTGTCCTAAATGCCCATTTTATGCTCATAACTGATGTTAAAATGTTAATATGCAACAATGAAGGCAAAAGAGCAAGACAAGGACACTACGAGGCAAAAAGGAGTGAAAAAGCTGAAAAAGTTGAAGGAAAGCAAAATTGGTACTCGCCAAAGCCCCTCGGCGAGTCGCCCAATGGACCTTCAGCTCACCTAAAGTTCCAGCATACCAGCCCATGGACATAACCAACTTGGCGATCGGATAAGTATTTTGGTGATTCACTGAAGTGTTCGGCGATGCCAATTTAGCTCGCCAAATGTTACAGACAGAGGTGGTGCAAAGCCATGTCAAGAAGATGAGAAGAGGAGTAGAATTTCGATTTATCACAATTCTAATACTAATATTATTAAATAGTGATTGTAAATATTGTTAATATTCTTTGTTTTTCAATTTGAATTGAATGGTAAATATTCTTTCATTTCTTTTTTTGGCATTTGAAATGCATCGCCGACTAGGTCGGCGAGCCTGATCTACCTCGCCAAAAGTTACAGAGCAATTGGTGAAAAGCCAAGTCAAAAGGCGAAAAAGTGAGCACTCGGAGCATCGCCGATCGTGTCGGCGAGCCCGACTTACTTCACCGAGTGACTCGAATGCTGAAATTCTGGGAACGTATAAATGCAATTTTAAAAAGAAGAAAAGGACCTCCCACATTGTCCAGTTCTTGGTTTTTTTTATCTTGAACATTCTAAAGCATTGTTTTTACACTTTTGAGTAGAGATTTATGGTTTGTTTTATTTTTAGCTGAATTTTAAGCATTTGGAGACTAGTGGATTGTTGCCCAACATGATGGAAAACTTCGTTGGTAACAATTTCTTGTTCTTTATTATGTTTGGCTAAAACCCCCATTCTTGGGGGTGTGATTATGTAGTTGAATACATTAATTAGCTAATGGGTGTTGTTATTTACAGATTTTACTATTAATTTGAAATGGGTTTAATTAATAGTTTGTGTTTTAATTGAGGAATTATAGTTGCAAATGCAATTCTAGTTTAGTATTCTAAGTTGCTTGAGAAAGAAGTGTTAGAGTTAAATTATTAGTTGATGATTGTAGTGCTTGTGTTGTTATGGATTTAGCTTGAGAAAGTGGGTCTGAATGCAATCTTACAAATCTCACTTGAAAAAGTAGATTGATTAAGGTATTGGGCTGTTAATCTGTGTTGTGCTTGTCGAGGTTCGAAAGAACTCGCTTGATTCGTAATAGTTTATTGAGAAATGAATATTGCACCTAAAGTCTAGCCTACCAGCTGAGATTCAACGACTTTTAGTATATAATAGCCATTTATTTTGCAAAATTGGCATTCAATTTATCACACTCCCAAGAAACCCTCTTTATTTGTTTACCCCGTTCTTAGTTGTCGTAATTCGATTGCCCAAATTCCCACATTTGACATTAATTGTCAAAACATTGTCATTTATTTTATTGTTGCGAAAATGTCCATCTACAAACGATTAGAACACTATTTTACTTCTTTATCGAATTCTTTAGTGTATCACTCCCTGTGTGATCGACCGCAACTCTTAGTTGGGTTTATACTTGTTAGCGACCGCCTACACTTAGAATCGAATGAAGTGTAGTTGAGCGTTATCAAAAATGGCGCCGCTGTCAGGGAGTGGTGTTTAAAACTCTTTTGTTGAAGTTTAGTCGTGAATTGATTTTGTTGTAGTTGAATCAATTTATTTGTGTTCTTTGTTCACTGCTCTAAAATATGTGAAGAGATGAGTGTTAATGGGAGCAATGTCAGCCAACTTGGGAACAACGATGACATCAGAAACTTAACGATGTTAATGAAGATCAGTTAGGAAGTGAGGGTGCTATTTAATTGCCCTTGACTGTGGGCAATGCGGTGTTTTATGTGACCAGCACTATGAGCTGTTGCAAATGAAGGGTCTCTTTGGAGGACTTACTCATGAGGACCCTCATGACCACATCAGAAATTTTGTGGATGTGTGTGTGCCATTTTCTTTCAAGAACATCACTCAAGAGTCGGTCCGACTTCGTTTGTTTCCCTTTTCTCTAATGGAGGAGGCAATGAAGTAGTTGGCCTATTTACAAAGGGAATCAATCATTTCTTGGGAGGAGCACACTGATGCATTTTATGTAAGATTTTTTCCTCCCTCAAAGATGATGAAGAAGAGAAGCATATGGACAAGATGGTCATAATAATGAGGCAGATGCTTTAGAAATAACACCATGACATAACACTTTATAAAATCTTGGCAAAGGTTCAGATACATGAAAATGATTAAAAATAAATAGAGCTTGACAAGTTATATTATATTAGAATCGATATCAAATAACCGTCGAGGATATCTGTAATATAATATAGCGCTCAAATCATAAATGGTTACGAGGATCTTGAATTAATTTAATTTTGTCAAATGGTATGAATATATTAATAATTAGCCAATAAAATACGCAATTCAAATATATTTTGTTTCACTATGAAAAGTGATATTCTGAACTTAAAGTTCATATACTAAGATATAATGTCAGTGGGGGTACAAATGAATTAATCTACAACAAGTAAAATCATAAAATATAAAGTACGACTTGTGCTTTGGGATATAAAGATTTTTCGCAAAAGTCCTGACATTATTATATGAAGATGTGTTCTCCTTAGTGGATGCAATGAAATTTCTTTCAGTCTAACAATATATGAAAAACTTCATTACGTATACTGAGCGATTATCATGTCTAGCTAGACAATAAAAATATATGAAAATCCCTGAAGGATTTAAAAGGTTTAAAATGACTCCATTAAATAGTCCCCCAATGGTTATGCGATTGTTTAACATAAAGATCAATTTTGATTTCATTAAAATGGTTAGAAAGTACCATGTCATAGTGAAATTAGTACACTTATGTATCCTGCGATATTATCCATGGTATAATAATTTTATTAATGTACCTGTAAATATAACATTACTCCTATCGATAGAGATATCAAAGAGAATGAAATATTGATTTATAAATTATTTATCTAACTAATCATGTCAAGGTTTATTGGTTATGTAACTGCAGGAAATCATTTTATTTATATGAAGTATAATCTCAAGAAAGCTATTTGTTTTCATGTGAAAACACTGTCATATCATATTATTCTACAAGACAGTCAATTTTATGATCATGAAAATCTTTATCACTTGACTATTGCTACAAACAAGTTGAATGAGCAATTTGTCTACACCGACGAGGTCACAAATTAATTGATTAGCTTAGGCTGAACTCAACATATTCAATAGACAAGAAATAATATATTATGATAGGGTCAACGATGCAACATCTTCATGAATTTGATTTGGTCACAAAGACACAATCAATATCAACATTTGGAAGGCTAAGTATAAGATTGTCAAACAATCTTTACAAGAATTTAGTGATGTTTCAATTAGGGGGAGTAAATACGCGCTGCACTTTTTTTCCCTTAATCAAGATTTTTTTCTCATTAGACAATTTTCTGGATAAGTTTAAAATCAAGAAGGCAACTTAACAATCAGGTTCCTATGCAAGCAGATACTTATAAGCAGATTACAAACAGATTCCTATAAGCAACTTACAAACAGCTTCGCAAGCAGGTTCTTATAAGCAACTTGCAAGTAGCTTTGCAAGTAGGTTCCTACAATTAGCTTACAAGTAACTTTCTTCAAGAAACTTCTAATGAGGCGACAAACAATGTGTATTATAATAATTATGTATATTTTCTTTCATTCTTTGTACATGAGAATTCAAGGGAGAGTGCTGTAAATAGGTGGATGTCCATGGATCCACCTTTCAGAGAAAGTTATCTTCTCTAAGTAACATTAATACTCCTTAATGCCTATAAAAAGGTTTTGAAAATAATAATGAAAACACACAGAAAGTGAAAAGAAAACTATAACTCTCTCTCTTCCTTGGTTACTTTTTCTCTTTCTTTCTTCTTCTTAATACTTTCTGTTTTCCTTTTCCTCTTTCTACGTTTTCCATTTGATTTAGTATTCTACTTTTATTTTATAATAATGTATGATTTTTGTATTTAATTTTTAGGAATAGTGCATTTCTTTCTCCTTTTTCTTGAAAAAATAAAATATAAATTTTCGTACATAACTAAAGGTTCTGCAATTTCTTTTTGGTACATTAAAAATATGCTTAATATAATTTTTTTCATAAGCTACCTAACTTGAATTAATTAGGAAAACAAATTTCATTTCCATGGTGCAACTTCACATATTAAAGATTCTGCATTTCTTATCCACCTTGTGTATATATTTATAATTATAATGACATTAATTCTTAGTGAAGAAAAATTGCATCTCTCAAAAAAAAACTTGAACTCACTTCATTACAAACATTAACTCTTCTTAGGATTAGAATCTCTCTCTATCTTTTTTTTTTTTTAATTTCTCATTCGATGTCTGATATCTACATTAGTGTCCAATTATTCATGATTTGAGCCGCGTAGGGCTCCATTCGGTAGGACTCACTCCATACGAATGATTTTTTCATATCTAGATCTCAAACACGAAACCTTTAATTAAGGAAGAAATAACTCAATCCACTGCCACTACAAAAGGAACTTTAATTACCAACAAAGAAATTTGTTTGTAAATTGATCAAATTGGTTGGTAAATTGAGTTACCAACCAAATGCCAACTTATATTAATCCGTTGCTAAAAGGCTCGTCAGTAAATATTACCAACCGATTTTAATTTGTTGGTAAACTTACCAACCAAAAATCAGCTGGTAAATACCCAAAGATGTTGTTACAAAATTTTGAAACATGGCCCTGAAATTTCCGTTGGTAAATTCACCAACTAATTTTTGATTAGTATATCGTTAATACCTTTACTAACGAATTGAAAAGGAGTTAGTAAATTTTTTTCTTCATTATTCAATTCCTTTGGTAATACATTGGTAATTATAGTAACAAATGTCTGATAGTAAACTTTTCAAGATACATTGGTAATTGGTTGGCAATTTTAGTAACAGAAAATTTATGTTGGTAATTTACCAATAAATTTTAAATACTTTTTTTTTGGTTTCCCATCCGGTGTCCGGTACCCACATTGGGCCCAAATAAATTCAGATTCACGCCGGAAAGTCCCACATGGGGGGGTAAAGCCTCCCTAACAAAGGCGACTCCGTACCCAAGGGGAATAGAACCCGAGACCTCTTCGTAAAGGATGAAGGAGTACTTACCACTCCTCCACAATCCTTGTTGGTAATAAATTTTAAATACGTTAGTCTGATTATTTGTTTTTCTAATAAATTTACTAATTGATTATTAGTTTGTTGGTAATATATCATTCAAGTTCAATGTTAGGTTAGTAATTGATTGACAATATGTTCAAAATATTATTAACTGAATGATTATTCAATAGTAAAATATTTATTAATTTATTGCATTTAAAAATCTAAGAGCACGAATATAAATCCAAAAATATTAATATCAATTTTATAAATCATATTTGAATGAAACAATGCAAAATCTATGATAACAAGTTAAATTTATCTATATATGACACCTATCATTATATCATGATGTGTTTCTAAACATATGTAGTGTACAAGTTGACAATGTATCCAACTGACAAAACCAGCTTGAAGAATCTTATCTACTTGTTGCTGCATTTTGTGTCTCATTTTTCTCAAATGTCATGCTTCCTCTCTTGTAAATGGGTATACAATACATTTTTCGCCTGAGCACCAAATCACGATCTTGAAGATGAAGCCGAAAAGATGAAGCAGATAATGCGCCAACATTTCCTTAGAAAGCTATCAAAGAAACAAGGTCATAAGTTTGTGAAAAAAACTTGTTGGAGGATCACTGAATTACTTTGCAGGTTGACATGTTGATACGATCTTAGACTTTACAGTATTTCTCTATGAAATCATGTCAGAGGCAACACATGTGATATATAATATTTAGCATCAGCTAGCCACTGGAGTTCATGACTTTTCTCAAGGAAATTTAATGTTAAAACATACTCCTATCTAAGACACTACAACCCTTATATATAAAGACCGAGCAAAGAGCTAGATGCCACGTAATAGCTGCTTTACAAGCATTGTGTTCTGATAGTCCATGATGATAAATTACTTTAAACTCTTAAGGTATCTTCTTGATATCACATTTTAAATCCAAACTAATGATTAAGTTGTAAACTTTTGTAATATTCACTACCATCGAATTGTAGGAATACAAGTAATACTTACTCGAGTCTTTCTTGTCGTCTTTCTAAGAAGATCACATTTATCATAGTTCTATAAAGTTTCAGCTTTGAACCTCTAACTGCGCTAATGAAATGTTAATCTGAGCACGTTTACCAAAAATATTGACCAAAACTTAAAAGTTAAAACGCCTAACAGCACAAACTGAAAATGGAAGCCTCAAAACCTAAACCAATCATACTATTAGTTAAAAAAATGACCTTTCGAAGCTAACCGCGCTGAAGGAATTCTCATCAGAGCAAGTTTACAAAAAATGTTAGGCAATTCCAAATTTTGGCCAAAAGTTAAAATGCCTAACAGCACAAACTAAAAATGAAAACATTGAAACCCAAACAAACCATCCAATTAGACCAAAAATAACCTTCCAGAGCTAACCGCGCTGACAAAATTTCAATTTGAGCATGTTTTCCCGAAATATTGATCAAATTCAAATTTTAACCAAAACTTAAAAGTCAAAACGCCTAACAGCACAAACTGAAAATAAAAGCCTCACATTCCAAACTAACCATCCTACTAGACCAAAAATGACCTTCCGAAGCTAACCGTGCTGATGAAATTTTAATCTGAGCACATTTACAAAAATTATTGACCAAATCTACATTTTGGCCAAAAGTTAAAAGTTAAAACGCCTAACAGCACAAACTGAAAATGGAAGCCTCAAAACCTGAATCAACCATTCTATTAGATAAAAACTGACATTTCGAAGCTAACCATGCTAACGGAATTCTCATCTGAGAACGTTTATAAAAAATGTTAAGCAAAGTCAAATTTTGGCCAAAAGTTAAAAGTTAAAACACCTAACGACACAAACTGAAAATGAAAACCTCAAAATCCAAACCATCCTATTAGAGAAAAAATGAGCTTCTAAAGCAAATCGCGCTGGCGAAATTCCAATCTGAGCACATTTGCCAAAAATATTGACCAAATTCAAATTTTGGCCAAAACTTAAAAGTCAAAATGCCTAACAACACAAAGTGATAATAAAAGCCTCAAAACTCAAACCAACCATATTCCTACTAGACCAAAGATGAGTTTATCGAGCTAACCGCGCAAACATAATTCCAATCAAGCACGATTACCAAAAACATTGACCAAAGTCAAAATTTTGCCAAAACATAAGATTTAAAACGCCTAACGAAACAAATTGAAAATAGATACCTCAAAACCCGAACCAACCATCCTATCAAATAAAAAATAACACTTTGAAGCTAAGCGCTGACATAATTCTCATCTAAGCACGTTTGTAGAATATGTTAAGCTGTGTCAAATTTTGGCCAAAACTTAAAAGCTAAAATGCCTAACAGCACAAACTGAAAATGAAAACCCTAAAACCCGAACAAACAATCCTATTAGACCAAAAATGACCTTCCAGAGCTAACGACACAAACTAAATATGAAAGCCTCAACACTAGCCGCTGATTTACCAAAAAATTTAACTTCAATTGGTAAATTTACCAACTATTCAAATATAAGTTAGTAATTAATAATTTACCAATAAATTTTATCACAGGTTGTAATAGTTACTATTCAACTAAACATTCATATGTAATATTACCAACTAATAATTAATATGTTGGTAAATTTTACCAATGAATTAATGATCGATGGTATATTACCAACTATTTTAATGATGTTAGTAATTTACTACCTACAATCTTTATTCGTCGGCAAAATTTCCAACTAATTGGATATTGGTTGGCAAATTTACCAACAAATTACATTTCGTTAATAATTTACCAACACATTTATATTTGGTTGGTAAATTTAGCAACTTAATCTTGCCGTTGGTAAATGTTTGGTTAGTAATTCATTGGTAATATGTTAATAAATTATATAAACAATTTTTTTGTCATATTTACCAACCGATATATACTTCGTTGGTAATATTACCAACAAAAGGTGTGCGTTAGTAATATTTCAGTTAGTAATCCATTGATAGAATGTTGCTAAATTTGGCGCCATTTTTTCCCACCATATTTACCAACTAAAATACTTAGTTAGTAAGATTTTGGTTGGTAATCTGTTAGAATTTCGTTGTTAAGTTTTAAAATATAATTCAGTTAGAAATATGTTGGTAATTTGTTAGTAGAATACTAACCAACTTAAGTTGTTAGTAAAATCCGTTGGCAATTTGGAGTTTTTTTTGGTGTGCACTACATCCTTTAATAACCGTGAATTAGACTTTGTAACGGTCCCAATTTTAAAATTTTAGATCCAGCTGAAATTAACTATGTACCTTCTTATATCAAACCTATTTATCAATCTTTTTAGAGGTAACAAACAATATTTTGAACCAATTAAAGAATTTTACTCCCTTAACAATGAGATAAAGAATATAAGATTTTTCTACAATTACATAAATACCAAATGAAATTTATGTTTAGGAATTGTTTATTAGTAATAAAAGATGTATAAAGTCCATAAGTGACAAATATAATTATTACTCTTTTCATTCATTTTTATTTATTTAGTACTTATTGACTTGACATATTTTAAAATAAATTGAATAATAATTTTACCATATCACCTTTTAAATATAACAAAATTAATACTTTAAGAAACGTATTAAGAAATGACAATAGTTAATCATAAAGGTAAATTAGAAATTAAACTACAAATTATCTTTTGATTTTTTAAAATGAACAAGTAAAAATGAAATATTTTTATATCTATATTACTTTAAAAGCACGAATACCCTTAGAAATGTTGCTTGAACTTAAATCCTTAATTTAAAAACTCTACAATATACAAAATTGTCATTTACTATTTTCCTCAAATAATTGATTTATTTTTTATCCTAATATTCAGGACTTTGATATTAGTTAAGGTTATTGTTAATCTTTGGTAAAGATTTCTAAATCTTTCCTTATTTGAATTATAAACATCATAATATTTAAAACTTCAAAATCAATATTTTCACCTTATCTAAATCTTACTTAAATTATGGCAAAACGAATAAATAAATAAATAAATAAGAGAATTGAAAATATTAAAGAAAGATGTTGATTTTTTTTTTAAAAAAAAATATAGCTTTTTAACGTTCTCATATGAAGTTCTTATCATGTAGATAGAGCTAACATTTAATTTAACGTCAATATGTGTAGCAAATCGAGAGCACAATTACATAGACTGAATTTCTACCCTACCTAGAAATAGGTAACGTATAGGGAAAGAAGTAGATAGGAGAGGTTTGAGACTATTGAAGCTCGATCCTTCTTCTTTTTTGCGCCATAACATTTACTTAATGAATAAAATAAATTAATTATTTGCTAAAATATTAATAATTTAATGCTTTAGAAGATGTATTAAGATATGACAATAGTTAACAATAACAGAATGTTGTTTGAACTTTTTGCCCTTCATTCAAAGAATCTCTAATATATATTAACTATCATTTGATATAATCCTAAAATATTTGTTTGGTTCTTATGGAAATGCAGAAATATCATTCTTCATGGTGGGTTATATGCTTTTGAAAAGATTATTATGGATACAAGTGATACTATTCAAAAGTTTATTATTACCAAATATCTTTTTTTTCATAATTTATCTAAGACCTAGCCTCATATTGTTGAAGTTTTGAAAGGATGTCATTCCAGTTACGATTACAAGATTGTGAGATGGGTACATCCTCCTCCTGGATGGTACAAATGAAATATTGATGGTGCATCCAAGTGCAACCCTGGACCTAGCTCAGCTGCTTTAGTGTGAGAAACAATGAAGGTGACATTGTAGGGGTTAAAGGGAGAAAGTTATCAGTTACAACCAATATTGTTGCTGAAGCAATTGCTATAAGAGAGGGGATTCAATTTTGCATCAAAAGGAATTTAATGCCGTAATAGTATAGACAGATTCTTTATCTATAAAAAATTTTATTGATGGAAATTGAGAGGTACCATGGAGTGTGGTTAAGGAGGTTGAAGAATCAACAAGATGTGAAAAGATGTTCCTATCTGATTGAACCACACTCTGAGGGAAGGCAATACCCTGACAGATTTTTTTGTTAACTTAGTTGTTAATTTTGCAGGTACTTAATATAGTAGATAACTTTCAGGAGTTTCCTAATGCTGCAAAGCAAATCATTAACATGGATAAGTGGAATATGCCTAATTTTAGGCTCACTCAACTTCACAACAGATAGCTTAGGATCAGTAACTTATATCATTTTGATTGTACTATTAAGAAATCTAGAAAAAATTTCTTCAACTCTAATGTAATGTCGGAAATGAATTTATAGTCTATCTATCGTGCCACCTGGTGAAAGTTTAAGGTGTACAAAGGTTGTAGACTAAGACATAAACATTGAGTGAGGTTTTTTCTACTGGATTTAGGTGCAATATGTGATACCCTCTATCATTTGGTTTAAGGAAGTTTGGTCAATTTGATGAGTGACCTTACAGTTTTGAAACAACTACGAAAGTGTATTTGATTTTGGTATTTGTGCTAGACCTTAAATATTTTTTTTGATGTGTGGTATTTCTTTGGAGCTCATCCTATCAAGACTAATTAATAGGGAAAGGTACAATGCTTTTATCAATTAGCTTTCCGTAAAAGGATTTAGAGTTGGGTTTGATTTTAATATCACATCGAGTTGTGGTACTTTGTTGCAATAACTATTCTACCAATCAACAAAGAAACAACAACAAATGCAAATCGGATTCTTATGGGTCAGGAGAGAAGATAACGCTCATATATTATCGATTTTGCTAAGAGATTGTAACACCAAGCCTATCCAGCAAAATCCTTTGTATAGTTCCCAGCTTGGCTTATCGAAAAATGAAGTTGTTGCGGCGATTTGCAGGTGTTTCAATTGTGACCCAATCTTTGCTAAGCCGCATACCTCCACTTCTAATCCATCTCCTTTGTGAGACTATAGCGATCGAAGAGCACACTTTCAAGACATTCGCCAGAAATCAAGCTCACTGGAGTTGACTATTCTAGAACCCCTTGTCTCTTCACTTTCCTAATTCATTCATGTTTTTCACTTTCTGTTAATCAATTTTATTTGGTTAGCTTAGTTGATTGAGTTAATGGTTGAGCATTTTGGGCTAACCCACTAACACATATTTGTAAATTTCTTCTTTATTTAATAAATCTGACCCAATGGGTCCTTTATTTAAAAATAAATAAATTTTGGGACTTTGATATTATTAAAGTTGTAGATACTAAATTTTTACTTATTTGTAATAGATACAAATTTCTAAAATTCGGCTTGTTAAATCTTTTCTTATTTAAATTATTAAACATCTTAACATTTAAAATTTTAAAATAAATATTTTCACTTCATAAATCTTAAATTATAACAAACAAACAAAATAAATAAATAAATAAAGAAATTAAAAATATTTAAAGAAAGAGGTTAGATTTTTTAATATACCTTTCCAACCTTCTCATATAAAATTCTTTATCATTTACATAGAGCTAACATATATTTTTAATGTCAATTGTTATATTTAATACTTCTTCTATTTCAATTTGTTTGACCTACTTTTCTTCTAATAACTCTTTAGTTTTAATTTTTCATATGACATGCTTTAGACCACGAGATTAAAAGACATTTTGATATATTTGATATATCTGTATTTAATATCACAATATTCAAAAGTTTTTTAAAACAATTTCATGCCAAGTCAAAATAGACCAAACTAATGAAAAAAAAAGTAATCTTTTTCTTGTATCTAATTTTATGGGTTGATACAAAACACATTTATTATTATTATTATTTTATTTTTAGTTAGAAATGGATAATGTAAAGTGTATGTACGTAGACAGGCAAAAATACATGGCTTAGAAAAACCCCCATTCCATCTCTTCCCAAAGCTTCCTAGAACCAACCTGTTAACACCGTGGCATTACAAAGCAGCATATTCCCCTATCCCCATAAATACCCTTAGATCCTTCCTTATTTACACCTTCTACCCTCCCCTTTAACTACCTTTACAAGGGCATTTTCGACAATAGCTAAAACAAAAGTCACTTGACATCCAAAGGCGGCTAACAAAATTCCGAAAACACCCTAACCTAACGGATATAATTATAGAAAGAAGAAGGACAAAATTGTAACTTCACACAAAAAGAATTGCTGCTGGACTTCAAACAGTAAATAAATCAAAATTAAACAAAGTGGGCTTGCGATAAAGAGCGTAGGTAGGGTGGGTCGTTCAAGAACTCCGGTGAAGGGTTTTCAAAAATTCCGATTTTTTTCTCAATATTATACAATTTTTTTCCTGCTATCGTGAAACCCACTAAAGTTTTTTTTTTTTTTTTTAATCGAAAGTTGAAATCTTTGATTTGTAATTTTTTGAGATTCTTGGAAAGGTCATTATTGGGGTTTTTTGGCAATGTCTACACCGCCGAGAAAGGTTTTCTCCGGCTGGACTTTGACACCCAGGACCGATCTGGCTAATAAGACAGTTTCTAAGGGAAAAGATGTTGTTTTTATGGGTTCTGGACAAAAGGGTTTGTCATCAATTCAAGATTATGATACCGTGGACAAAGTAGTGCTACTTGATAAGGTGTCGACGCTTGAAAATGAGGTTAACTTTACTAACCCCACTTGTGTTTTTTTTTTTTTTTTGGAATATGATTGTTTTACTATTTGGTACTATTTAGTTTTCTTGGTTTTAAACTTTGTTGGAAGAAATAGGTGTAGGAAGAAACAGTTGTAATTTGCTTGGTTTTATGAAGCTATGAAGAGCTTATTTTGTATTTTGTACATGGATCTTGTAAAAAATTGGGTTTTGTTTGTATTTATATGCTTGGTTGGAAAGTAGGCTGTGCTTATTCTGTTTGTATTTATATGCTTCTTAAGTAGTAGTATTTCTTTTCAAATAATACATTGAAAAGGAGAATCCCAAGTTCAAATTACCTGTTAAAATCCTCAGTAGTTGTGAGGTCCTCAGGCAGGGCTGCACTGTGGTTGTTTAATTAAAGGGAAAGCCCCTTTAATTCATGGGAAACGAGGAACTAGTTTTTTTACTCTGAACTCAGAAATCCTTTGATTTTTGATCCGGACACTATAGGATGTGTTTTATAATGATTAGTAAAGCTAGAAGTTATTATGCAGTGTCCATTCACTGTCCTTTCATTACATGAGATGACTCTAATTATGCATTAAATTCAAAGATTTTCTCTCACCTAGTAAGGGTTAGTTTTTAGATGACAATCATATGTCCAGGTGTGTGACCTAATTGTCAATGAAGTTGGGATGGACCATTCATATCTGTGAAGTGTTGGTCGATCAGCAGAGTTACTTATTATCTGTGTTGGTGGTAGGTAGAAGTTACCTGATGGATTAATCGAGATCGAGGTGTGCACATGTGGGTTGCAACGCCTAGTGTCAAAGGCGAAAATCTTTAAAAAGCATTCTAGGTCTATTCGGGCTTTAACTGCAACACACAGTTCAGTGTGGGGTTTATTTTATAACTTTTGATGACCATGGTGTCCGGGCTAGTTGTAACGCACCTCGACTAATTCCACGGGATACCTGCCACCTCCCACCAAAGCTAAGACAAATAGTAAGAATCACCTAGTGTTTTTGTCTCTGCTGGGAATTGAACCTGATACCAGTTCAGTGTGGGGTTTATGTATAAGCACTATGAAGAAAATAAAAATAAAAATATATTTGTAATGCAAGCAATAGTAACAAATTCATTCATAGTGTTCTCCTTGACAATTAATATATCTCTTTACTGATTTTATCTATTGTTTAGTACTGCTTGATTCAAGATAGAACTCATGGGCAATGAGGGGCATGCTTTAGTGCCTTGCCTACACGGAAGTGCAGCTTAAGCCAGGTGAAGATCTCTCCCTGAGCTTTTCTGAATTTCAGGGCTTAAGCGTGCCTTAAATGAGCCTTTGAAAACACTGCTAACACCATTATTATTAGCATAATACTCTTGACACTCTGTTCTTTTTGGTCTGTTCAAAAAAGATCTAGCTTTATATTTGAAAACAATTTATCTGTAACATTCTCATTTTAGCCTTAATGACGTTCTCATATTGCAATGACATGCCATTTTAAAGACGAAAAGATGCAAGGGTACTTTTGGTATGTTATGTATATTCAGCTTATTTTAAAAAGTATTATCTTTCTTTTTTAAACTCGGTGCCAGTCAAAACCACCAAGGAAACGGTTGAAGAGGCGGTCAAAGAGTACTGGTTGAAGAGACGGTCCAAGAGTACTTATTTTCATACTGATTTCCAAGGTTCTCTTCTCTTGGTGCTACAATGGCTTCCTTGGGGTTGAGATCCTGGGCAACTTATATGTATACATTGTCAAACAGCGATCATAATGTTACTTGGTACCAAACTAAGATTAGTAATGAAATAGATTGCTAGACCCACACTTGGTTGGACATAGAACTTTTGACATGTAGAGCCACAAACATTTTAATTAAGCTATCTGAGGGCATTTGTCCATCTAAAGTATGTGAGACGATAATCCTAACACAAGCACATTTTCTAACTCATGTTTCATGTGGACGGGAGAGAGAGTTGACTTCCAGAAAGATGCCAAATTTGTATGATGAAACGACAATCTATATTGCCATAAGGACAACATATTGGTTTCTCTACCGTGAATTTCCGAGTTGAGAAACTAACTGTTGCCACTAGGAGAAAGCTTTGGTCTCTGAATCACGAATTCTTCCTGAGTCCAGAAAATTTTCTACTAGTTCCTGAATTACCAAAACAGCTTGCTAAATTTTGTTGAACTCTTGAATGTCATACTATTTTTCCATTCTCCCAAGTTCAGTCCAATTAAAATAGAATGATTTATTCTAATACTGTTATTGGTTGACAGAGCAAGTTGGAACTCAACTTTGCCTTTTCAGAGGCAATTATTTTTCCTTTTTATGTTTCGGGTCTTTGGTTCGTTGGTAAGGACAAAAAAGACATGATATTGGGCCTATGTCATGGGTTGGAACTCTACTGTGAACAAAACCTGGTATTTAAGGGCCCATATTCCCCAGAGTTTTGAACGTGTGCCAACTCGAATTGGCTAGAAGCTCACACAAGGGATTTTCTTCGATATAAAAAATGTTTCTTTTTAAATTTTAATATTCAAGAATCTTGCTAAATTTGATGACAATTTTGAACTCGTTTCTTGTAAGTGGAGCTGATGTTATGAAATCCAAGTTTTGGTATAATATCTTCATTTCTCTTTTACTGATTGACTGATTGTACTGTTTTGACATTTCAGTTACCTCTTATACTGATTGTACTGTTTTGACATCTCAGTCTAATTAACAGTTAGACATTCCATGTTGTCTATGAGTTCATCAATCTATTAAATAGCCTTGAGATTTTCTTTCTATATCTGGTATTATCCATGCTTTTGCATATAGAAAATTCCTGTAAGTTGTATTTACAAGATATGTTTCAACCTAACTTAATTTCCCTAGTCCACCCACCGATAGAAGGGGAGGGGGTTGCCCTTGTCATGGCCAACAATAAAGGTATATAGTGCAAGACATTGCTGCTTCTTTCTTTGACGTATATGTTAGTGTTTCTCAGTATATATATGTTGTGTCATTGGTGTATGAGTTTCAACTAATTAAACAACTAACTTTTTGTATGACTGTTGTGTTTTTTCTATAGCTTGTTGACTATCAATACAATATGGGCCTTCTCTTGATTGAGAAAAAGGAGTGGTCTGCTAAGCTTGAAGAAATTAAGCAAGCCTTAAGTGAAGCAAATGAGGCTTACAGAAGAGAACATAGTGCCCACTTAATTGCTCTATCTGAAGTGGAGAAACGAGAGGAGAATTTGAGGAAGGCATTGGGTGTTGAGAACCAATGTGTGCGTGAGGTACATTTCTTCTACTTTATTAGCCAACCATGTGTTTTAGGATAAGACTGTTCTTTCGAAAAATGTGTGCTGCTCTCCTATACATTCCATCTTTTGTGCTTTAGAACATCACCAGTTTATGTTACCAAGAATTAGTGATAATGATACGTGTCATTTTTAACCATACAGTATGGTAAACTATGTGTCATAAAAAAAAGTATGGTAAACTATGTAACTAATGGGCAGACAAATTCAGCATTTGTGCTAGAGCTACATATGTTTATCTGAAATTTTTCCATTTAGCACAAACCTGTCATATAAACATTTACCTTGGCTTTTGGGGTGATACAATTTATTTTTAGTTATCTAATGATCAAAGAGGGCCCAAAACTTCTAAAACTCTGAACAAAATCCGAATTATAGAAGGCACTTGCGAGGTAATTTTGTTGATCTCTCCATGTTTATTATGTGGTGAACTTGCTCGATTCTCCTAAATGAATATTGAACATCCTGGATCCCCGCTAGTGATGTGTCCGGTAAATTTCAAATTGTTGGCTGGTGCAGTTAGAGAAGGAATTGCGTGAGATGCGCTCTCAGTATGCAGAGACCAAGTATGTAGCTGATTCGAAATTAGATGAGGCAAAGGCATTGGCTACTAGTGTTGAAGAGAATTCACTACATGTAGAACTGAAATTGCGTGCAGCTGATGCCAAGACCGCTGAGGTGAGTAGAAAAAGTTCAGATATTGAGAGGAAACTACGTGATATTGAGGCTCAAGAAAATGCACTTAGAAGAGAACGGTCCTCTTTCAATACCGAGTATGTTCCTTTGAACGTTATTATTTTTCTCATTTCTCTACGCTACTTGTTCTTTTTAGGTTTCACAGTAACAGTTTTTCCCCCTGTTATGTCAGGCGTGAAGCTCATGAGAGTGCTGTATCTAAACACAGAGAAGAGTTGCGAGAATGGGAAAGAAAACTAAAGGAAGGAGAGGAGAGGCTGGCTGATGCCCGAACATTGCTTAACCAAAGAGAGCAGCGAGCAAATGAGAATGACAGCATTCTGAGGCAAAAGCAGAGCGACCTGGAAGATGAGCAGAGGAAGATTGACACAGCTAACTCTGTTTTGAGGAAGAAAGAAGTTGACATGAGCAGCCGACTAGCCAACCTTGCTTCTACGGGGAAGGTAAGTGTCCTTTGAATTCTCCAATGGAGTAGCTAATGTGTATATTGATCTATCTTTATGTTTATGAATTTTCCATTTTATACAGGAACTTGAGGATCTGAGAAAGAGCCTGGAGATAAAAAAGGAAGAATTAGATGAACTACAGGAAAAGCTAAA
Source organism: Solanum pinnatisectum (assembly GCA_035578085.1). Taxonomy (NCBI): domain Eukaryota; kingdom Viridiplantae; phylum Streptophyta; class Magnoliopsida; order Solanales; family Solanaceae; genus Solanum; species Solanum pinnatisectum. Next base: position 39,793 of record JAWPEI010000065.1, read on the forward strand.
TGCAAAAGAAAGAGTAAGTACCTGCATTTTATTACTGATTTGTTATTCTGAATTCTTGATTGATATTTATGAGGACAGTCCCTTCCTTTTTTATTCAATTTCTCTTCAGTAATTTTTCCCTTTAAAGTCTTTTGTTTCTGAGGAAGATGTGGGAACTTGGAAAATAAAAGTTTTAAGTATTTAACTATCATATTTTTACTGTGTTTGTGATAAATAATGAACAGGAGGAAATTCAAAAGCTAATGGATGAACATAGAGCTATCCTGAAATCTAAGGAGGAGGAGTTTGAATTAGAGATGAGGCAGAGGCATGCATCACTAGATGAGGAACTGAAAAACAAGGTGATTGAACTGGAGAAGAAGGAGGTGGAAGTTAGTCACGTTGAAGAAAAACTCAAAAAACGCGAACAGGCACTTGAAAAGAAAAGTGACAAAATGAAAGAGAAGGAAAAGGATCTTGAATTGAAGCTGAAAGCATTAAAGGAAAGGGAGAAGTCTCTGAAAATTGATGAGAAAGAATTGGAAACTGAAAAGAAGCAGATATTTACTGAGAAGGATCGCTTACTGGCTTTAAGGGTTGAACTTGAGAACAGAAGAGCTGAACTTGAAAAACAACAGCTCAAGATTAACGAGGGAATTGAGCAGCTAAAAATAACTGAAGATGAGAAAATGGAACATGCTCGCCTTCAATCAGAACTGAAGCAGGAGATCGACAAGTGCAGAGATTTACGAGACACTCTTTTGAAGGAAGCTGAAGATTTAAAGCAGGAAAAAGAGAGATTTGAGAGAGAATGGGAAGAGCTGGATGAGAAAAGATCTGCGATCAAGAAGGAGTTGCAGGAAGTTAATGATTCGAAAAAGAAATTTGAGAAACTGCAGCACACTGAAGAGGAAAGGTTGAAGAAGGAGAAACTGGAAACAGAAAATTATGTTCAGAGAGAGTTGGAAGCCCTTAAAGCGGCACAAGAGACATTTGCAGCTACAATGGATCATGAGAGATCAGTATTATCTGAGAAAACTCAAAGTGAGAAGATCCGAATGCTTCATGATTTCGAAAAACAAAAACGAGATCTTGAGAGTGAAATGCAGCGGAAGCGGGAGGAAATGGAATTTGCGCTGCATGAGCAGAAGAAACGCTTTGAGGAAGAGAGGCAGAGGGAACTCAGCAATGCTAACTATTTAAGGGAAGTAGCCCATAAGGAAATGGAAGTGATGAAGTCAGATAGAGTTAAGCTGGAGAAAGAAAAACAGGAAATTTCATCAAACAAGATGCATCTGGCGGAACAACAGTCAGATATGAAAAAGGACATTGATGTGCTCGATGGTTTAAGCAGGAAGTTGAAGGATCAAAGGGAAGCTTTTGCAAAAGAAAGGGAGAGGTTTCTTGCTTTTGTCAAGAAGCAGGAGAATTGCAGCTCATGTGGAGAGGGGATTCGTATATTTGAGCTTTCTGAACTTCAAACTCTAAATGATGTGGTGGATTTTGAGGCCCCTTCTCTGCGAAATGTTGCACAGGAATATTTAACTGATGGTTTCCAGGACACACCTGGAAGGGCTAACAATGAGTTGTCCCCTGGTGCTCTTAATTCAGGATCTATGGCTTCTGCTGGAACCATGTCCTGGCTTCGCAAATGTACAACAAAGCTTCTGAAGTTTTCACCAGGTAATAAAATTGAGCATCATGCATCTCAAGATTTCATTGGCGGATCTTCTCTGGAAGAGAAATTTGTAGGTGAATTACCTGATACTATGTCGAGAAAAGATCAAGTAGATCTGGCTGTCTCTATCAACGACACATTTGATGACCAAAAACTTCAAACAGATAACAGTGTTAGAGAGGTGGAAGTTGGCCAAGATGTTCCTGAAGACTCTCAGCATTCGAACATAAATAGCCAGCGCAGACCTGTCAGGAAAGGGCGTGGTAAAAACAGTAAGACAGGTCACCCTAATTCAAAAGCTACAAGTGCAAAAATTATCCTTGGAGAAAACCTCAAGGAGTCTGAGAATATGCACGTCAATGGAGGTTTGGAGACCTCAATTAATGTGAATGAGAGCCAGAAAGAAGAATCTAGTCTCTTTGGTGAAGCGCGAAGTAAGACCAGAAAGCGTACTCGCATCCATGGAACAGCAAGTGAGTTTGATGGAAGTCATAGTGATGGACAGTCAGATAGTGTGACAGCCACCAGCAGGAGGAAGAGGAGACAAAAGGCTGCCCCGTCTGTGCAGGCTCCTGGTGAAAAAAGATACAATCTCCGCCGTCCCAGAAGGTATATCCCTTTTATGCTTTGTAGTTTCTGAATTTCATTGTAGTGCATGGATAAAATGAACAAAACCATGAATGAGATCCCTTCAAAAAATAATGTGTTGTGCAAAAATTAATTTTTATGCAAACATTTAGAAGGCTTTTGCTGGAGGAAAAAAATGAAGCTCACCTTCTCCAGCCCTCCCTCCTTCGCTGCCGTGTCCAATCGGTAAAACCAGAGTATAAATGGGGAGAATTGAAAGGTTTAAGCTTGTTCCTCAATGTATCTAGCAAAGTTAACTTCATGGCTGTGGGTAAAATGGTACATCAGTGACTTCTGACATCCTCAAGTCTCTTGGATAAGGTCACTTGTGGACATTTAGAAATGAAATGATGAGTTAAGGATTATGAATGGTAGTTGAATGTTCAAACTCGGATGAACTTTTCCTAAAGGAGTTGTGGAATTCGAAATTACTCATATCACAAATTCAGTCCTAGACCTTGTCCTTCAAGATTGACAACCTTCATGTGATGAACATTGGGATTAAGTTAGTGTCAAATTCTCTTTGCCTGAATATTTTCCTCTTCAGTACAAGTTATAGGTTTTTTGGTATTGTGTCTTTGTTTTGTTGGTGTAACCAGCAATATATAGAGGATTTTAGATCAAATTGTAGATTTATGTCTTTGTAAGCTATTTTCTTTTCTATAATTGTCTCTCTTTTGGAAGTTGGCAGCATCATATGCTGAGGAATACAAATTTATATGTATGTGTGTGTGTGTGTGTGTATATAATTAAAAAAAACTAATCTTGTACTCCAGCCAGCAGACAGCTTGGTTCAGTTTACTATAGCTCTAAGTATGTTTGTTTTACGGGAAGGAAGAGGTGGTTCAATTCGAATGCACTCCTTTCATGACCTACTTATTTCTATAGGCTTGGTTTGATTAAATTTAGTGAAGTTACTTGCAGTGGTTAGTCCTTTAATTACCTGGATGTCAGAGTGGTATTCCTAGTTTCCTTCTCGTTACAAAGTTGTGTAATTCAATCTACCCAAAGGGACTATAGGAATCAGATTTATCACTAGCATCCTCGTGCTTGAGAGTCAATTGAGTGGTCTGGTGTTCGATTGTTTCTGATAAAAGATTTTAGGTCTCATGGAACTCCAACATTGGAAGGAGATGACCAACTTTCTAGTTGCTTCTCTTTACTTGGGTGCTCCTTCCCCACGTTTCTCACATTCTATGAGCAAGGAACAGGTGTTGTTTTGAAAGCTAATGGTGTTTTAACTTTACATGCTTGCCATCAGTGCTGCTGTAGCAACAGCTAATGGATCCTTGCCAGAGCTGGTCTCAAAATCTCAGGAAGAAAATGGGGACTCCAAAGCCGTGCCAGAAACTCCTGTAGCCATCAGTGATGGAGAACTCAGAAACTCTGATGCTGCTCTTCCCGCTGTAGCCGATAGCCCTGTAAGTATACTCTCTATTCTGATATACTTTGATATTAATAAACTGGATCTTTTACTCAAATGAAACATTCGAATACATTTTTCTGGTGACAGACAACTGTTTCATTAAGGGGTCGTTTGGATGGTGTGGTGAGGAGATATAATCTCCACATAAAATCCAAGCATTATTTTATATGACATTTGCTTGCTATTTTTGGTTTTCGTCATAAATAACACCCTCATAAATTATGCAAATATATATGTATTATTGTATGCGGTATAGAATGTGGAACAAGAATGCAAGTATTAGTAATATATGAATTAAAAACACTAAAACGGCTAGTGAAAAACAGACTTTTATTTTATTTCAAAGGTCACACATTTTAAACTATACATTGAACATTAATTTGTAGTTTTATCATACCCAAACACATCCAACAAGAAATGATCCATATAATTTTTGGTCTTTTCATTAGTAATCTTTGTATTGCAATTGCAACATTACTCGTCTCTAAATCAAATGATCTCTAAAGTTTGTTATTGCTTCTCTGGCAGTTGATGGAAGCAGCAGATGATCAGGGATGCACTGCTGATATAGCTAATGAATTGGTAGATGATACGGGTTTAAGTGAAGAAATGAATGGAACACCAGAAGGACCCTCAGCTTACAATGTCTACGACGAGGAACATGAAGGTGACACCATTGTGCAAGAAGATGAAGAACGAGATGAGGATGTTGATGAGAATGATGAAGTAGATGAGGGCAACGAGGAGGAAGAGGTTCCGCATCCTGGTGAAGTCTCAATAGGGAAGAAGATTTGGAGTTTCATCACCACATAGTGAAAGGCCGAAATGACAGTGCACATTGGTTGCATGCATGTCTGAGGGTAGTTTTCTAGGCATGTTGACAAGTATTCCATTTATTTTGGTACACTTTTAGAGCAGTTTCATGCTTTTAGAGTTTGTGTAGTGGTGGTGTGTATTCTTCTTGAAATGAAAACAGTAGTCTGAGGTCGTAGCTTTTTTAATGATTGTGATTAGGGTTGCCAGGTGCTTTCATTTTGTTTAACAATCTTAGTGTCCATAATCTTGGTAGCACGATTTAACTAGTGAAGTTGTAACACTAGATTTCCCTTTACTTGAATGTCATTGAAACAATGTTACAATAATTTAGTCGTTTGGTGTTCTATTTTATTTGGCACTTAACTAAGTTGATTCGTGATGACATCTTTATTTGTTACCTTATGTGATATCTACTATTAACCTTCTTTCTAATTGTCTTTAAAGCCTAAAAGCGATAGTGGATCCTAGTGGTGGCAAATGGGTGTGTTGGGTCAAATTTGGGCGGGTTGAAAATGGGTCAACATAAAATGGGTAATAATTCAATCCGCCCATATTTGATATGGGTAACAAATGGGTTGGGTAAAAATACTAGTTTACCCATATTTACCAATATTTTCATGAGTAAATAGTACTCTACTTAAGAATTCAACATGGAGAAAATATTTTAGTCTTTTTTTAGATGAAAAATGTTGAAAATGCTTCATTTAGTTTTATCGTATCATAAAAGTACAAAAAAAGAAATCCTAACTTTTCAATATAAAATAAATTATGTAATAACAAGGGAAAAATATTTTTAATTTCAAAGTAAATGAGTAGTTGCATTTTAGAACTGAAACATGCTTAATGCACTTAAAGCAATGTCAATAATAATACATGATTTGCTTATTTTACACTATTATTTATTATCCAATATAAAATTAAATAAAAAAAATATAATTATAATTAACAAAAGAAATGTACATTTAAAATATATATTTTGGAGGGCCAAAACTTCACCTTTTCAATTATAGAGAAAAATAATGAACATAAAAAGGAAGAGAAGTTACAATTTTTTTAGTGATATCATGAATTTTGAGTGAATAAAAGTTAGAAGCTTAACCCATTTGGCTAATCCATATTTTACCCATATTTTTATGGGTTGAATATGGGTACCAACCCATATTTTACTCATGTAATAAGTCACTCACCCAACCCATTAAAATATGGGCGGGTTACCAAAATATGGGCTCATTTTGCCGGTACTATTGAATCAAGTGACAATTAATTAATGTTGATAAAGGCCGACATTTTTTGTTAATGTGTGTATTTATTATAATTAAATGTCTTTTTTACTGTAGTGTTATTTGCTAGTGCAATTGCAAAATCTATCCTCTTTGGCCGTCGTGCACTTTTATTTTGGCTCCTATATATGCTACTACTACTATGGTAGCGGCAGGAACTTCTCTTGTAGTTCTACTTTTCTTAAATTTAAGGGAAAAAGGATAAATATATCCCTAAATTATTATAAATGGTAATTGAATACCTTTCGTTATACTTTTAGGATATTGATGTCCTTACTGTCTAATTTTTGGATGTATATATCTCTTGAACTAACTGAGGGACGCGTATCACGATTTTAACGGACTATCCAAGAATTTATTTAATTTTTATTCATAATTAAAAAATTCACCCAGATAATTAAAAACCTACCCAAATAACTTAAGACCAACAAAGAATCATAACCCAAAACTCCCAACAAATTATCTTCTCGGATCTTTTCCTTCCTAATAGAGAGTCGGTTAGAGTTTTTTTTTTTTTTTTTAAAGAAACGTTAAATCTCATAATTCTACCCAAATTTAAAATGATTCTCATCAACAAAATCTTTAGTAAGATCCACTAAACTCTTTTCAAATAGAACAAAGGACACATACAACAACTCTTTGAATGTATGGGTAGAACTCTGGGGGTTTCTCGGTTGATGGAATTGTGATTGATTTTTTTTTTGTGTTAAGGAAACTTTTTGTCGTTTTTCTTCTTGATTGCTCATAAACCTTTTTTATGATACATTTTGGAACTTGAAAACTTTCTCACACCGCGGATTAGCTCTGAGTTACGGAGTGTCTTCTTCGCCATCATTGTTGAAGCTCTGTAAAGAGAGCTAGAGGTAGGTCGCCGGAATTGATGGCGCAACGGTGAGGGACAAATGGGTGAATGGTGGTCAGGTTTTGTGACGGCCGAAAGGTCGCGGCCGCACTGGTTTCGCAGGAGCAAGGGAGGCTGGATTTGGTAGTAGTTAGAGGTGGTTTTATTGTGGAGCTTTGCCGAAGAAGATGGAGTCGCCGCGGTGTGATGTAATTGGTTCGTGGAGTCTTTAGTTGCTGGAACTAGAGGAGAAAGGAAAAATGAGATCTATTTGCATGTGGGTCTTAAATTATTGGGAAAAAGAACAAATATATCCTCGAACTATCATAAATTGTATCTAAATATCCTCCGTTATATTTTGAGAACATTGATGCCCCTACCGTCTTATTTTTGGAGCGTGTATACCCTTTGTACTAATGGAGGGACACGTGTCACGATCTTAACAACCTATCCAAAATTTATTTAATTTTTATTTTCAATTAAAAAATTAACCTGAATAATAAAAAACCCACCCAAATAATTTTAGACCCGCACCGAAATTATAACCAAAATCCCAATAGACCATCTTCTCTGATCTTTTCCTTTCTAACAGAGAATCCTTTAGAGATTTTCTTTTGATCTTTAGTTAAATCTCATATTACATACTCCAATTTAAGATATTCTCATCAACACAACATTTAGTAAGATTCACTAACTTTTTTTATAACAGAATAAAGGACAGAAACAGAGTTGGAAACTCATCCATACAACACTTTGGGTGGTTTTTAGTTTGATGAAATTAAGTTGGTTTTTTCTGGTGTTAGAGGCAATTTTATGTCGTTTTTTCTTCTTGCTTACCCATAAATCCTTTTTTGTGGTACATTTTGGAATGTAAGAACATTCCCACGCCACAGATTAGCTATGGGTTACGGAGTATCTTCTTGACCTCCATTGTTGAAGCTCTGTAAAGAGAGCTAGATGTATGTTTGTTCCCCATCCCCCCATATTTTTCTTGTCTGATTTATGACTGATATTTTATATTTCTCATTGTAGTGTGATTGTTGAATGTATTGTTGATTTTTAAACTTTTATTTTCTTGGCTTTCAGTCCTAACATCTTCATTTTTTAAAGTTTAAGCTTTGCAAAAAAGTTATTGAGTTTTGCGACTATAAATCCATTCCAAGGTCGCTGGTTTGGTTCGCCAGAGCTGTTGAAGCAATGGTGAGGGAGAGATGGGTGAGTGGTGGTCAGGTTTCATGGTGTATTAAGGGTCACTACCCCACTGATTTCGCTGGAGCGAGGGAAGTTAGGTTCAATAGCAGTTAGAGATGGTTTCGTATCTGGAGCTTCGCCGGAGAAGATGGAGTCGCTGCAGTTCTTTGTGTAACTTGTTCTTGGACTAGAGAAGAAAAGAAAAATTAGATTTATTTTGGTGCGGGTCTAAAATTATTTGGGTGGGGTTTTTTATTATTCAGGTCAATTTTTTAATTGAAAATAAAAATTAAATAAATTTTGGATAGGTTGTTAAGATCGTGACACGTGTCACTCCGTTAGTCCAAGGGGTATACACGTTCCAAAAATTAGACGGTAGGGGCATCAGAGTTTCAAAAGTATAACGGAGGGTATTTAGATACCATTTATGATAGTTTGGGGGTATATTTGTCCTTTTTCCCTAAATTATATGGGTGAGTTTTAAATTATTTAGGTTGATTTTTTAATTGTGGGTAAAAATTAAATAAATCTTTTGGATAGACCGTTAAGATCGTGTCACTTGTCCCTCTGTTAGTTCAAAGGGTATATACACTTCAAAATTAGACGATAAGGGCATAGTGTCCTAAAAATATAACAGAGTGCATTTAGATATCATTTACGATAGTTCGAGGGTATAATTATCCTTTTTCCCTAGATTTAAATAACCCATCTTAAAAATAAGGAGAAAAGGAGAAATATATCCCCGTACTATCGAAAATGGTATTCGTTAAGATGTATGTGTCCACCAGTATGTTATAGTACCAGGTCAAGCGTACAGTAAAAATGCAGTAAGAGATAAAAACAATCGACAATGGGAACAAAGAATTTTACGTGGAAACCTCATTGCTCAAGGGAGTAAAACCACAACCTGTCACACATGATTTTCAATTGCTTTCACCAATTACAAGCAAAAGTGAATACAGACTTCAGATACAACAATGTGACTGAACTATTAATCTCACATTAAGTAATAACTCTATTACTTACTGAGCCAAAGCAATGCATCCATTGCCCACTATATTAACTAACTCTAATTAATATAGACTTCAAACGTAAACACACAATTAACTCTAACGGTGTTCTTACAATGAATACACACAAAGGTTTTGAAACATTTCTTTATGAGTGTGAAACGAATCCTATAATGTTAGCTCAATACCAGCATTCAAAACAACAGCACTTCAAGATTACTTATCTTTAGCCTATCAGGTCCCTTGCAGTGTGTGTTTCTTGATGCTTTGTTTTTCTTGAAAAGACTCACTCTCTCTCTTTGAATGAATGATGAATTATTGTTTTGTTCTTTGAATATATCAATCACCAACAAGAGTTATTGGCCACTGAACAAACAACTTCGTCCATTCCTATTGGTGAAGTACGCTGACCTTTCCACCAACCACTTGACAAGACAACTTTACAACTATACAATATTTTAAACCTAGATGAGAGCACTCTAGTAGGGACCGGGTCCCTGCATTTGTGAGGATTATCAAAATACCTGGAATAGAACACACATACCCTTCGTTATACTATTGAGACACTGGAGTCCTTACCGTCCAAAATGTGGAGCACTTGTATCCTTCACAGTAACGGACGGACACGTGTCCTAATCTTGTGCATCTAATCAATACTTTACTTAAATTCAACCCTAAATCAAAGACCCACCCGGATCAATAAAAACCCCGCCCAAATATTATAACTCATCCACTCACTAACACCCTAATAATATACCCAAACCAAAACACCCCAAATTTTGTGTTCTTCTTCAATTCATTTTTATTTTCAATCCTTCCCCAAATTTTACCAAAACAAAAACTCAATAGCATACACTTTCAATGAAAATAAGAGACTCATTTCAATTCTTTGTTCAAATCGATTTTTTGTTGTTGAAAGGAGTTGATAATACTACCACCATTGACAGACAAACCTGCAAGCTTAAAAGTAGATATGCAATTGAATCCAAATATTCAAACTCGAATTGCTTTGTTGGTAAAAGGGACTGAAAATACTCTCACCATTGATGAATAAAACTTCAAGGGTCTACAATCGATGATAATTTTTGAACTCAAATTAATTTTTTATTGTTGAAAGGGGTTGAAAATTCTACCACCATTGATGGATAAAACTCCAAGCTTCAAAATGGGTTTGCAATGAAATTGAAAATTTTGAGCTCAAATAGATTGATGTTGAAAGGGTTTGAAAGTATTCTTCAAATAGATTTTGATGTATTGAAAAAGATTTTGAAGCATAGCCCAATGCACAATCGATTTGTTGTTGTTGGAAAACTTTTGATTTTAATTTAGTATGTTTGTCTAGGGTTGAAAATATTCTTGAAATAGATTTTAATTTGTCCAAGATTAAAAATATTCTTCAAATCAATTTGTGTTATTGGTTGATGGAGAAAATGATCAAAATAGTCCTTAATGTATGGACTTAGATTGATTTGGTCCCTCATATATGCAGCTTATAGAAAAGGTCTTTTATCTATATTAAAAACTAATCAATTTAGTTTTTCAACCTAAAACCCTAACTACACAAAAAAAATTATGTCAAATTTAACAGAGATGTGCAACTCATGTGACATACAAAAATCTTAAACAAAACATGTGTCTTCTTGGATTAGTTCCAAAGGATGAGAACTCCCGCCTTTCCAACAAAAATCATTTTCTTGTGAATCAATGGACACAAATTGTTGGATCTTACTAGTCCAGAAAGCTGGACAACAGTATTCTTCATTTCGGGGCTGCTCTACATTTTCAGTTCTTTTGTATTTCTAGTAGTATCAACAGGCGAGAGAATTTTCAACTAAGGTTTACAGTTCAATGAGGAAGTATACATAGTCTAGGATTTGCAGTTCAAATTCGAAGGTTATCGTCAATAGTAAGTAGCTACTATTTTCATAGTTTCTTCGAGTCAATCATTTTTTCTCTTCATTGATTGTCAGCAGCTTCATGTGTTTCCATATTTTCTTTGAGTACGGCAATTCTACTCAGTAACTTTATAATGTCAAATTTGATTCTCATCATCTTATTGGAATGCATCTGGTGCATGATTCCAGTTTCTCCAATATGCCAATTTATAGTTTTTGTTGTTCTACTCCTGTGTGTTTGATAAACAACAATTTTGATGAGTGTGTCAGTATCCGTCTTCTTCACCTTCGTCGAAACCTATCCAGACACTAACAATGGAAGACTTGTGTCCATTGATTTACAAGAAAATGATTTTTGTTGGAAAGGCGGGAGTTCTCATCCTTTGGAACTGATCCAAGAAGACACATGTTTTGTTTAAGATTTTTGTATGTCACGTGAGTTGCACATCTCTGTTAAATTTGACATAATTCTTTTGTGTAGTTAGGATTTTAGGGTGAAAGACCAAATTGATAAGTTTTTAACATAGATAAAGGACATTTTCCATAACCTGCATATATGAGGGACCAAATCAATCTAAGTCCATACATTAAGAACTATTTTGATCATTTTCTCTTGGTTGATGCAATGTTGTATAAAACATTTTGGAAGATGAACCGACTTTTTTCTTGAAGATGGAAGTTCTTTTTTTTTAATCAACAAGGAATCAATTATATTACATAACAAAAAAGATGAATAACTATTTTATTTTGATAGTGCGTCGGGTGGGTTAAAAATAGTAAAGGGGTGGTTTTTTTTTTTTTTTTTTTTAGTTTTAAGTAAAATATTGGGTAAATGCAAAAGATTAGAACACGTGTCTGTTCATTAGTGTGAAGGATACAAGTGCTTCACTTTTCGGACGGCAGGGACTCTGGTGTCTCAATAGTATAACGAAGGGTATATGTATACCATTTTCGATAGTTCATAGGTATATTTGTCCCTTTTTCCTAAAAATAAAAATAAAAGAAACATATAACATGTTGTATTCAAATTATAAGAATTGAAATTTTATAAATTAATCAACAACAAAGAAGAGAAACTCATCATCTCCACAATTCAATTGTCGAATTAATTTTGCCTTAATTTGTTTGCCTCTGTGGTGATAAAATAAAGAACAAGAATAACATTGTGAAGCAAGAAAGTAATAAGAAATAAAATAGATAAAAGAGAAGAGTTCTTCTTATTTTTTAAAGTGTTTCAAGTCATGTATAATGTGATTCTTAATACTTATATTTATAGGGTCATAAACATGACATTAAATCTTGCGAATGAGGGGAAGAATATGGAGGTGTGGAAGATAATGGGGAGGTAGCGGAGGTATGACTATTACAACACATAATGGTTGGTATTACACACTACAACAAAAATAACTTTTAGCGGCAATAAATATAGACATTAATAAAGAGTGATAAAGTGTGTACCGGCATTAGTTAAATGTCATTACAACCAATATCGCTAAATACTTTAGGGGCATATACAAAGAGTGCTAATTGCCGCTATAAATACATATTTAGCAGCAATTAAGCTATTGTCATTAATTAATTGGCGCTAATGATCATTTTTTATGTAGTGACACTCCTCAATACGCAATAGAGTGTGTAACTAATGCTTGGATTAGTTATACATAGCATAAAACTGTATCAAACAAGGTACTACTAATACACAAAGCTAATGCAAACATTATTTTTATTAATATACTCTACCAAACGACCCCATAGACATAATTAAAGGAACTATTTGGCAACAATAGCTATATTAAAGCTAAAACCTCCAATTAAGAATCAAAACTCGCACCTAATCTATAAGATCCGCATAAGAGAAATGATTTCTCAAGCACGAACCTTTTTCTAGGTAACCATCAAGAGGAATGATCCTCAAACAAGCAATCTCTTCAACATTTCCTAGCAATTATGACCTTAGCCTTAAACTCTCTCAAGAGTTACACTCAATTCATGAGAATTCAATTGTCACGCCCCGAGCCTATACCCTGGACGGGACTGACACTCGATAACTATTGATGGACCCAAGCGAACCCTTTGCCTGGCTTACTACTAAGCGAAAGGCTTAAACACAAGAAAATAGTCTCATAAACTTAGAATGTCTTAAAAGAACATGCAACTAGCCAAGATGGCAACTCAAGTCTCAAAACATAAGCCAATAACAAAATAGTGACAAATGATCTAACTAACTGTCTATGAAGCCTCTAAAATTGGAAGGGATATCGGAACAAGAACCACGACATCCTAATGAACTAAAATACTAAGAAGCAATAAAAGGGGATCCTCCGAAAGCAAGGAGACTCACCAAAAAACTCTGAAGCTCGACTAGAATCAATGATGCATGGAATGCTGATCCTGGTTAACTGTATCTGTATCATAACAACGATGCAGGCCAAATGGCATCAGTACATTGAATGTACGAGAATGCGAGGGGAATACTAAAACAAGACATAAGCTTGAAAAGGGAACGGAAAGAACAAACCTAGTCTCAACTGAACTGAACTGAACTGAACTCATTTCAATATAAAGCAGTAATATAAATGCAATATAAAGAAAAACTTTTAAAACATAGATGACAACTCTGTGTATTTAGAAATACAATAGTACATATGTGTGTATGCAAAGATACAGTATAAACTCTGGAATGTATATAAATATACAATTTACTTCTGTGTATATAATAATATAAAATACTTCTATGGGAGTTTCTCTAACTGACAACCATCACTTAAGAGCTATTGTGATGATACAGCATTTTGCCTCATGCTGCCAGGGCCGTCCTATACCTTTTCGAGGGTATAGAACCTAACTACTAAATGGATCCACTAGTCTATGCTAAAAAGCATTAAGGAATCATCTAAAAAGTATGACCATTTTTCTACCCATGATGGCTACATGGTTTGTGGGGCCTCGAAGTTGTCTGAATACTCCCCCATATTGGTGCTCAATACTACTCCCAAAATATAATAATAGCTCTTATGTTTAAAATCATAACTTCTTTCTGTGGTTTGAGATAATTGCTCAAAACTTAGCTCAAAGGCTCTCTTGGAAATCAAAGTTTCCTCTTTTGCTTAATTATGAAAGCATTTACTCTTTACTGAAAACTAGCTCAAAGGCTCTTTTTGAAATCTCAGTTTTCTTTTTTATTTAAATGTGAAAACATTTTACTCTTTGGGAATACATAGTCCCGATATACTCTTTTGAAGAAATGAACTTCGAATCTTTACTCTTTACTCAACTCAAAACTCAGGTCTCAAAACAAAGTTAAAACATTTATAAAAGACTTTTGGAAGACTCTATGAACTTCTCTTGACTTGCCTCTTAACTTTACTTGAATTTGAATTTATGGATTCAAGGATTGTGATTTGTGCTAGGAAAGATCTCATGATGTTTAGGAGTGTTTTTAGATAGTTAAACATGAGAAATGATCAAGAAATCATTGTCTGGAAGCAAATTCGCGACGTGGAGATGCATTTAAATATTTGGTCGCAAAATAAATTTTGAGGTAGAATGCTCTGTGACCGCTCCGCGATGCGGAGAAGAATTTCCCAATCCTGAGGAATAGGTCTGCGACTGGTACCCAGATTCGCTTGACTTTTTTCTTCTCCATTTTCTAACCCTAATTCGCCTAAACTCGGTTCTTTTTCTCAAATTCTCTTTAGATTCAGATACCCAGTATATGTACACAAGAATCTAACTCAAAACAACTCTAAAAATCGACCTTAAACTCTCAAAAACTCCTCAATCTCATCCTAAATTTAAGAACGAAAGCAATGCAAGAACACAACTCAAGAACATCAAAGTTTCAATCTTTTAGGAAGAAAATCATACTGAAATAACCATGTTTGGCGCGTGGGTGAACGAATCCAACACTATGTGAACTCACATACCTCCTAGGATTGAATCCTTGGTGAAATCCACAACCAAACTCGCAAGAACTTGACGAATCTTGAACTTTTCTTTTCCTTTCCTCCTCTTTTCTCTTCTCTCAAAGCCCTAGTGTAATTATCAATTGCGTAAACTAAACTAACTCAATTTAGACCCCAAATAATTTACTAAAAATGGATTTAATTAATTGGGTAATGAAAAGACCATAATACCCCTCAAAAACTCGGTTTTGACTTTCCTTATCTAAACAGTTCAACTTCAAATTGGCATATCTCCCTTATACGAACTCGAAAATGAGAAAACTTGGTGGCATTGGAAATATAATTCAAAGATTGTTCCTACGGTATCTTGTAGCACACCTAACTCATCATTTGCTGAGATTTATGGTCGTTTAAAGTTGCCCCTAAACTCATACTTAGCTTAACTTTTGTCAAATTACAGATTTCTCATTCTTTCCAAAAATGATTCTTTTTAATTCTAGCTCTTTCAAATAGCGGGGTGTTACAATATCTCCCCCTTGGGAACATTCGTCCTCAAATGAGATTAATCTTAGCAGGCTAAGGGCGTAACATCAAATATTCATTTCAAACACCCAACAAGCAAATCTAACACATCATGCATATCAATTAAAGAGTACTAAGAAAAGAACTAGTACCTTGGTCTGAAGTTTCTCCGGGCTCAAAAAGATATGGATACCTCTTCTTCATATCCTCCTCAGCTTCCTAAGAAGTTTCCTCAACAAACTGATTTCTCCAAAGAACTTTGACTGATGCTACTTCATTAGTCCTCAACTTGCGAACCTGACGGTCTAGAATCTGAACAGGAATCTCCTCATAAGACAAGCTGTCCTTAATACCAATATCATCAGTTGGTATGATCAATGAAGGATCACTCATACACTTTTTCAGCATAGAAATGTGAAATACCGGATGAACCGTTGCTAACTCTTGTGGTAGCTTCAACTCATAAGCTACATTGCCAATCCTCTTGGATATTCTGTAAGGACCAATATACCGGGGACTAAGCTTCCCCTTCTTACCAAATCTCATAGCACCCTTCATGGGTGAAACTTTCAAGTAAGCCCAATCATCTAATTCAAACTCTAAGTCCATTTCTCCTAACATATGTGTAGGATTTCTGACGACTCTGTGCTGTTTTCAACCTCTCTTGAATAACTTTCACTTTCTCCATAGCTTGATGAACTAAGTCTGGTCCTATCAAACCAGCTTCACCAAACTCAAACCATCAGATCTGCACCTTCTCCCATAAAGAGCTTCATAAGGAGCCATCTAAATGGTAGAATAGTAACTGTTATTATAAGCAAACTCAATGAGAGGTAAGTGATCATCCCAATTAACCTTGAAATCAATCACACAGGCCCTCAACATATCTTCTAGAGTCTGAATAGTGCGCTCTGCTTGACCATCTGTCTAAGGATGAAAAGCAGTACTTAAGTTCACCTTTGAACCCAAGCCTTTCTGGATTGACTTCCAAAATTGTGTAGTAAATTATGCACTTATGTCTGAAATAATTGAAATTTGCACCCTATGAACATTACTAAAAAAACAGTGAATACCGACCTAAAAATTACCGACCTCAAATGGAGGTCGGTAATTTCCGACCTCAAATGGAGGTCAGTAATTTCCGACCTCCGGAGGTCGGTATTCTTAAAAAGAATAAAAAAATTAAAAAGACTTTAGGAAACCGACTACAAGTAGTCGGTTTTTATGCAAAATAAAGCGGGAAAACAAAATTCCGACCCCTGGAGGTCGGAATTTTTCCTTGGAAAAGTGAATTACAATAAAAACCGACCTCTTGATGTCGGTATTAATAAAATAAATAAATAACAATATTTTATTTTTTCCTCAATTAAATATAAAAAACAAAATTGAGAAATATTTTGATTTAATTTTATTAACTTCCGGAGGACGATTTTGCGTAAATAAATCATCTTCCGGATGACGGTTTATATAAATTAAATTAATATAAAATACCGACCTCATGTGGTCGGTATTTTTATTTCATCCAAATACTTAGCGACATCCGGAGGTCGGTTAGTTTATTACACAATAGTTTATGCAAAATAAAGTACGAAAACAAACTACCGACATCTGGAGGTCGGAATTTAAAAAATACAAAAATATAATTACCGACCTTCGGAGGTCAAAATTTCAAAAATACAAAAATAAAAATACCGACCTCCGGAGGTCGGAATTTAAAAGATACAAAAATAAAATTACCAACCTCCGAAGGTCAGAATTTCAAAAATTCAAAAATAAAAATACCTACCTCCGGAGGTCGGAATTTAAAAAATACAAAAATAAAATTACCGACCTCCGGAGGTCGGAATTTCAAAATACAAAAATAAAAATACCGACGTCCGGAGGTCGGAATTTAAAAAATACAAAAATAAAATTACCGACCTCCAGAGGTCGGAATTTAAAAAATACAAAAATAAAAATACCAACCTCCGGAGGTCGGAATTTAAAAATTAATATTATATTAAAAAACAAATACCGACATCCGAATGTCGGTATTTCAAAATATGAGAAATAAATATTCTGACCTTAGGAAGTCGGAAATAATAAAAATAAAAAATAAAGAAATATATAAAACTGACCTCAGGAAGTTGGAAAATAAAATAATGAATTTTCCGACTTAAAATAAATACCGACCTCGAGAGGTCGGTATTGAATAGCGACCAAGCTTTTTCCGACCTAAGCTGGGATGTCAGTTTTAGGTCGAAATTACAGGGAATATCGACCTCCGGAGGTCGGTATTTTTAGGTCTGTATTCACTGTTTTTTTAGTAGTGGAAGTCTAACTACCTCTTGAAGATATAACTTGCCATAGTCCTCTGCTGAATGGGTAGTCTTTACCGGCAAGAAATGAGCTGATTTAGTCATTCGATCTACAATCACCCAAATCGAGTCATGCTGTGTGCGAGACCATGGTAAACCTGTGATGAAATCCATATTGATTATCTCCCATTTCCATTCCGTATGTTCTATATTCTGAGCCATACCACTGGGCCTTTGGTGCTCTACTTTAACCTGTTGGCAATTTGGACACTTAACAACAAACTCTCCAATGCCATTCTTCATACTACTCCACCAATAAATCTCTTTCAGATTACAATACATCTTTGTGGAACCTGAATGGATAGAATATCTGGAGCTATGAGTTTCCTCCATGATCCTTTCTTGGAGTTCAACCACCCTTGGTACACACAATCTACCTTGATACCTCAATACACTATCTCCCCTTTGTTCAAAAGCCATTATTTTTTGCTTATGAACATTTGCCTTCAATTCAAGCAAAATAGGATCTTGGTCTTGCTTATCTTTCACTTGTGACACTAATGATGATTCAACCCCATTCATCACTACTACTCCTCCTTCTGTGGAATCCATTAGTCGAACTCCTAATCATGCAAGTCTATGCACATCTTTTGCTAACTCCTTCTTATCTTCCTCACAATGGGCGGTACTACCCATAGATAATCTACTCAAGGAATCAACAACAACATTAGCCTTACTTGGGTGATAAAGAATACTCATGTCATAATCTTTGAGTAACTCTAACCACCTTCTCTGTCTGAGATTAAGCTCTTTCTGACTAAACACATACTGAAGACTCTTGTGATCAGTGAATACATCTACATGAACACCATACAAATAATGATGCCATAATTTCAAAGCAAATACTACGGCAGCCAACTCTAAGTCATGGGTTGGGTAGTTTATCTCGTGAACTTTCAACTGTCTGGAGGCATAACCTATAACTTTGTCATTCTGCATTAACATACAACCCAAACCAACTATAGACGCATCACAATACAACAAAGCCTTGCGTACCTTCTGGCAAGGTCAATACTGGGGTAGTAGTCAACCTCTTTTACAATTCCTAAAAGCTTTTCTCACAACTTCAGACCATTGAAACTTCACTGTTTTCTGAGTCAACTTGGTCAAAGGGGACGAAATAGATGAGAACACCTCTATGAACCTTCTATAATATCCAACCAACCCCAAGAAACTCCTAATATCAATTGGAGATATAGGTCTAGGTCAATTCTGCACTGCCTCTATCTTCTGTGTATCAACTATAATTCTATCACCGAAAATAATGTGGCCTAAGAATACCACATACTCAAGCCAAAACTCACACTTATAGAACTTGGCATACAACTCTCTATCCTTTAGAGTTTGGAGAACTATTCTGAGATGGCTAGCATAATCTTTCTCATTCCTCGAATAGATTAGTATGTCATCAATGAACATGATAACAAACATATCTAAATAAGGTTTGAATACTCTATTCATAAGGTCCATGAACACTGCAGGCGCATTATTTAAACTGAACGACATGACCAGAAACTCATAATGACCATAACGGCCCGAAAGATGTCTTTGGAATATCACATTCCCTTACTCTTAACTGATGGTAGCCAGATCTAAGGTCTATCTTATAGAAACAAGTAGCACCCTAAAGTTGATTGAAGAGATCATCAATCCTCGAAAGATGATACTTATTCTTGATAGTAACCTTGTTCAACTAACGGTAATCTATACACATTCTAAGAGAACCATCCTTTTTCCTCACAAACAAGACCGGAGTGCCCCAAGGCGAGACACTTGGTCGAATGAAACCTTTATCTAGGAGATCTTTCAACTGCTCTTTTAACTCTTTTAACTCTGCTGGTGCCATTCTATATGGCGGAATAGATATTTGACGAGTATCAGGAAGAATATCTATAGTGAAGTCTATTTCTCTCTCATGAGGGACTCCGAGAAGATCATTTGGGAAGACTTCTGAAAACTCTTTTACTACTAAAATTGACTGAATATAAGGTATCTCAACACTAGAGTCATTAACTCGGACTAAGTGATAGACAGACCCCTTGGAAACGAACTTCATTGCCTTAAGGTACGAAATAAAATAACCCTTAGGCATTGCTGAACTACTCTTCCACTCTATAACTGGTTCATTAGGAAGCTGGAACTTGACAACTCGAGTTCTACAATCAACTGAGTCATAACAGGCATGAAGCCAGTCCATACCAAGAATGACATCAAAATTTATCATGTCTAACTCAACTAATTCAGCCATGGTGCTCTTGTGATTGACGAAAATGGTACAATCACGATAGACTCTTTCTGCTAAAATAGACTCACCAACAAGTGTAGAAACACTTAGGGGCTCACTAAGTTTTTTAGGAAGAATATCAAAATTCATTGCAACATAAGGAGTTACAAAGGATAAACTCGCTCCTGGATCTCGTAAAGCACAAACATCAAAGTTAAAGACTTGAATCATACCAGTGACAACATCTGGCAAATCCTCTTGCTCTTGGTGACTAGTAATAGCATAAAGACGGTTTCCTCCTCCGCTTGCCCCTGAAGTAGTTCCTCTAGATACAGCTCTGTCTGGTAGAGCAACTGAAGAAGACTGTGCTCTATTGCCCCCATTACCGTTACCCTGCCTGTTCTTTGGACATTTTTCATAAAATAACTGTTCTGGCCACATTTGAAGCAACCAGTGGAGCCATCACGACATATCTCTGATTGATTCCTACCACACTTAGCACATGCTGGAGGCTTACTACCCCCTTGTGCCATACTACCTTGAGAATAGGTAGGTTTAGCTCTGAAATTCTGACTATTGTACTCACTTTTATTCTTTGGTGCAGGTGCACTAGCAGATGATGGAGCAGGTCCCTTTTGTTTCTGTTGGAAGAAAGACCGGTTAGCATTACCCTTTTGCTTCCCGGACTCATTCCTTGATGTCTTATCCCACTTATTCTTAAACTCTTCTCTATCCCTCAATGTGTCCTTCTTAACTTGTTGAACATGGATCATTATGTCCGTATCCCCTATCAGTGTAGTTGTCTTTCCTTCCTTGCTTGACAGACGAGACAACCCAGTAATGAATAAACTCATCCTTCTCCTCATGTTAGCAACCATCTCCGGAGCATAGCGGGATAGTTGTGTGAACTTAACTTCAAACTGTACTCATGAACGGTGAAAGAATCCTGCTTAAGAGTGAGGAATTCTCTTACCTTTGCTTCTCTTAGCTCATGGGGAAATAAACTCCCCATGAAGGCACTCTCGACCATAGCCCAACTCACAATCGGTTACGCGCAAGCACGAGTTAGAAATAAATTGTATAGAGATGAACTCTATCGCACGAAATGACTATGAAAGAAGTGAGATAGTTCCTAAAATGTTGTAGCCTCCTAATTATAGATGTGGCGTACTTCACACCGATAACTAGGACTCTACAGACATGACTTCATAGACTCCCTAAGACTCTTGAACTCTGTGCTCTAATACCAAGTTTGTCACGCCTCGAGCCTACAACCTAGGCGGGACTGACACTCGAGAACCATTGTTGGCCCCAAGCGAACTCTTGGCCTGGCTTACTACTCAACAGAAGACTTAAACATAAGAGAATAGTCTCAAATGATGAACTCATGAAATAAACTTAGAATGTCTTAAAAGAACATACAACTAGCCATGATGGCAACTCAAGTCTCAAAATATAAAGCAATAACAAAATAGTGACAGATGATCTAACTAACTGTCTATCTATGAAGCCTCTAAAATTGGGAGAGATGTTGGGACAAGACTCACGACATCCTAATGAACTAAAATACTGAGAAGCAATAAAAGGGGATCCTCCGAAAGCAAGGAGGCTCACCAACAAACTCTAAAACTCAACTAGAATCAAAGATGCGCTGGATGCTGATCCTGGTTACCTGTATCTGCATCATAACAATGATGCAGGCCAAATGGCATTAGTACATTGAATGTACGAGCATGTGAGGAAAATACTAAAACAAGACATAAGCTTGAAAAGGGAACTGAAAGAACAAACCTGGTCTCAACTGAACTGAACTGAACTGAACTCATTTCAATATAAAGCAATAATATAAATGCAATATAAAGAAAAACTTTTAAAACATAGATGACAACTCTGTGTATTTAGAAATACATTAGTAACTCTATGTGTATGCAAAGATACAATATAAACTCTGGAATGTATATAAATATACAATTTACTTCTGTGTATATAAGAATACAAAATACTTCTGTAGGAGTTTCTCTAACCGACAACCATCACTTAAGAGCTATTGTGATGAAACAACATTTTGTCTCACGCTGCCAGGGCCGTTCTATACCTTGCCGAGGGTATAGAACCTGACTACTAAGTGGATCCACTAGTCTATGCTAAAAAGCACTAAGGAATCATCTAAAAAGTATGACCATTTTCTTCCCATGATGGCTACATGGTTTATGGGGGCTGAGAGTTGTTTGAACTCTCCCCCATATCAGTGTTCAATACTACTCCCAAAATATAATACTAGCTCTTATGTTTAAAAACATAACTTCTTTCTGTGGTTTGAGATAATTGCTCAAAACTTAGCTCAAAGGCTCTCTTGGAAATCAAAGTTTCCTCTCTTCCTTAATTATGAAAACATTTACTCTTTACTGAAAACTAGCTCAAAAGCTCTTTTGGAAATCTTTGTTTCCTTTCTTATTTAAATGTGAAAACATTTTACTCTTTGGGAATACATAGTCCCGATATACTCTTTTGAAGAAATGAACTTCAAATCTTTACTCTTTACTTAACTCAAAACTCAGGTCTTAAAAAAAACGTTAAAACATTTGTAAAAGACTTTTGGAAGACTATGAACTTTTCTTGACTTACCTCTTAACTTTCCTTGAATTTAAATTTATGGATTCAAGGATTGTGATTTGTGATAGGAAAGATCTCATGATGTTTAGGAGTGTTTTTAGATAGTTAAACATGAGAAACGATCAAGAAATCAATGTCTGGAAGCAAGACCACGACGCGGAGATGCATTTAAATATTTGGTCGCGAAATAAATTTTGAGGCAGAACGGTCCGTGACCGCTCCGAGACATGGAGAAGAATTTCCCAATCCTGAGGAACAAGGTCGCGGACCTTGTACCCAGATTCGGCCGACTTTTTCCTTCTTCGCTTTCTAACCCCAATTCGCCTAAACTAGATTCTTTTTCTCAAATTCTCTTCAGATTCAGCTACCCAGTATATGTACACAAGAATCTAACTCAAAACAACTCTCACAATCGACCTTAAACTCTCAAGAACTCCTCAATCTCATCCCAAATTCAAGAATGAAAGCAATTCAAAGAACACAACTCAAGAACATCAAAGTCTCAATCTTTTAGGACAAAAATCATACTGAAATAAACATGTTTGGTGCATGGGTGAACGAACCCAACGCTATGTGAACTCACATACCTCGTAGGATTGAATCCTTGGCGAAATCCACAACCAAACTCACAAGAACTTGACGAATCTTGAACTTTTCTTCTCCTTTCCTCCTCTTTTCTCTTCTCTCAAAGTCCTAGCATAATTCTCAATTGCGTAAATTGAACTAACTCAGTTTAGACCCCAAATAATTTACTAAAAACGGATTTAATTAATCGGGTAATGAAAAGACCATAATACCCCTCAAAAACCCATTTTTGACTTTTCTTATCTAGACAGTCCGACTTCAAATGGGCATATCTCCCTCATACGAACTCGAAAATGAGAAAACTCAGTGGCGTTGGAAATATAATTCAAATATCTTTCCTACGGTATCTTGTAGTACACCTAAATCATCCTGTTCTGAGAGTTATGGTCGTTTGAAGTTGACCCAAAACTCATACTTAGCTTAACTTTTGTCAAATTACAGATTTCTCATTCTTTCCAAAAATGATTCTTTCTAATTCTAGCTCTTTCAAATAGCAGGGTGTTACATCAACACATCCAAATAATCTAAGTCTAAAGGAGTTGTTCACCATTATTTATAGCCTAAGATGGGTATTACATAAATACCCTTAATGAAATAAGTGTGTTCTTAATTGAGATGTTTGCATTTCAAGAATAGTCATTTTTGCCTTCATAGCCTCTTTCTCCCTACTTTGGAAAGTCTTCCACATGGATCATTGTACTTCCACTTTAGCATATTCTTGAACTTCATGTCGTTGTTCCAAGAACCCTCCAAGGTAGCGATTCAATGACAAGTCTACAAACTCTTTAGCTCGGCTTCTTGTGTAAGGTTTTGATGGAACTCAGCTTGCATCACCATCTTTCTTTCTTTATTTGCCAGTATACTAAAAGTAGATGTCCTACAATACTTGTTCAATTTGGAAAATTAATGAATAATTTACCCTTGCTATTAGTTACTATCCATTACCTAATGCATTTTCTAAAGTATTAAATTTATTATATTTAAAGGGTAATATAATAAAATTATTTCATTATTTATGTTTTAAAGGTATGTCAAATCAATAGTGAACAAATTTAATTTAATACAAATTAATTTAGATATGTTATCACTCGTGATTTACTTATTATATTACTCTCTCCATTTAAAAAACAATCAATTAGTTTGACTCGACATGAAGTTTAAGAAAATAAAGAAGACTTTTCAATCTTGTGGTTATAAATTACAGTCATGTCAAATGTACAAAAATGTCATTTAATTTTGTGGTCTTAAACATGCCACATGTAAAACTGAAATTAAAGTGTTACCAAAAGAAGAAAGGGATCATTCTTTTAAGAGAAAAGACATAAAGTCACCATTGAAGTTGTCCCGAATTTTCAAAAAGACACCTTAACATGGCAATTTTACGTTAGTCTGAAGTTGTATCAAGAGTCCTTCACGCGCCCATATTTCGTGACAACACGAGTGGTGTTAAAATTAGTCAAAAAGGTATATTTATTGTGGATTTAGATAGTTTCGTGGGGTAATAGGACACTCGCAAAGTTAAGGTATCTTTTTAAAAATTCGAAACAATTTCAATAGTGATTTTATGTTTTTTCTCTTCTTTAAAAACAAACTAAAAAAGAATGTATATCTTTTTTTTTTTTTTTTAAACGGAGAGAGTAGTAATAGTAGATTTATGGAATGTAATATAGGAAAGTTTAATTATCGTTCAAAATTGAGGGTTCCAATTGACAATGACATACATAAAATTTTGAGAAGGTTCCAATTGACAATGTTTCGGAAAAGCTAAGTGTTTGACAGGTGGTATTATGGCTATGTATGTTGGCACCAATGGTAATAATTTAAAGGGCCATATTATGGTACGTCAACAAAAGCAAGGAAGCATAATGTATTTGTCTTGTGATGTTTATAATATATAATTGTTCTAGGTATAGGGTGTATTGCTGTAAATAGCTGCTCCAAGCAGCATCAGGGCTACACTTTCCAACTTACCAAAATCGAACTGAAGTTTGATAAAAACCAAACTGAAGAACTGAACGCCCACCCCTAGTTTGATTACCTCATATTCCAAAATGAACTGAATCTAAGACTGCACAAGGGCAATCCCTTGTTACTACAACAAAGATGAAAAAAGAACCCCATGGACCTCTCATCATTTTGCTGACAACTCTTAACCATTGATTGAGCAATTAATAAAGTCTTGGTCAAGAAGTTGGCGCGTTTCACTTGCAGTGACATGAATAACACAACAAATCTGCACTAATGACGCATCATCTAAAACTACACAAACTTTTGGAAGCTATAGTACCACCATCCTGCAGTTGTGTATCATGTATGTCTACCCCTATATAGGCATGGAATGATTATCATCATCTAAGTTGTAAGCCTCAAAAGAAGTAAGTTACAGCTCAATAGTAGTTGACCAAGCACGTTGCAATGCCAAAAGGCATACAACTGTATCAACAGACTAGAAAGAAAATCATACACCTGCTATTTTACATAACATCAACAGATCAGGAGTTCCAGTATAGCAACTCCTATAAGCACTAAACATATCCACAATCTCATTCCAGATCTAGCTCATGTACAATATTTCAATAACTTGCAGGGGAATACGGAGATAATAGGTACATCTTTAAACATGCCATTAAACTTGATGGAATGATGGCAAAGACAATGCTGAATCAGAGTATAGATCCTTCATTCAATCAGATTGTCTAGAGAGAGTTTATCTAGGGGAACCATAGAAACTGTGGTGATAGGAACCATCTTTGACGATTGGGCTTCTCCTCTCTCTCTCTGACAAGGATCTTCCAAGACTAGGGCTTCTTGGCGTTGAAGCACTGTCCCTTGGGCTATGAGATGAATATCGTGAGTCATAAGCCCCGTATCTGTAAGAATAGCTTGACAACGAGGGGCTAGTTCCAGGATCACAACCAGGAGGTCCGTCGTCTTCAAAATCCCTAGACCGACGCTGTTCATGATAATGCCCTCTGTTGACATAGTCTTGTGCATGGTTATAACGGTTGTGTGAATAACTTCTCGAATAGCGCGAACTCGAAGGCGCAGCTTCCCAACGTCTTTCATCGGCATGTTCAGGTATTGGGGCATTTACACCTGGAAAATCAACACTCATCTTCCTAGGCGGGTTTGGAAAGCTTTTATCAAGAACTTCCCCTTCCTCTGTTTCTTCCTTATTTTTCTCATCAGCAAATATTGTGATTCCAGAGGGTTGATCCTCGTCTTCTTCTAAAAATGTCATGTAAATTGCAAAACTATTGAGTAGAATAAACAATAGCTATTGAAAAAATTGAAAATAGCATTCTGTTCTCTGGAAGCAAAACCAAAGAAAGTTGGTATGTCCAAAAAACTGGAGGAAAAAGATGAATACAAGTATGGGAAGAGAGAGAGTTGGGTGCTCACTAATTTGGGCCTAACCTACTCATTTAGTTAAAGGGCTCATGTTTAACCAGAGGTCAGATACTACACCTTGACAAAAAACTAAGAATATAACTGGAATACCAACAAAATATAAACAGGCATGCGTGATATGATTATTTACCCAAATATCCTGGTGGATATCCCATTTGCCTCATTCTATTAATCCAGGGAGGTGGATCAAGCTCCTGAAAAATGAAAAGAAAAGTATTGATGATAAAAATCAAGAAACCATGCTACCAGTGTCTTACCACTTTCAAAACTAGAATGAATTGCATTGGATCAAAAACTAAAAACAGTTCAGAACACGTAAAACCATTGATCACATGAGAAAGCTAATCCAGAACATAATCTCACCCCAAGGCCCAAAAGTTTTCGGGTTTCCGAATCCAGGGCACCTGGTCTTAAACCATCATACTTTCCCCTCGGAGAATCTTGATAATATCGAGTTGGATTGCGAGAACTGGCACTTTGATTCCTTCTGGACTTATGTTGTTTACGGGCACTATTAACAGCTGCATTATCACGAGGCTTAGGGCATTCTTTCAACGCGTGGCCATAGGAACCACAATTGAAACATCGAGAACTATCAACCATTTCCATTCCTCTGCAATACAAAAGACATAATAAGATATTATGCCTGAAATATCAAACAAACAAAATTCTTGTCACCAAGTAAACATCAAATATCAGGTCAAGGATCTCCTCACAGTACCCTACATGCTTCCTTCATTTGTATTGCCTTTTCCAGTTTTCCTTGACAATTAAGAATATAAGCAGAGAACACAGATCATCAAAGGACACAACTGTGCCATCAAATTTGCGAGCAAGGATATTTATGGGCATCATCTCTACACTGTCGAGGAAAACTACTGCCATTAACACAATCCAAATGAAGTGCTTCAATGCAGGTCAAAATATTGTTTTCAAGTGAAAAGCCTACACTGGGAAGCATTCTAACATTGACACATGCTACTATAGATATTGACTTCTACGAATCTTATGCAGGAGCCTGCAACACATGCCACTCTACATTGAGGAGTAATCAAACGGCACCCAGTAGATGTCATCATGTAGGAGTTTAACAAGATGACAGGATAAGGAAAATACATCTGGCTCACAAGAGGACGAGAGGTACACTTCAAGACTATCACAGCAGGGAGGAGCAGAGATGGAAGGAAAAGAAAAAGAGGAAGAGGCAATTAAGAGATGGAAGGAAAAGAAAAAGAGGAAGGGCAAGTATAAGGTTGAACAGGTAGAGACCAACTGGATAAGAGTTCTTTAAGAAAAACTACATCTACATTTGTGTATCACATCAGCCTAAAGAGCTTTGAGGGGATAAAAAATGAGTTTGCACATTTAAGAAATAGCCTTTTATCTTTGATTTCTTTTTGGTGCACCCTCGAAATTCCTTCTTGTATAGATAATTGGATTCCTTCTTGTATAGATGATTGGGGGAGTCTTTGTAGAGAATCGTTTTTTTAAGTAAAATCTCTACTTTTTGGGTTTACCTCTTGTATATGGAAGTTTTCATTCCCATTGTTAATAATATCATTTACCTTTTCAAAAAAAATAAAGAAGAAAATATTTGAATTTTACCAGTTACAGTCAACAATTTGTGTGTGTATAAACCTTTAATATCCGTATTTTTAAACAACATGAGCACCCTGGCTGCAGTGTCACTCACCCATATGGTACTCCAAACTAACAACTGAAATAATATAGGACACGTGTTCTAGGAATGAACTTGCTCCCTACGAAGACTGAAATGGTAACTTACCTTTCCACATTGGTTGAACTATCTGTTGCAGTCAAAGCAAATGAATATCCACGATCATAAAGAGGAATAGAGTTGCCATCCAATGGAATAAACTCGCTCTTGTTGTTACTTGCTTGTTTGTCCACCCAATATGTCTAACAGAAAATAGTACTTTTTAGCCTATTAACAAAAAAGTCAATGCTATGCAGCCAAGATAGTCAAATTACAATACTACTCTTCTCAATTTGAGCCAGTATGGTAGATATACCACACTGGATTCAATAACAGAAATGCTCACCTGCCACCATCAGAGGTCGGATAAGAACTCAATAGTATTGCATAATTAACAATACCTACAGAAAATTTGTTTCACTTACAGACAACCATGAATTTACACCATAACTTGAAAGCAACTATTAAGAGCATTAATTATTTTTTTTGAAACTGTTAAGAGCATTAATTTTAGGATTGAGCGTTTGAACATGCCCACGATTTTATGAAGACGATTCTCACTAATGGATGGTGACAACACTGTACATGATCTGTACACTTGAAACCGCATAGAATCTTAAGACACAAGCCCAGCATTGATAAATACACATTTAAGCAATGGGAAGTGCTAAGACTGTTTTGCCCTTAGCCTCAGCGCCAAAGTGAGGTCCTTTCTCTTTTTTTTTTTTTTTTTGGGGAGGGGGGGGGGGGTGGGGGGGATGGGGAAGGTTTATAAACTGGTTCTTCCCTAATTATCCACTCACTAACAATGAAGATGCAATTAGCAAAATCAAATCAGTCTGATTTGTCTATTCTAGGAACCCATGGTGGCTGGCGAAATAAGAGTCAACTTTTACGCGTTAAGCAAAAATTAGTGTGCAAATTAGTGGAGGCAAATGTCTTTTGTTTACTTTTTTAACTAAAAACATCCTCAATAAAACGGTAACAATAGCTCAACAGAGAATTCAAATTTGTACATGCGGCAGAGCTAGAAATATACCACTGCAGAAGGTTTCTCCAAACCAACATGAAGAGCAGGAAAGTACGTCTCTTCACCAGATTCTAACAGTTCTCTTGAATCCTGAAATCAAAGAAACAAGACTCAGCATTCTCAGGATGAAACCTACAGAGACACTGAAGATTACTAGAAAAACCTCAATAAGCACTACACAAAAGGTTAAACTCATCGTCAGATGTTCCAGTAACATAATATAGTAAACATGTATTAGGAATAGTAAAGAGAGTAAAATAATGCCAGAATAGCAAACATCAATGTTTGACCATTTTAACTTACGTGTTAAACATGCCAAACTAATTTCCACCTTGGTGCAAAATCTGGACAGTGGATGACATTCTCTTAACTTTGGCTATCTGCCCCCCACCAGGTAATTACTTATTAGTTTTTATTCAATGGAAAAGAATCAAAGACATCCAGCCTTAATCCAACCAGGTTAAGATATATTTTTTGGTAACTAATTGTCGTATTAATCACCAAGTGGCCAATAAGTACATAACAAGGCTACAAACAGTCTTGCGAACTCATAATGTCAATCACACAACCTCCATAATCTATCAACTAAGCTATAACATCAAAAAATAGCATTGGTGAAGCATATTCCTAAGCTTTAGTGATGCTAAAACATTACAAAACACATGCAATTTCTCTTGCTAAACTTGTTGGTTCTCTTTTCCTCCACTCAAAGACTCATGTGACCAAATAGCTTGAATGGTGCCTATGAAAACTAGTTTAAGAACTTGAGCCTTGGTTGATCACTTGATCTACCTTTAGGCCTCATTTATTTGTGCTTAATGGACATCTCGATCTTAATGGTTCAAATCTTCGTTATTTGAGTGCATTTGCTTACATTCAGATTTAAGCACTCAGGCCTCATTTATTTGCACTTAATGGAGGTTTGAATCTTAATCATTCAGATTCCGCCCATTAAGTGCATTTGTTTTTTAGGCCTGAATCTTAATGATTAAGATTCATCCCATTAAGTCCATTTGTTTATTTTTTAATAAAGCATCTTAATGGATGTGAAAAGATCTAAATGAATCAGATCGGTAGTAGAATCTTGACACCATTCAGACTCATCTAGATTATATTAAAAGCACGAAGGTCCTTAGAAATGTTGATTTAACGTTAGTCCATCATTAAAATTCTTCAATACACAAAATTGTCATTTACTATTTTTCTCAAATAATTGTCATGTAATTATTATCCTAATATTTAGGACAGAGGCGGATCTAGGTGGTGCCCCCTTCTTTGAAAATTACACTATAGATATAAGGCCTAATTCTGATTTAATGAGTATATATATTAAAATGAACCCTCTGCAAACAAGTAAGACGCTTAGCTTAGTGGATAAGGGGTTCAAGAATTGCCCTTACGCCATGGGTTCCATCCCATGCGCAGCAAGTCCCTTTTTTTTTTTTTTTACCCTTTTTAATGCTATGAAATTGGGCTCAACTTTTGGGCTTGGATCTTCTTCTCATTTTTTCTCTTTTATGCCATTTCTTTTTTCTAATTTGTCTTTGATTAAATTTATTATTCATTTTATTTCAACGTAATTTCATGTACTAACTTGAATAAACTCTTTAAAAATGATGAATTATATTAAACTTGAAATTGAGATGGAAAACAAAATATTTGAATGAAGAAACTAAAAAATCGTCAATATCCTTTTAACAATATCAATTTAATAGAATTCAAGAAATTTCTTTTCTATTTTTTCAATCCTTTTTTTTATGACAAGGGAAACCCGCAGCCGCTACCCTTTGAGTGCACATAGGGTGAAACCCCCACTCCTATGCAATAGCTCACAAACCACATAGGAAAGGTAACCACACTAGGCAAGCCCGGTGCAACGAGCTCGACCCAGGAGGCAAACCCCTTGCTTTCGCTAGCAAGGGATTTCGAACTTGAGACCTCCAACATGAAAGTCTCAAGCCCAAACCACTAGGCCACCCCGAAGGGTTTATTCAATTCTATTTTAGAGAGATGGAAACTAAACTTATTTGATTTATTTGTCATTTGTTTTTTTACAAATGATGACTAACCTAATAAATTGAACTACATGAACTAAAAAAAATGACGATGCCATTTATTTATCTTTTGATATGCATTATAATATTAGTAGCTCTATACTTGCACACTTTTAGAGAATCTTGACGATTTTCCTAGTAACATGTGTTTGAATGGATACTAATTTAAAAATTTTAAAAAGTGCAAAATAAAGTAAAACATTACCAAATAAAAGTATACAAACACAAGAAATATTAAGAATGTTCAATGGAGCAGGGTAAAAGTAGGAAGAAATGCTTAATGCGGTATGATAAGGTAAGCTAAATTTAGCGAGTTAAGGTAAATATTTTCTTTCCCGTCTGGCTTCCTTTTTCATCCTTTAATTTCACGTGTTTTAGGAATTAACTTATGTAATACAATTTTTTTTTATCAACGTAGCTTTGCTTTCAGTATCTTTGATTAGTTTGGTGTTTACTTTTATCAACCAATGAAATACCTATGGTTGCTTGTACAAAGAGCATGTCAGGGGTTACTATGCTCACCAGAGCAAAATTCTTGGATCCACCACTGATTTAAGACTTTGAAATTAATCAAAGTTATAGCTATTAAATCTTTACTTATTTGTAAAATATAAGAAATCCTAATATTTAAGACTTTAAAATTGACTAAAACTTTGATTCTCAAGTCTTTCCTTATTTGAACTAATATTAAAAGCTCTAATATTTAAAACTGTAAAGTCAATTAAATTTTTTTTAATTCATATCAATTCTTTCTTTAATTAAATCAACTAAATTATTTTATATATGGAAGTTCCAAATAGAAAAATGTGGTGGCCATTCCGAATATTTTTTTTTTATCTAACAATTCTAATATAATTAATTAGTTCCCAAATGTTAACTTAACAAGAAGAAAATTAATGGAATTGGTCTTATTACTTAATGAGATGATCTCTTGAAAAATGTGGTGGCCATTCCGAATATTTTTTTTAATCTAACAATTCTAATATAATTAATTAGCTCCCAAATGTTAACTTACCAAGAAGAAAATTAATGGAATTGGTCTTATTACTTAATTAGATGATCTCTTCGGACCAAAAAAGAAAGAAAGAGATGATAATTCTGTTATAGATTAAAGCACATGAACTTATCTAAGGTAGTATTTATTTGAATATTTTAATTTGTAATTTATAGTCTTGTTTGTATTATTTATAATCAACAAGGTGGGAATAAGTACGAAAAAAGCTATATACTTTTTTTGAAAAAACAAAAATACTGCCAGATTTATCTTCTTCTTTTTAATATTGAATAGTTAAGGTAGGATTCAAATTGTCGTAGACTACAAAGGAGGAACATAAGATTTAGGAATATTCAGCAATTTAAATCACTTGAGATTTAATTATTTTTGGAACTAGTAACTTTGTATATTTCTCACAAAGAGTACATAGGTTGTAATGACTGAGATCTAAATGATTAAAGATTAAGACCTTCATTATATGCAAGCAAATGAGGCCTTAGTATCATGAAGAGGTATTTTGCGTGGATAACTTTTACCTCCACTCTATCAACAATCAGCAGTCACCATTACTAACCAATTTCGTCATCACAACCACCACAATTGTCAACCATTAATGTCAGTCCTACCACACCTACCATCTCCATCGTTTTAATTATACCCAACATCGCCACCACCACCATTGTCAACCACTACTGTCAGTCATTACCACCTACCACATCTACTATTATAATTATATCACCACCACCACTGTCGCCATGGTTGTCACCAGCTCCACCATCACAATTAGCACCACCGCCAACTACCACCAACACATCACACATTCTTCAACCACTATCATCAACATTGTCAACTACTAACATCAATCAACTTCGTCATCACAACTACCTCCACCACTACCAACCGCCACCATCACGCTAGTCACAACACCAACTGCCACTATCACGCCAGTCCTAACACCAACCGCCACCATCATGCTGGTCACAACTATCACCAACACCATTCCTAGCTACAAATATCAGTTGTTACCACTACAAACCATCTCCACTATCACTAGCAAATATAAATGTTTCATTTGTTTAATCAAAAAATGTTTTTGTTTTATTAAATTTATAATTTTCTAATATGTAGTTACTTTATTTGAATTGTATATTTACTATGCTTACAAATAAATAAATTATGCACATTCGGATGTTGAAAAACAAACATATTAATGATCCAATGTTCAAATCTAGAGACAACATCTTAATCATTCAAATGTGGACTCAAATTCAGATGTCTTAATCTTTAATGAAAACAAATGAGGCTTTAGTCTTTGCGATTATCTTCTATTGCATTTGAAGGCTGTCAAGTGTATCATTATATGCCCATTGCAGCCACTACACTAATCTCTTCTAAAGCTCCCTGGCAAATACGCACTCAATGAATAAATGCTCCTACAGTTTCCAATTCAATGTCACACATCACAAAATTTGGATCAAGATTTGCTCCCCATCTTAATAACCTATCAACATTATTAAGATGACCATGCCAGTATACCCATAGAGTGAATTTGATTGATTTTTCTCTTGTTAGTGGAGGAGAGCTCATGAATTTCACTCAGCACTACTCTTGTACTTTTCTTGTTGCCAGAATTTTCCTCACCATCCACCTGGCTAGCTGGGGTATGGAAATCTGCTCAAGTGGCCTCCCTTCGATACATGTTGCACGAATCCATCTAATCAAAGGCCTTCCTTATTTGTGAGTCAAGTCCCAGCACATTTTTTCTACTGCTGCTTTGTTCCATAACTTAATATCTAACAAGTGTAGACAGCTGGAAGGAGATGGGAAGAAGACATTCTACTGAAGACTAGTGGGAGTTAATACCAACTTGCATTTGGTGGACTCTGTGGAAAGAAAGGAATGCTAGATGTTTTGAGGACCAGAGTAACAACATCGAGAAGATAAGGATGAATTGCCTTAGTCTTTAATACTTTTGGTGTAAACAGGATATGAGGGAGGATATAGAACTTTTTGTTGATTTCATAGGCAGTTTGTAATCTCTAGGGGTAGATTTTGTTTATGCTCTGATGAGATTGTAAGTGACCTATGCTCATCGTCATTTGATGAGGAGACTTTTGTGAATACACAATTACCCTTATCTCAAAAAAAAATATCTAACAAGTGTAATCCACCAGCAGTGGCAGACATGTACTCCAAGAAATCATTGCTCTTTTAGTTATCTCATTAGTCCCTGACCTTATATTACTTCTACAATATGCTTCTATGATCGTTATCACCTTGGCTGAAGTAAGGAATAATTGGGACCAGTAAGACTGAATCCCAAATATCACTGATCAGGAAATATATGATGGTCTATGCTCCATAGGGGATGACAAAGCACAAGGAATTGATGGGTACAGCACTTTGTTCCTCAAGAAAGCTTGGCAAGTGATTAAGATTAATGTGTGTGCTTCTGTTAAGGGTTTCTTCCTTCATAACAGTATGTACAAGGAAATTAATTGCACAACCTAGTAGCATCAAAGAGTACAGGCCAATAGTCTGTTGTACGGTTTTGTACAAGATTATTTCCAAGGTGTTAACTGCTAGGATGAAAACATTATGCCTCATATTGTAAGTGAGAATCAGGCAGGGTTCATTCCTGGGAGGAAAATAGCAGATATACATAATCATGGCTCATGAACTGGTTAAGCATTACAGTAGAAAGCATATTTCACCTAGATGTATGCTTAAAGTGGATCTTCAAAAAGCCTATGAATCAGTGGAATGGGTTTACACAGAACAAATTAAGGTGGGACTAGGTTCTCCAGAAAAATTCATTACTTGGATAATATTAATGCACTGTGTCAGGACAGCCAGTTATTCAATCACCATCGAGAACCATTGAGCATTTTAGTGCAGCAAAGGGACTGAAACAAGGAGATCCTATGTCTCCCTATCTGCTTGTCATAGCCATGGAATATCTCAACAGAAACCTTAGTACTCTAGCTGAGGACAGGCAATACAAAATACCATCCTATGTGTCCTAAGTTAAAACTAACACATCTCTCTTAAGCAGATGACTTGCTACTTTTTGTCAAGGTGATGAACTATTCAACTGCTCTTTGACAAGTTTACTATGTTTTCTCAAGCTTCAGGACTCCAAGCTAACCTAAAATAAAAGCTGCATCTACTTTGGAGGTGTGTCTAGTGCAGTGATGACTAATATAGAACAGGTGTCGGGAATTGAACATGGAGAACTTCCTTTCATATATCTGGGGAACTCATAGCCACAAAGAAACTCACTATCCTACTATGGCGGCCTCTCTAATACAGAAATTGTGGCAAGAATATCCTCATGGACAGCAAAAAAAGTTTGCATATGCTGGAAGGGTGCCTTACTCTCAAAAAACTACTAAAATGATTTCCACTTACAACAAAATGATTGGCACATGAGTTGCAACCAGGTCAAAATTTAACTAATACAAATTCTTACTGCAAGGGAATTGCCTTATTTTTTTTGACCAATTTTTAATTTCAAAGTATCATTCCCTTTCAGCTCTACAATTGGCAATCAAAGATGAAAGGCCTACATGAGCACCCAAGAGTGTGGCTAGAAGTCAATGAAGTGGTGCAAACCTTAAAGACCAGGTTGTTCTTCAAAGGTGAATCAAATCTCAGTGGAGAAAGGGAAAAATCGAGGTGCGCGTACCATGTACTAGTGGAAAATAGCACGAACCCGGTGAATAGTTGAGGTACGTACTAGCTAGACCAGACACCACTGTTATCAAAAATAATAAGAAGAAGAAGATGAAAGGCTTACATGTGCTGAAGAACAATGTTTGGCATGCCACTCTGACCATTGTTGTAGCAGCCCCTCAAGCATGTTTCTGCTCTCTCTGGAAACACAAGTAAACCCGTCAGGATCACAAAATACAAAGATGACATTTTTACTAACAATATATGTTTAATAATATAAATAGATCACGACTTCTACATTTGGTTCAACAAAGGGAAAAGAGAAGTGCTGAAGAGGATGATTGATTTACTCCCTTATGTGATGTATTTAACCTCTTCTCATAATAGGAACAGAACTATATGAGATGTACTTCCTCTAATTCCATTTTAAACAGGTGGGAAAAGTTGACATCTAGGGGCACAAATTCCCCTCTAATCCTCATTTAGTTTGAACCAAACATGAGAAATGATCCTTAGCCCTCCCCATGTACTCCCCCTTGTCACTCCAAATAAACATAATCTTAATGTGGCAATGGAAGAATGTAATAGAACATGAGAACTTTCGTCAAACCTTGTTAAAGAATCATAAACGACATGCACTGACGGTTGCTCAACATCAAGAGTTGCTCGAGGTCTCTTAACTCCAGATAAGCCTGCCAAAGAAAGTCAATATTTGGAGAAATTTATCTCAACCAATAGAGACAAAGAGTAAAAGAAACTAATAAAAAGATGCAAACTCGACACTGAAATAAAACGGAACTATAGGCATAAAGATTCCTCTGCTTACA
Organism: Solanum pinnatisectum; assembly: GCA_035578085.1. Lineage (NCBI taxonomy): Eukaryota > Viridiplantae > Streptophyta > Magnoliopsida > Solanales > Solanaceae > Solanum > Solanum pinnatisectum. The sequence goes on from JAWPEI010000065.1 coordinate 76,450, forward strand.
AGTCAAGATCTATTATAAGGAATTACAAGACATAAAATACGCATTGAGCAAAAGTAAACCAGAAAATATCAAACAAACAACATACATTTGACACCACCAATCTCCTGAGTGCTGACATGATCTTGATCCTTTGTCGGATTACTACTATTGTTTCCGTCTGGCAAACTTAGAAGTCCATTCTCAGCATGTACTACAGAGTCGAGCGTAGTTACTTCTTCTGTTATCTCAATTATTTCTGTCAACTCAACACCAACTTGTGATGGTGTTCCAGTCAAGTCAACACCAACTCGTGAGCCAGGGTCACTCTCCAAATCCATGTCACTATCACTTTCCTGTAGAGGTTCCTTGCTTTCACTGACAACGAAATTAGTGAGTTTGGAAGTGTCTCCATTTGCACCAACTTCACTATTTTCAATTCCTCTTTCAAGATTATCAGATGCAGGACAGTTGTTTGGATCCTCAGTCCCCATGAAGAAATTACTATAGCCTGCAAAACAGTCTACAAATAAACACCATGGTTAAAAATAGTCTTTTGCTAACAAGTCTCTTTAAATAAACTAAGAAGAACAATAATATAATTGGTGTTGCTCACTAAATTTAATTAAAAATCTACAACAGATAGACTATAGTTGTCTAATCAGGATATTATTGTGTATTTAGTGCCCATTTTTAGTTGCACTTGAGCCAAGGGTCTTTTGGAAACAGTCTCTCTACCTTCATGAGGTAGAGGTAAGGTCTACGTACACTCTACCCTACCAAACCCCACTTATGGGATTACACTGAGTATGATAATATTGTTAGCCCCCACTATCGTTGCATAGTGAAGATTCATATAACTGACCCTAACATGTTTCAAATTGAGACACTATTGTTGTTGTTGTCTTAAAGTGACTGCACATTTTCTTGATAAAATTACCAAATCATACAAGAATTCTAGGGTGTAAACACAAATCGTAGAACAGGATCTTCTTCGTAACTAAGTAGATAGGGTCATAATCTATCCATCTTTGGAGGCTCACATAAAAGTGCAAGGAAATGAATCACATACAGAGTGGCAATTATGCTACTGAGAGCAATACAAATTGTGAAGAACAGAAGAAAAGTGAGTCCAATGATAAGGTAATATCAAAAATACTCAGCTGATGAAATCTTAGTCATAATCTTGGAGGCTAATATAGAAGTGCAAGGAAATGAATTGCATATAGTATGGCAATTATGCTACTGAGTGTAATACAAGTTTTATAGAACAGGAAAGAAGAGAGTCCAACACCAAGGTAACATAAAAAATACTCAGATGATGAAATCTTAGCTCATTAGTGTAAGGATCAAACACAAACATTAACACAGTGGCACATGACAAAAGTCAGCTATATAACTAGTAGGAATACCTCACATCTTTCTATTGTGACAAAGGACAAGAAAATGGAACTATAATGAAGTTTATGTAATTTGAGGCATTAGTATTTTCATTTCATCCAGTTGAATGAAGAAGTCACACTAATTGTTGAAGGCTAATTTTTCTGGGATATAGGCCTTTCGTCAACTTCGATATCTAAGGATGATGGAGAAGAAAAGTGTCCATAACTCATATATAAACTCAGGTCAACCTAGTTGTCTAATAGGGATATTCTTGTGTACTTAGTGCCCATTTTTAGTTGCACTTGATCCGAGGGTCTTTTGGAAACCGTCTCTCTACCTCCATGAGGTAGAGGTAAGGTTTGCGTACACTCTACCCTCCCCAAACCCCACTTGTGGGATTACACTGGGTATGTTGTTGTTGTTGTTAGTCCCCACTATCATCTACCCTATTGCATAATGAAGATTCATATAATTGAACCTAACTTGTTTCAAATTGAGACACAATTGTTGTTGTTGTCTTAAAGTGACTGCACATTTTCCTGATAAAATTGCCAAATCACACAAGAATTCTAGGGCGTAAACACGAGTCGTAGGGTAGGATCTGCTTAGTTACTAAGTAGATAGGTCATAATCTATGCATCTTTGGAGGCTCACATAAAAGTGCAAGGAAATGAATCACATACAAATTGGCAATTATGCTACTAAGAGTAATACAAGTTTTGAAGAATAGAAGAGAAGTGAGTCCAATGATAAGGTCACATAAAAAATACTCAGCTGATGAAATCTTAGTCATAATCTTGGCTCATATAGAAGTGCAAGGAAATGAATTGCATATAGTATGGCAATTATGCTACTGAGTGTAATACAAGTTTTATAGAACAGGAAAGAAGAGGAGTCCAACACCAAGGTAACATAAAAAATACTCAGATGATGAAATCTTAGCTCATTAGTGAGGTAAAAAGGATCAAACACAAACACTAGCACAGTGGCACATGACAAAAGTCAGCTATATAACTAGTAGGAATATCTCACACCTTTCTATTGTGACAAAGGACAAGAAAATGCAACTAAAATGAAGTTTATGTAGTTTGAGGCATTAGTATCTTGATTTCATCCAGTTGAATGAAGAATCACACTAATTGTAGAAGGCTAATTTTTCTGGGATAGAGGCCTTTCATCAACTTTGATATCTCAGGAAGATGGACAAGAAAAGTGTCCAGAACTCGTATATAAACTTAGGTCAATCCTAGAAGTTGAATTACCAGGTGCAGCATATTAGTCCAACCACTACTCCTTTGTGAAAATTGGCGTGGATTTTGTATAGATATATAATTATAAAAACTTTATGCAGTGCACTTTTTTTTTACAGGCATATTTTTTGCAATATATATATATATATATATATATATATATGGACTCCATGTGCTTACACCCGGTGCAGTAAAAATGCATCCGCCCTTACATAAACATAGGATACTCTAATATTTTTCCACAAAATTCTTCTCCAGCTCTTAAATGGTTTCATACAGCAATGACCAAATGAATTGAATATAGTTACTTGAGTGCCAGATGGGTTCCCTGGCAACTTTTGGTTTCCAAATACACCATACAACTTCATTAGAAACAAAAATGGCAGCAAATCAGACTTTAAAGAACCAATGTTATCAAAAGCAAAAAAAGCAAAAAAGCTCTAAGGTCCGTTAGGGCTTTAAGCGCAAATAAACCGTGGGGTTTAATGAAAAGAGACACAACGGGAGAAAACATACAAATATATATCTGTTTAGTCCAAGACTAATAATTATAAGCATGAATGACAAATATATGAACAAAGAAATTGAAAAAACAATTACGACAAAGTGATATATCAACAGTTTAGTCTGAAGAGGCTCATTGGCAAGGAAAAGTATGCCTTAGAACCCTGATGACGAGACTGAAACATACATTAAGCTAGGTGAAGAGATCAACACGTTTTGACCCTCGCTTCAAGGCTTAAGCATGCCTTTGACAACACTGTAAAGAACACAAATTACCATTTATTTGCATATAAAAGGGAATGGTCCATTAACCCGAAGGCGAACAACTGACTAATGGAAAGAATCTTTGCATATAAAAGGGAATGGTTTGTTAAGCCGAAGGGGAACAACTGACTAATGGAGAGATGTAATAAAGATTCAAAAGCATGGAAACATGCAACATTGACAAAATAGAGTTCCAAGAATCTCAAATCCAACACTACCAAGGGCGGTTCAACCCTAAAACCACTAAAGCAGCGGCTTTAGCCCCCAAAAAAATAAGGGTCTCAAAATTACAAATCTCCGAACCAAAAAGCCCCCAAATTCAGTTCAAACAAACATACAACGAACAGATATACATCCGAAGAGACCAAATTGCACAGAAATGAAATAAATTCGAGCAAGATTAAACAAGAAATACAAGTCGAGATCAAACGAAAAGCACCGAGAGATAGTAAACCTAAAAGATGAAGGAGATACATACATAGATAACCAGAGCAGAACAAATCTGATGAAGGCGAAGTAAAATATTAATGGCGTAAAAGTATTAAGTAATAGCAGAATGAAGCATCACAAATTTTCAAATATTTTTGGGCAAAGTTTTGGGACTAATATTGGTTTATACCTATCAATTTTAAAAATTATTAAAATTATGAGTAAATTTGGATCATATTTTTGTAATGAAAATGTTCCGTGAAAAGTCATGATAATGAACATAATTAATATGAATTTGCAAAAAGAGAAAGAAAACAAAAAGGAAGTACCATTGATTTATAGACGAAAAACTACTATTATTACTTGTAATTGGAAGTGACTATCCAGAGTAAGTTCGGATAAAAATATATGTAACGGTATAAATCCTATACAACAAACTAGTGAAATTTAGTTCAAAACTATAAATAATGGGTCTTTTTATAAAATATAAAGTTTGGGGTAATTTCTGAATTTCTAAAAGTTCCCAGCTATTTAGAATTTGGTCCGAATTTGGTCCAAATTCTAGTTTTTTCTAGAACTTGAAAACTTGGGGTAATGACCGATTATATGGTCAAACACTAGTTCCCAATTTTTTTCCAAGTTGCTCCCAAATATATTTGTGATCAAACGGCTCTTAATCTATACCTCCAATTTAAACTACGTCCTTAAATTATTTTTCCTAACAAAAAACATCCCCAAATATTTAAAACTTAACAATTTATTCTTTGTTAAAATTTGTCAAAATATTAATTGATTTCACACAAAAATATATACAATTCACACTACTCTTAGCATAAGTTTTCCTCCATAATTTCATTACCCATCGGAAAGAACTCTCCAAAAAAAATTAAATTCTTTGAGACCCTTATTTGCTAAAATAAAATAAAATTAGGACGGTGTGAACCCCTCTACCAAATGAACGAAGCTGGAGCTTAATTCCACACCGTCTTCACCTTCTACAAAATCATAATGTAACTAGATCAACAATTTTTTGGGTAATCTAATAATGAAGGTGATTTTGATTTTCATATCTGACATTCGAGTTTCAAATGTCAATCCAGCAATAATGAAGGTGATTTTGATTTTCATATATGCTGGATTTTCAAATGCAATCCAGCACCTCCCAATGTAAACAACAACCCCTTGCCTAACCATGAGAATCGGGAAGTCAACATGGTTACTCCAGAGGAAGAATATGAGGGCCCCGATCGTCGGGCGTGGATGGCGGATGCCATGACATCTTCGGCGCAACTCGTTATCACTGTTCAACTAAGGAAACCTTTGACTGTCCAAACATATCTCCCAAGAGTTGTAGTGACCACTCTGATCGCTAAAAAGCCTGAATATGACACCAAAGCAGTCCCATGGGACTATCGAGCACGCGCCAAGGGCAAGATGATTGACACTATTGTGGCTCAAGGGATGACTAGGTCGGGGAGGTGTTATGCCCTAGAGGACCTAAATCAAAGAGTTCTTGGAAAAGAACAGAATCTAAGGAAGAATGTTATCGATGCTGAAGCCGCAGAATTTTGGAAGAAGATGCCGCCTAAAGATTATTCAGTCGAAGAGCAGTTGAAGAAGACGCCTGCCCATATATCTATTTTGTCTCTGCTTATGAGTTCTGAAGCTCATAAGAATGCTTTGATGGAAGTGTTAGACGGAGTGAACATTCCAAAAGAGACCACCAGTGAAACCTTAGCTTCAACGATTGGAAGAATAGTGAAAGCTAACAAGATTTCTTTCCATGATGATGAGCTACCTGCAGAAGGGGTTGGGCACAATAAAGCGCTTCACATCGCAGTCAAGTATTGTGATAAGGTTGTGACTCGAGTTCTAATTCATGGTGGTTCTGGATGCAACATCTGTCCTTTTACCACTTTGAGGGATTTAGGTGTTAATATGGGAGAGATAAAGGAAAGTCGTGTGAATGTTAAAGCTTTTGACGGAGCGCAAAGAAGTGTCATTAGAGAGATCTATCTCACATTGCAGGTGGGGCAGGCTGAATTCCCCATTCTATTTCAAGTGATGGATGTATCATCCAACTATAACTTGTTGCTGGGAAGACCATGGGTTCACATGGCAAGAGCGGTTCCTTCCACTCTTCACCAATGTGTAAAGTTTGAGTGGGGTCGCACAAAAGTTACCATCCACAGAGAGCTTAGTCACCCCATCCTTTATGTTAATTCTATCCCAGTCGCTGACGATCTAGACGGAGCCACATTTCACACTTTGGAAATTATGCAAGCTGTAAGGGTCACTGAGGAAACAGAGGCAGATGATACAAAATTGTTAAGTGCAGCAAAAATGGTTGCGTCAGAGATGTTGAAGTATGGGTATCAGCCTAAGAGTGGACTTGGGCCCAAGTCCAATGGCATAGTTGAGCCGATCCAGCTGAAGCATCAGAGAGGCACCAACAAACTCGGGTATGAGCCTGCCTCGGGAAGAGACCATCGCGGATCAAGCACTACAATCTTCGTACCAGAACAAGCTTTGATTCCAGATCAAGCTGGTGTTGACGACATCGTAGAAGGAATAGGCAATCTGTTCGTGGCCATGGCTGGAGAAGAGGAAGAGATAATTCTTAGCAAATTGACCATTTGTGATGCCGAACCTAGAGAAATCTTGCAGAACTAGACCATCTGTCCGTCCCCATTTCAACCAGAGTCCTGGTAGTGTGGAAAAGAAGTTTTTACTTTAAAATTCGCATGATCAAATTGAGGCTTGAATCATGCCTAATCTTTTGTTGCTTGCCTCTTTTAAAAGCTAGAATGCTTTAAAATAAAAAGTCTTTATTTTTCATTAAAAATTTTCTCGTTATTTTAAATATCTATTTATTTTTACTTACCTGTTTCGCTTTTCAACACTCATATTAATAAAAATCCTCGTTCAACGGTTATGACATGTAACGAATCTACCGAGCAAGGTGAAAGTGATGAACAAGATCACGAAGCGTACGATGAAAACATGATGCCTGAAAATCTACCACATGAGATCGAACAAGTTGAAAGTCAAAAGAAACCCAATTTGGATGAAACAGAGGTGGTCAACTTACGAAATAAGGAAATCGTTAAGGAAACACGAGTCAACATACATTTGGAGGTTGAAAGAAAACACGAGCTAATAGAGTTGCTTAAGCAGTACGCCCACGTATTTGCTTGGTCTTATGATGACATGCCAGGATTAAGCACTGATATTGTCTCGCACAAATTACCAATTGATCCAACTTGTCTACCCGTTAAGCAAAAGACAAGAAAATTCAAGTCAAATTTGAGTTTAAGGATCAAGGAGGAGGTAACCAAGCAAATCGAGGCAAACGTTGTGAAGGTTACAAATTACCCCACATGGTTAGCCAATATTGTGCCTGTGCCAAAAAAGGATAGAAAGATTCGAATATGTGTGGACTATTGAGATCTCAATAGGGTCAGTCCTAAGGATGATTTCCCTCTTCCAAATATTCATATACTCATCGATAATTGTGCAAAACATGTGTTGCAATCATTTGTTGATTGCTTCAGGATATCACCAAATTCTGATGGGCGAAGATGATGTAGAGAAGACATCGTTTATCACTCCATGAGGAGTGTATTGCTACAGAGTAATGCCATTTGGTCTCAAAAATGCTGGTGCAACCTACATGAGGGCTATGACCACCCTTTTTCACGATATGATCCACAAGGAAATTGAAGTGTACGTGGATGATGTCGTTATCAAATCCAAAAGAAGTTCAGACCACCTGGATGACTTACGAAAGGTCTTTGAGAGGTTGCGTAAGTATAATCTAAAATTAAATCCAGCAAAGTGTGCATTTGGAGTACCCACGGGAAAATTATTGGGATTCATTATTAGCAAGAAAGGCATAGAGTTGGATCCATCAAAGATAAAGGCAATCCAAGAGTTACCTCCACCCAAGACCAGGAAGGACGTGATGAGTTTCTTGGGAAGACTGAATTACATCAGTCGATTCATAGCTCAATCCAAAGTGATATGTGAACCTATATTCAAATTACTGAAGAAGGATGCTACCACGAAATGGACAGAGGAATACCAAAAGGCTTTCGATAAAATCAAAGAATACTTGTCTAACCCACCAGTATTGGTCCCACCGGAGCCTGGAAAGCCTTTGTTATTGTATCTATCTGTCATGGATAACGCATTTGGATGTATATTGGGGCAGCATGATGAGACAGGTAGAAGAGAGCAAGCCATTTACTATTTGAGCAAGAAGTTCACACCATACGAGGCAAGATACACCTTATTAGAACGAACATGTTGCGGTTTGACTTGGATCGCTCAAAAATTTAGGCATTACCTATATGCATAAAAAGGGTGGCATCAACAATCGTTTGAACATCTACACTCTACTCTTTACATTACAATTTCAATTTATAATTTTTGAACCACAACAGGTACTTTTCACCTTTTTACATGTTTTGCAGGACAACGCATTACAATGAGGAACTCCCTCTAAGCAGCAAACTAGGGCAAGCTAGTGCAATGTCAAGCATCACTAACTACGTCAATGATTCACTTCCGAAGCTCAACTCGACTCGATTTTCAGAAGTTCATATTTAAATCTTACTTATAAATCTCTCAGGTCTCAATTCATTATAACTCGACACTGGGGCATTCTTTTAAAACTTCATCTATCTATCATGAGTCTTCAATAGAGATTGCTACGGAGCATTTCTCGTTCAAGTTTCTTAAGGACTAGATCCCATCCCTCTATTCGTGCTAATCTTTTCATACCTAACCATCAAAAGGATTTCAGTGTTACTATAATTCGATACTGAGGCAAATTTTAATCAAAATTTGCTATGCTCCTACACTCTCGAACTACATATGGCCTGATTTCTCATGAAACCTGAGATATGTAGGCTGCTCAGAAGCCAGAGTTTGGCCATAACTCGATAAACATTTCTTGCCAAGTTTTGCTCAAGGTGTATTTTGGTGGGTCGCCTAAAATTGGATTGTGTCAGTATTTCTTCGTCCACGTCTTCTTTACTCTCTTCCAGGGACAAAGAGAGGGGCAAGCTGTTGACACCCAATTTTGGCTCTCCACATTTATTTGACTAAAGTTTTAATAATAATAATAATAATAATAATAATAATAATAATAATAATAATAATATATGTTATGAAATTTTTGTAGGAATACCAAAAAGATTTTTAATTTTTTATTTTATTTGGTAAATTTATTTCATAAGTATTATTTTTTTTATAAAATATTAAATATATTATATGAATATTACTACTTACTTTCTCATTTTTCAAATTTCACATCAAATAAATATTATTTTTAAGGGTTAACTCAATTTTTCTAATTAAATATAATTTCTATTATAGCGATAAATATTTTTCGACATTTTTTCAAAATTAGGAAGACTTAATGAATTAATGTGTTGCTAATTTATATTAATTTTATTTTTAGAATCACTAATTTTAACAAATAAGCTAGTCTTGCAAAATTATTATTTTTAATTTAATAAATTATGTCTATTTAATAAAGAAGAAGTTATAATTTAAATGGAGTTAATTTGAGCAAATTTGGCAATCCAAGTAATTTTAATTATGCCAATCCACGCGTGTGCATAAGAAGCAAATGAATTATGTTTCTTCAGATTTGATCTCAACCGTTCGATTTGATTAAGGTCCCAATATATATATATATATTTATTCATTTAACTTTTGATTAATTTTGACCATCCGATCAAACGATCGGACGTCCCAAAAATGAGTGAGACCTTTCTTCTCCTAAAATACCCCTACGCTAGCATCGCCGCCCTACTCTGTTTTTTTGTCACGATCGTTCATCTTCTTTCCCAGGAGACGCCTCTATACTCTTCACCTTTTCCAGAAAACGTGTCTGCCCCCTCACATCCCCCTTGCTGCGTCTTCTTCCTTGCGAAGAAAAGCGAGAGGTCGCATCAATCCGGCAAACCCGGAAAAAGCTGCAGCAAGCGGCGCCGATGGCCGCCCCACGTGATCCCCATCCCCTGTCAGAGAAATGACTCTGGGCCACCGGAAAAATGCTCCCTCAATCACTCATCCTCTTCATTATTATTTTTCTGTTCTTCCTCAGACTTGGCTTCCCAAGAATTCAAAATCAGACCTCTGGTTCTCATCCAAAGATCATCCAGAAAACAGGGAGAAAAACAAGTAAGAAAATCTAAGAATCGATTTAAAAAAAAAAGATCCAACAACAATCTAGCGAGTCTGTTTTAATGTTGAATTCGAGTTGGAGGAAGTTCTAAGTTGAATCTTGACATCGAAGCTCTTGTTTGCTGCTCTCGAAAAGGTACAGTGCCTCGCCCTTATTTTGTTCAAACTCTAGTTGGTCGTTTTTGGTTGATTTTTGATAGTTTCAATTAAGGTTCTTAATCTGCTTATTCAGATTTTGCCTTTACTTGACTACAGTTAAGTTTCTGTTTAACAATGATATACATCTCCATTATTCTTTATTCAATTTGAATACAATTTAGGATTTGTATATATGAATCGCTGAAAATGTTAATCTCGTTCGAGTTTCTCGACTGCAATGTAGTCTAATCTAGTTCTAAAAAGTCATGGTTTAATTTCCGATTATGAACGTTTCTCCCTCTCTTTGTATTTATTATTGGTTCAAAGACTGTTGTTTGTCGTTTTAAACTTTAAATCTTATCCTCTTTAGTTGTTCCGAATTCGTAGTCACTTGGTTTAACATTCTCATCGTTTATACTTTTGTGTTACCATGATCTCCTATTCTAAAACATGTTTTCTTGAGCATTTGGATGATCTGTTAGGCCATTTGTGTTTTTTTTAAAATTTTTGTGAGTTTGGTTTGTCTGGTTTAAAATGCACCTACTGTTTGGTGTCCCTTTTTTTTTTTTTATGTTTCTGATGCTTATCTCGCTTTCTAGTGGTAGTGTCACTCATGAGAACTTTTATTTTATACGAGTATAGAATTGCACGTTAGTTAATCTTTTCATGTCTCTATTAAAAGCTCGCGAACCAGGTCCTGCCGCTCCTAGATATAAGCAGGGCAGTAACACTACAACTTTTATAAAAAAATATTTTAGCTATAACCTACTAGGACGTGCTTATTGAGTAAATCTTTACGCTCGAGGTTGATCAACGCCTATTCTGGATATCTATACCGAAGCAGTCCCTGATTGTATAAGTTACATGAAGTGTGAAATATTTGTACATCTTCTTGGTTATCCGAGTGCTTTCTTTTGGTATATTCGTTGGTATGGGCACCTTAATGTTGGCAACCTTTAGTTTAACATGAAAGGGACTCCCAAAGGCATAGAACACTATGAATGCTTGCTGTCTAGTTCTTTTTGATTTCCTGAAAACTTCCTCTGTATTTTTTTTTAATGAAAATTTGATAAGTTTCTCTCTTTGTTCTTACATCTCGACTAAGTGGTTAGAAGAAATCCTAGGATAGCTTTGTAATATAAAGGATTGGACGGCTGCATATTTTTTTTTCCTTTTCCTCTCAATAGTATTGACACACAACAAAACTGCCTATGTTCACGTAAAACCAAGGACGCCAAATAAGTATTTACTTATTAACTTGCTGAACCAGCTCGAGTATAATCTTGATCTACTTCGCTGTTTGTGTTTCACCTTCTCTGGAAGTATTTCTTTGCTTTATAATGTTGTCAAATCAGATTGTTACTTGCCTCCTTTATTTTGTTTTGGTTTTCATAATGAACATAAGAATGTCTGAATGTTCCTAGCTCCTCTCATCTTCTGTTTTATGCCTATCTTGGGGTGATTAATTCGATTGAACCTACACCTTGCTCTTTATTGCATATATGTGTGATTACCAAGCTTAAGCATATCGAATAATCAACATGAACCAAAATACACATCCTTGGCATGCACTTTTTTTATATGCAGGAGGTAGGAAGACATCATTTTATCCATAAAGTTGATAAAAAAAAAACTATCTTGATCACATAATAACATTCTGTTGGTTGTTTGAATTATTTTTGAAGTCTAAAAGTGCGTTACTTACTGGGAGATCTGCACACAACCAGATTTTTCTTTATTTGAATCTTCCCTTTTTCTATGATCTTATTTAACGAGATATCTCGGGATCTTATAGTACTATGAAACGGTAAGGAATAGCTATTACTTTTATCATCAAGTTCTTTATGTGCTGATAAGGAATAAGCTTTTGGATGATTGTGTGGCGTATCTTTGAGTTTCTTTAATTAAGAATATACCTATAAGAGTTTGAAATGTTAAGTATGCTGCTGCATGCTACAGTTGGTACATAATTGTTGTTATACCTGGTGAATTAGATGGATTAAGTCTATTGTAGCTTTACTTAATAACTGTGTAGAAGTATCCATAGTATCCTCACTTTACTTCTTAGAAACTAGGTGTGAATACCAATTGTGTCTTCCTCAGGAACTATATGTGACGTGATTGTTGTGCATGAGTAAAGGCTCCTATGCTACAGCAAATAGTTAGGATCCCTTCATAGCTTGAACTTTAAGTCTAACTAACGTAAACTAATTTAGAAGGATATTGATCTGTATGTAATAAAATAAAAAAATAAAAATCACATCTTTGGGAACATATTTGTTGGTGGAAAATCTGGGTGAACGACGACTACATGATCTTTGCCTTTTACATTCTTTCTGATATTTCGAAGTCCACTTTCTAATCTTTCTATTTTTTTTCTTTACTTCACATGTACACACGGGAGCGCATTTGGAGTTGTAATATTACTCCATCTCTGTCCAATTCAGAGACGCGACCAACAACCTACTACATTAGCTACTCTTGTCTAGCAGCCTTCATTGCGTCAATAATGTCCAACACTTCTTTCTTAGTTCAAAGTTTCATGTGCTTTATATACATATATGTGTTGCTATTTTTGACTAACATTTCCCATATTAATGTTTTTCACATTTATATGTATGCATGCTTTATTTTTGTTTGGGTTTATAGAAACCAATTGAGAATGATAATAAGACGTAGTTGTTCATCTCATATCCCTCTAGATATTAGGTTTTAGTATGACCATTTTGCTTACTATGATGGTTTTCTAACGAAGTGTTCATTTATTACTTAACATATCTTTTGGTCGTGAAAGCTTAACCTTTCAAAAAGAGTGAACCCTTTTTTTTTTTTTTGAAAAAATTAGAATGTATTTATTTAAGAATTTATAATAAGAGTCAAAATTTTTTTTTTAGCAACTTAATGTATGCAGATCTCTAGGTTCAAAAGTGCAAATTTTTACTTGATAATTGCTGGTTTTGTAAGTTAAAACACTGCACCTCTTAACAGCAGTGCAGATTTTTAGTGCAAAAAATGTTAAAAAACGGTTTGAGAGGCAATATTATGAGTTCCAAATGAAAAATTTTAGCTCTAAAAGGGTGCAGATTGTTTTTTAAAACATCACGTGTTAGGGGCTTCAAAGTATAGCAAGTCATGTATTAAAAATCACTACCTTGAAGACAAGAATACATATTTTTTAGAACTTGCAAAATAAGAATGTAAGTTGTTAGATAAGTCACAATAGTTATGCCTACTTTATATTCTTTTGATATCACCTTTTTATGAAGAAATTATATTTATTATTATTACTATCTCTATTTTACAAATCACATATTGCTAAAATATTTTAACCTATTAACATACTATTTTCAAGATTTTAGATCTGTCAATAGATTCAAAATACAACGTTCATATATATATATATATATATATATATATATATATATATATATATATCATACACATTAAGGTATGAATTTTATATTTTTCTCTACATAACCTATTATATTTATCTACAATCACTTTTATAAATGTTACTTATTTTTTTATAATTTATAAATCTCTACACTTTAATACACACATTATTACATATTTGCACCCGACGATTAACTCATTTTATTTTATTTCACTTTTTAATTTTATATTTATAAATAAAACGACAAATTTTCATATCATTTAAAACTCAACATTTATTTTGGTTACATTTATATAAGTTGCATATATATTTTTTAACATATAAAATTGTCATGCATTTTTAGTACATTTATTTATTTATTTTTTACTATATGATAAACATACTACCATTAGTTTATTTAATAGACATATATGTCGTACCTTGTAGTTTTACTCTTTTCTTAAAATAATAAATTTTACTTACCATTGATTTTAAAAACAAATAAATAAACACATTTTCCTAATGATATTTAGAATTGAGTTTAAGGACTATCTTCGGATTGGCTCTGAAGGAAGCTTAATTAATACCCTTTCTTCGAGTAATCAAAACCCTTGCTCAGAAACTTACTGGTTTAGCAAATTAAAACAGAGTTTACACTTACATATTTAAAAAATGTGTTTTCCTAATATTTTTCCTTAAAATTCAGGTGGCGACTCTAATACAAAATAATTTTTTTTCAGAAAAAAAATTAGAGTGTCAGCCATATTATGTTGTGAACTGTTTCGGCTAGTTCAAAATGGGGTGCGATAGGTTGGACTCGAATGAGTTTAAAAATTGGTTGGGTCTTTACCCGCCTAATTTGACTTGATTAATTTCAATAATTTTAATATATTTATATTTAAATTTTATAACCATAATTTGAATTTCAACTCAACAATTTCTTTTAAAAAAAAATATAAATGCATAGATAAATCTTAAAATATATAAAATAGATAGTAATGCATACTTTAAATATATATATATTATATCAATGCAAATAAAAAGTTTTAAAACAGGTTGAAAACAAAGATTAAATTGGACGGATTGAACTAGACGGATTACCTATATTTGGGCTATTTTTTATACCCATGGATATGACTTACCTAACAGAAAAGTATGTCATGACCTAACTACTCTTCCATTATAGGTTATGCATGCAAGCCATGACCTAATTACTCTTCCATCATATGAATAGCCAATATGATCACATGCAATACGTATTGCAGTGGCTGGGTACATATTGCAGAATCCAAACTTGCAAAAGTGCTCCACTATTCGAATTTACGATACATGGTCTCTGGCCCTCAAAGTCTGATGGAAACACCTTGTATCAGACGCATCCTCACGATATGTTGTCACCCCTCGAGCCTACACTCTGGACGTGGCTAGCACTTGAGAACCATTGTTGGTCTCAAGCGAACCCTTAGCTTGACTTACTCAGCGGAAGACTATGTGCATATTTATAATGATCAAAAGCACTATACTCACTTGAATAATATCATAACTTAAAATGTTTAAAAGTCAA
Source organism: Solanum pinnatisectum (assembly GCA_035578085.1). Taxonomy (NCBI): domain Eukaryota; kingdom Viridiplantae; phylum Streptophyta; class Magnoliopsida; order Solanales; family Solanaceae; genus Solanum; species Solanum pinnatisectum. The sequence continues at coordinate 91,529 of JAWPEI010000065.1, forward strand.
CATTCAACTTGGCCAAAATGGCAACCTCAAGTCTAAAAAACATAAGCCAATAACAAAGTAGTGACAAATGAATTTAACTAACTGTCCGTCTATGAAGCCTCTAAACAATAAAAAGGAATCCTCTGGAAGCAAGGAGGCTCACCACAAGACTCTGAGTGCTCAAACTGGATCAACGAGACGTTAGATGCTGATCCTGGTTACCTGCGTCTGCATTATAAGACGATGCAGGCCAACTGACATCAGTACATTGAATGTACAAATATGCGAGTTGGAATGCTAAACACAACTTAAGCTTGAGAAGAATTTGGAAGGAACACTTATATTGGCTTTACTCAACTCATGAACAACTCAACTCAATATAAAACAATTAAACACATGCAGTATATATGAAACTTGTAAAACAGTGGAAAACAACTTAGTTCGTTAAAGAAAATGCAATAACAAACTCAACTTTACTTATATAATAAAGTAATATAGTTTCTGTGGGAGATTCTCTAACCGACAACCACCAATATGAGTCTAAGTGGTGATACATCGTTTTACCCACGCTGTCAGAACTGTCCTATACTTTGCCGTCATATAGAACGCTTAACTTAGCGGATCCACTAGCTTATGCTAAAAGCATCACAAGGAGCCATCTAAAAAGTATGATCCTTTACTACCCATGATGGCTACATGATTTATGGAGAGTTGAATTAATATGAACTTGCATAACCATATCGGTGCTCAATACTACTCCCAAAATATATTTAGCTCATGTGTTTTTAAAATAAACTTCTTTCTTTGATTTGAGATAATTACTCAAAAACTTAGCTTAAAAGCTCTCTTGGAATCGATATTCCTTTTCTTGCTCAAATGTGAAAACATTTTATATTTTCTGGGAATACATAGTCCCCATATACTTTTTTGAAGAAATGAACTTCAAATCTTTACTCTTTGCTTAACTTAAAACTTAAGTCTTAGAAGAAAGTTAAAACGTTTGTGAAAGACTTTTGAAAACTTTAAAGAACTTCACTTGACTTGCTTCTTAACTTTTAACTTGACTCTTAACTTTTCTTGAATTGAATTATGGATTCAAGGATTGTGATTTGTGATAGGAAAGATCTCATGATGTTTAGGGATGAATTTAGATTGCTAAACATGAGAAAAGATCACTGTTTGAGGGTGGGTTTGCGATGTGGAGAAACATTTAAATTTTTGTTTCGAAAACAATTTTTGAGGCAGAACGGTCCGTGACTGCTCCGTAACGCAAAACCATTTTTCCCAAATCTGGGGAGTAGGTCCGCGACGCGGAGGCACTGCCCAGATTTGTTCGACGAAATTTTCTTCTTCGTTTTACAGCTCTAAACCCTCTAAACTCCATGGGTTATTTTCCCAAACACTTAGAATCATCTATACCCTCAAATAACATTAGATTCCACTCAAAAACACAACTAATAACGTGAATTAATTTCAAGAAAACTCCAACAACACAACCCACAAGGATTCAAACGAACTTCATAAAAAATTCAAGGGATTTACTTTCAAATCAATATACTTTGCTGAAATTGAATCAAGTTGGGCGCGTGGGTGAACTTACCTAACACTATGTGATCTCACATACTTTGTAGGGATCACCCCCGACGAAAACCACAAGCTAAACTCGACGAAATCGATGAATCTTGAACGTTCTTATCTTTTCTCCTCTTCTCCAAGCCCTAGCGTAAAATTCACGTTTCTAAACAGACTAAAATCTAACTTTACCCCAATTAAACTCCTAAAAACGAATTAGAATAATAGGTAAGGAAAAGACTAAATTACCCTTCCAAAATCCGGATTGGACTTTCCTTATTCCAATAACCCAACTTCCAATGGGCATAACTCACTCATACAAACTCGAAATCGTGCAAACTCAGCGTAGTTGGAAAAATCCTTCCAAGAGCTTTCCTACCATATCTGGAAGTATAGCTAACTCATCCTGAGCTAGAATTATGGCCATTTGAAGTTGACCAAAACTCAACTTATTCTAATTTAACAAAATTTCCAGATATTCATTCTTTCCAAAAATGACTATTTCCAATTATTGGCTTCTTCCTAGTTATTTCAATTTTGCGAGATGTTACATATGCCAGAGAATGTGTTTATATATCAAGAGGACATGAAAGTATACGCCGTCGTAAGTTTTTTTTTTAAGCTCAGAATACAATTTTTTTCTTAATAATTCACACAAATTACTTAACTTTTTCATGATGATATGATATGATAGAGTAGAAAATACTCAATTTTTAAAACGTATTTTTCTATTATTTATTACTTATATATAGAAGAGGCTAGGGAAGCAAATAACATATATTGGGCCTTTAGCACGGGTTTTAATATCTAGTATATTATATGTATGGTGTAAATGATTTTATAATTGTTTCATTTTTTTTTTTTTTGCAGATGCAAGCTGATCACTCATTGAGGGATAAACTCTGAACTATTTGACCAAATTTGAAAGTTGGCCGTTCCGATGAGTGGTTGTGGATGCACGAGTGGAGGCAACATGGCTATAGTATTGAGAGTGTACTCGACGTAACTGGTTACTTCAATGCAGCAAAAACGATAAATGAGTTGATGATTGATAATCTACTTACCTATTTAAAAGATGAAGAAATAAACCCATCAGATCACCAATCATATGAGATAAATAAGATAAGATCGGCTATAGCCCGTCTAGTAGGAGATTATACTAATGTACACATCTCATGTTATATAAATATGACTAATCATCTACTGATTTGAGAGATAAGACTTTGTGTTAATTGCAGATTCGACGACTTTATTAGTTGCCAAACCACTCAAAATAACGTTTGTCAAGGTCTTCCTTCCTGCCTCTTAGTTTTTATATTTTCATATATTCAAAATAAATAATAATAAAATTATTATTATATGGTGTGTATTATATTTGACTGTCTCTCTTTATTATTTTTCTTTTCATGTTAAATTAATTTAACTCCTCAAGGAGCAACCCTCCATTGTTACTGTCCTCAAACTCAAACACTGAACTCCATTTAATTTTGACTTCGATAAACCAAACCTTTCCAACAAAATCTCCAAATTACCCTATTTGAACAAGCTACAGATGAATGCTTCATTTTTTGGGTTCTATAGAGCAAAATGCAATTTATAATTGGTGCAAAATTCTTGGTACTTTCTTAGTTGGATGGTAAGGTGATTTTGGTTTTATTTGATTTTCATGTCATGGTTGTAAATTGGAAGGAAGATTGCTCTTTCTTTTTCTTTTTTTTTTAAATTTATATCACATAGTTTGAATTTCGAGGATCAAATTTATATTGCGTTCGAATAAACAATATTAAATTTTTTGAAAAATAACTTATATATCTAAGAACTACATAAAAAAACATTTATAAATATATAACTAATAATTTAACATTTTTTAAAATATAAGAATAAATTTGATCCATTTTTTTTTTTTTAACTTTTAACTCTCAAAATTTGTACTAAATTAAATAAGTTGAGATTGTGAGAGTATTAGTCTTTTAATGAAGTTATTACTCGAGTATTTTTAATTTTTCAAAAAATCTTTAGTTATGGTAACCAACTTTTTAATTGAATAGTTTTACATTAGATGGGAAAAATAAATTCAAATTCGGTGTCATCTTTTAATCTAATATTTGGTGGTTGATATTTGTCTTAGCGTTCAATTAAATTTAGATTCATGTCGGAAAGTAATATGGTAAAATGTATCCTAACAAAGGTAAATCTTACTGGTTGAATATCAAGTAACAAAACAATATGATAATTGAGTTATAAATAATCAACACATTGGAACAAAAACCAAGGCACTATGAATCAACATATAGTAACAAAACAATACGATAATCGAGATACAACGAATTAAACAAATAATAACATAAATCAAATTAAAGGACAAGAAACTACACAAACAATATTACGACTACGACTACGACTACAACTAACAATTCAAACGATAAAAAGTTTTTTTTTACCTCACTAGTATTCGTATCCGTGCGTTGCGCGTATATTTTTAAATGTCCTCCCACAAAATTTTTGTTCAATTTCTCTGTACTTTTTATCATTCCGTTTCTTCTTGATTTGTAAGAGCAACATATAAAACATATATTTCTCAACAACTAAAACTTTGAAAACTCATACAATTACGACAAAGTGAAGAAGTTGTAACCATCTTCAAAACTATAAGTGTTAACTTAAATTTTAAATCTTTATCTTGTAAAACTAATCCACCACTCTTAATTCTTATTAAAAAAAACAGACAATTTCTAATCAAACAAATCATTAATAATAAATTCAAGCAATTTCTTAAATTTGTAATATTTTTTTTTAAATTTCCTACAATTAAATGAAATTAAATAAAATAAAATAAAAAACTATGTAAGCATTTTTTATCTAAAAAAAACATGAGTAAAAACAAAAATATTTTTTTTTTTAAAAAAAAGAAGGATAAAAGATCCTAGAAAGACTATCCCAATTTCCACGAAGAATACAATTTATTATATTTATTATTTTATTTTTGGACAATCAATTTTTCAATTGATTTTTTTAAACATAAAGATTAAAAGTAAATCTGTTATATAATCGTAATTATTTATTTTGTGATTTTTTAAAATTTTAATTCAAGATAATTACTGATAAAATAAAAGATTATCACCACATTTTTCCATTCATTATAAGACTATGTAGTATTAGATCGATAATGGGAAGTTGTGAAACTGCTTTACATGATTTTTTTTATTATCAATCTATCATTTATATAATTATGGGAAAATGGCCAAATGACCCCCTAATCTATTAGTCAATTTTCAACTATACACTTATATTTTACGGGGGTCCTATTACCCCCCTAGACATTTTAAAAGTGGAATATATTGCCCCTTAAAAGGTCATATCAAGATTTGTGGTGAGTGGTGTGTTGCACGCGCGGTCCCACATAACATATATGGTACTTTTTTTAATATAAAAATATTATTATTCTTTTTATTTATCCTATTTCCCTTCAATGTTTTTTCTCTTCTTTCTCAACCGGTTTCTTCTTTTCTTTTTCCTTTTTCTTTCCTTTTTCTTCTACTAAAAATTTTCTGCCATTGATGATGAAATTCCAAGTTCCATTTGTAACCTAAAAAAATTTAATTTCTTAATCTAAGTTCCCAATTTTTTTATATAACTATTTCAACATGCAATATTTGGACCTTTTTCAAAATTAATTTGTGGATTTCATACCATCGGATATTCATCGGCTTCAAAAACTTCAATATCTTGATTTGGAGAAATAATTTTATCAGAGATATCCATCGCCAACCGAAAATTTGACGGAGCTGTAGATCTTATATATGCATATGAACTTATTTTTCCGGTAAAAACAATAACATAGCTAATCATGAATATCTAGGTTTGGTATTTAATGGGTTTTCTCTAGTGAGAATATGTCGGAGTTTGGAAAGTTTTAAAAAAAGAATATTTGAATGAAATTTGAATTTAATTGGTGAAACCCTTGAAAGTTTGAACTTTCAAAGTCTTGAGCATATTGATTTGGCTTACAATAATGTAAAAAGAGAAATTTCATTTGGATTGTTCATGTTAAAGAATTTGTGTTGATATACTTGTATAGTAATCAACTTTTGAATCTGATTCGAATATGGGTTTCTTCAATTTGTGTCTTGTTGTAATTTAAGTAGTAAAAATTTAGTTGTAAAAGATACTAATTTTGACATTGATGCTTTGTTAGTTTTATTTGCTCAACTGGGTTTTCTCTGTATTGTTCAATTTCATTTTCTTGTGCTTGAACTTATGAACACTTAGCTATGGCAAAGTGTTGATTTTAATTTGATCATGTGTTCTTCTAATTTTTGCAAAAAATCGATTTCTTTTGAGAAAAATAAGGAGATAGCTCACTAGTAATAATTATTAATAGTGTGATAAAAACTATATTTTCACTTGTAATTATTAATAGTGTGATAAACTATAAATTAAGTTTAGCTTATCACACAGATAAGTGAAAATATATTTGATCTCTTTTTCAAATACCGTATAATTGTAAAAAATTGAAAAAATCGAAAAACCGAAAGAACCGAAACCGAAAAAACCGACTTTACGTGATTTGATTTGATTTTTAGATTTAATAAACCGACATAATTGATTTAGATTTTTTTAATAAAAACCAAATCAAATTGATCTATGTATACGTCTGTCTACAAGCTAGAGCACAAGACATCTTATGAAGGGCTAACTTTATAAGACATTATCATGTTCTGAAGTGAAATAATCAACAAAAAGACAAATTAAAGCACCTAACAGTCAATTTTACAGAAGAAGAAAAAAATGATTAATTCCTTGTCAATTGCTTTTCACTATAGGTAACAACCATGAAGTGCCAAAAAATGCCATCATCAAGTTAATGCTTATGTTAAGAAGAAAGAAAGAGAAAGAAAAAAAGAAAATTAGAAAAAAAATGGAAATTAATAAAACAGGCAACTCACTCTCTCAAAGAGAGTGAAATATACTCTCTATGCCAACTCAACACTTAAGGGGTTATTTATTCTATTTTAAAGTAGTTCAGGGGGTAATAGGACTCCCGCAGAGAATAGGTGTGTAGTTAGAAATCCAGTAATAGGTTGGGGGGTCATTTAGCCATTTTCTCATATAATTATTATAAAAGACTTTTAAAACTAATAATAATCAAAATTAGACTAAAATATATAATTACGCATAAGCAAATCTATCTCAAACTGATTTGTTTTTTTACGCATAATTTGGTTCTCTCAATGTAAGTGCGCAAACTTCTTTGACGAAGTTCTCGCTCTATTTATAGATTTGGACTTGAATTCAAAACCTATCTCAACTCAGACTCCTACTCGAAATCGTCTACGTAGTATCCACAAATTCTTCTTATTCGACTTGAACATGATTTGACCGCTTCTCTTATTGTAGTTTCCTTTCTCGGCTTATCCTTTCTCGACTTGGCTTTGACAACTACTTTGCTTATCTTCCTTCTTTACTTCAGCTTCCTACTTTGTCTAGCTTTCCTATTTGATTAAGAAAATTATCTTGCTTACGAACTCCTTCTCCTATGCAACTTAGATGAACATTGTATCACGTTGTCACAACCTGTTCTATGCACTTTGACATTCTTCAAAACATATTACTAATTTCCTCCTAACAGGCTTCTTTTCTCAGACCAAGTATTGATGGGATCTACCACGACGATTGCAAATGTTGTGCGGACCTATAATAGTAACCCTGCTCTATTTTTACGTGAATTCAACGATGCCATGATAAAGATGGGGAACTTGCTCCCATCTCGTGGCGTTTAGTTGGGAATTCACGATGTTTGTAGCAAGGTGAATGGTAATTCTATCGCGGACATGTGAAATAAGAAGAAAAAAATTCCAATTTCATGTTCAAAAATAAACAAATGTATGGCTTATTGACCATGTAGTTTGTTGTTTTAGTAAGAAATAGAAGATATTGATTATAATTTATCTAGATTTCCTTTAGGTTAAGATACAGATCTAGATTTCTTTTAGGTTAAGATATTAGGAACCAAGTAATAAACATAGCTAGTCTTAAAGATATAGAATTTTTAGATTTAAAGATACCTTTAGAAAAGAAATATAGAAGACTAAAAGACAGTTCATTAATTAGGTGTAATTTTCAGACAGGAGAACATTCACTACACGGAGATAATTCCCAGCTAAATTTTAATACAGATTTGTTAATAATACTGGGAGAAAATTTGCAAAAACAACATCTAAAAATTATAACTACATTAGAAAAAGTAGAAGCAATATTAGAAAGACAAGAAAAACATATTCATAATTTAGAACAAAATATTAATTTCTTAAAAAACCAACAAGACGAGTTAAAACATAAAGTAATAATAAATCCTATTAATTTCCAACAAGAAATTTCAGAGATAAGAAAAACAGTGAAAGAAATTAAAGATATTACTCTTTCATGAATGATCCTTTATATCAGTCAATATTAAAAAGATCAGAACAAATTCAAAAATTACCAGAAGGTTTATCAGACCATCAACCTCATAGTAAAACAAACCAAGTAATTATAAAACAAAATAATACTATAATACTTTTATTAATAGAATTAAATAACAAAATAGAAAAAATACTTAGCAAAGAAACACCAGAACTTAAAGACACAAATATTGACGAGTTAGTTAGTCAGTTAAAGAAAATAGAAATAACCCCTCAAAAAGATAGACCTATAAAATTAAAGCAATCATGGAAATTTTTCGAAGTAGGAGACGAAAAAACCAAAGAAGTAGCCATTCCCAAGACAAATTAGGAAGTACTTTTTTAAACAGAATAATGAGTTCTAGACAATCTAATAGTACTAAACAACTAGAAGAAGTTATAGATATAGATAAAGACATAGAAATATTTCAACAAAATCAACTTAAACTATTAAATCCAAAAGTATTATATCAAACTCAAAGATTTGAATCAAAAAAACAACTATATAGACACTATAGAGAAGAACAGTTAAGTATTTTAAGTGATAATAAACAAAGTATAGGATTAATAGAAAAGGAATCATTAAACAAACTAAAACAGACAAATATGACTCTTATGCATCTAGGATTAATAGTAATAGGTTTAAAAGGTTTAACGAGAAAAAATTTAGGAACTAAAGTTTTAATTACCCTTTATGATGATAGGTTCACAGATCCAAAAAAGTCAATAATAGGTTTAACAGAAGTAGATATGTCAAATAATGGAGGAATATTTTCAGAGTCTGATTTTATGATAAACGTAAATGATTTTGGTAAATACATTAAAATAGGATTCCAGACCAAAGGATATGAAGACATGATAAGTGGTAATAATCTATTAGCATGTGTAGGATTCATAGGTAAATTAACTAATATTAGTAATACAAAATTTAAAATTAACATAGATGATGCTGTAGGATTAATGGGAAATAAAGGTATTCGATTGATGAAACCATTTAAAATAGACCCTCAGACGTATGCAGGTCTGGATTGGACTATAGAAAAACCAAAAGAAACAGATATTTTTAAACCATCAGATCACATGATGTATATTAATACCAAAGGAGAAACTTCAATTAGATTTACAGATTACAAATATACCATTCAAAAAGATGAAGAAGAAGAAGAAATAACAGAAAATAAAGAATTTATGAATATATATATACAAGAAACTGAAGAAAATGATGTAGATACACAAATACAAGAAGCTCATAGAAAATATAATAATAATACTAATTTAGTCTTTAAATGTAAAGGATGTAAAAAGGACGATTGAAAATAGCAGTAGAACCTCATTTTAAAAATTGTAATTTACGGCAAGATAATTATAAGTATAGATTCTTAGAAAGTAGTGAAGATGAAGAAGATAATAAAGATCAGTTATATTCAATCTCAGAAGATTTTAATGATAATATATCTTTAAAAAGTCACAAAGAATTTATGGAATCAGGATCAACTAGTAGCCCTTTTCAAAAAACTACTCAGACTTATACAGATGATATACCCATTGGAAATGTTCCACGAAAAAGAGTTTATAGATTAAACCCCAAGACTCAACCAACAGACCCAATAAGACCAGTAGGAAAACGAAGACCTATAGAAGAACCTATCAGATTACAAGAAGGAGCCAATAAAGGCAAAATATTAAATATAGCAGCACATGACCCGCAATCATGGAATTCCGTAATAGATGTATGGAAAGGAATAGTAGTAGCAGACTATATAAAAAATTATCAAGAAACTGATGCAGAAATCATGTACAGATATTTAGAAACATTTTTAGGAGAGTCAACTAAAGCTTTATGGGAAGCATATAAGGTTAATTTTCCACAAGAATTTCAGACATTAATAGCTTTAGGAGCAAACCCATATAATTTTACAAATAAAGTACATAGCTTAATAACAGGCGAAGATCCAAATAGTGGATTTTTAGTATTACAAAAAGAAGCATTAATACATTTAGAACAAATAAGCATAACTAACTGGAAATATATAAAAGAATTTCTAAACGATTATTTCTATTATTGTAGCATAAGTGGAAACGCGTTTGATCAATATTTAGGAAAGAAATTACTTGATAAATTACCAGGAGCATTAGGAAGAGAAATAGAAGACCGATGGAATAAAAGAGAAGGAGTAGTACAAAATCCAGATGGTAAATGGTCGATAGGACATATAGTTATACATATCATAGAAGTATTAAGAGAAAAATGTACAAATATACAAATACAAAGACAGTTAAAAAGAGGTGAAACTAATTTCTGTCAGACTATTTATACAACCCAAAATTATGATGATAAATACTACAAAAATAGACCAAGATATAAAAAGAACTACAAAAGAAAATACTATCCTAAAAAGAAATACTATCTTAGAAAATCCTCTGCTAGAAAACCATACCTGAATAAAGATAAACATGTTAGAAAATTTAATACACAGAGAAATTATAAAAATACTTTAGAATGCTTTACATGTGGTAGTTCAGACCATTTAGCAAACACATGCCCGCGGAGAAATAATGCTAGAGATAGAAATTCACAATTAATAGAAGAATTAAATGAGACTTTAATAAATGTAGATGAATATATGTCAGACAATGAAAGCATTTATTCTATATGTAGTTTTGAAGCAGTAGAAAAAGATGATCAAGAAATAGATGAAGAAGTAGACAAATTTATCAATACATTAGGAACAGAAGATAATTTTGAAATACTAGACAATAATGACTTTACCTCTTTAATGAATATTCACTTTACCTCTTTAATGAATACTCTAGATCAGACATCTATAAATTGTAAACATAATTTTGAAGAACATAAAGGTATAGATAGCAATCAGTGTTTTATATGTAGATGGTATCCTAGCAAGAATAAAAGAGCTAAATGTAGTAAGTGTTATGTAGAAGGATGTATAGATTGCATAAAAAACAAACTACCAAATAGTATATTTAAATTTGAAATCTAAAATCTATTTCTCAAACCATAGACCCGGAAACTCTAACACAAACAGTTCAAAGACTTATAGAAAAAATAGCAGAGCTAGATATGAGATTTACCACTAAAGGAATAGAATTAGAACAGAGAATAGAAAACCTAGAAAAAGGAAAAAGAATGATAAATCTTGAACATGAAGAAGAATTAATGAATACTACAGAAAATTTTAAAGAATTAATTTGTAATGAAGATAAAAACATTAGTACTATTCAAGTTTTAGTTAGATTAACTATAGGAAATTATGAAGTAGAAACAAAGGCAATAATAAACTCAGGATGTACAAAAAGTATAATTAATAGTAAAATTATACCAGAACATTTAGTTAAGAAAATGGTACCCCAAGAATCCATGCAAATGGATGGAAGTTTCAATAATTATAATAAATACATACCCCATAGTACGATAAGTTTTATAAATACATGTGGAGTTTTTTATAAACCTAGTTATAAATTAGAACAAATATGGGTACGAGAATTAAAAATTAGAACATATTTAGTATTAGGATTAGATTTTTTATTAGGAAGAAATGGAAGTTGTTTATTAACTAGAGACGGAATTTTTCTCTCTAAAGAAACAAGTTATACCCCAGTGGATCTAGAAAGACCAACTCAAGCTAGACATAAACTAGATAAGAACCTTAAAATCATAGAAATAAAAGATAAACTATGTAATAAAGGAGACAAATGCACATGTAATCAATTAATACAAGAGCAAATTAGTGAAATTGAAGAAGACCAAATACCAGAAGAATATAGTTTAATAGAAATAAATACTGATTTTTATAATTTTCAAAAAGGAATTTAGCAAATAGGAATAATTAGACATCAAGAAGATTTAGATAAAGTAATACAGTTGTTAGATAAAATAGAAATAATAGGAGAAAAACCTCTAACCCATTGGAAGACAAATCAGATTATGTGTAAATTAGAAATAAAAAATAAAGAATTTACCATTAAGACAGCACCAATAGAAGCCACAAATCAAGACTTAGAAGATTTTAAAATACAGATAAAAGAATTGCTAGAGTTAGGAGTAATTAGAAAATCAATATCCAGACATAGATCAACTGCTTTCATGGTTAGAAACCATAGTGAGCAAGTTAGAGGAAAGGCCAGAATGGTCATAAACTATAAAAGACTTAATGATAATACCGAAATGGATGGATATAAATTACCAGACAAAACAGAATTAATAAACAGAATACAAGGTAGAAAAGTTTTTAGTAAGTTCGATTGTAAATCAGGCTATTGGCAAGTCAAGATGCATCCAGACAGTATTGAGTGGACGGCTTTTTACTGTCCTGAAGGACATTTCGAATGGTTAGTAATGCCATTTGGACTAAAAACTGCCCCACCAATTTTCCAACGAAAGATGGATAATATTTTTGGAAATTATAAACATTTTGTTTTAGTTTATATAGATGATATTTTAGTCTTTAGTAATAATATGCAGGAACATTTGGGACATCTGCAAAAGGTATTTAATTTATTTTTAGAAAATGATTTAATAATAAGTAAGAAGAAAATGGAATTATGTAAGACTTATATAAATTTCTTAGGTATAACTATAGGGAAAGGAAAAATAAAATTACAACCCCATATAGCAAAAAAGATATTAGAAATGCCAGATAGACTAGAAAAGACTAAAGAATTACAAAATTTTTTAGGAATGTTAAATTATGCTAGACATTTTATTAAAGATTTAGGAAAAGTCGCAGGACCTCTATATGCCAAAACTGGTTCTACAGGACAAAAATATTTTAATACAGAAGATATTAAATTAGTTAAAAAATTAAAAGACATGGTTAGGAATATTCCAGACTTAGAACTACCTCTAGAAACAGATTATTTAATTATAGAAACAGATGGTTGTGATTTAGGTTGGGGAGCGATCCTCAAAGCAAGACCCAATAAATATAGTACTAAAAAAGAAGAAAAGATATGTGCTTATAATAGCGGTCAATACAAAGAAAAAGGTCAACGAAGTAGTATAGACTGAAGTTTTAGCTGTAATATACGGTTTAAATAGCTTTAAAATTTATATTATTAATAAACCCGAAATATTAGTTAGGACAGATTGCGAAGCGATAGTAAAATTTTATCAGAAAATTGCAGGAAAGCATAGTAGTACAAGACGATGGTTAAATTTCATAAATGAAACATCAATTTATAATCTGAAATTCGAACATATTAAAGGAATAGATAATATTTTAGCAGATCAATTAAGTAGATTAAATTTAAAAGTTGAAACTAATATTTTCCATTTTTTAGCATGTATGCAGGAAAAGACCAAGGCAAAAAGCCAGCAAACTCATCTTCAGACTCTTACTTACAAGCATTCCTCAAACAAACTCATTTCACACCGCTAAGTGGTCCGGACGGTCTAAGAAACAAAATGTTTGATAGACTGTTTTTTGGAACACAAAGTCTAATTGCTTACCCAGACTCAAATTTAACGTTTAGACAAAAATCAGGATCTATTATAGACAGAACACAAAAGTGTCTACTGGACAATTTGTGGATCTCGTATAATAAGACTCCAAGAGATAATGCCTATTTTATTTCTGTTTTAAATTCTCTAACTCATTATTTTACAGAAAGAAATCAAGAGAAAAATTTTAAATTTTATACAGTGACCAGAGGAAAAAAGACAGGTGTTTTTCAGACATGGAAACAAGTGGTTGAGGTAATTACAGATTACCCAGTGCCAATATACAAAGGTTTCAATAATTTCCAAGAAGCTTTAGAATTTGCTAGAAAAAATATAGGTCCAAATTTTTTTATTACCCCAGAATTAAAGAATTCTAGCCAAAATATTCCCTATATAATCCCAGACAACAAATGTCAAATTAACTTTTGTGACCATTGTGAGACCATGACAAGAGCTTTTCAGAAACTCAATCAAAATAATGACACATTAAACAAAGACAACCAAAAATTGTTAAGACAAAACCAAATTTTACAGGACCAAATTTATATTCTTCAGGAGACTTTAAAACAAAACCAAATTTTCTCTCAGAATTCGAGTTCTCCATCTCCCAAAATGGATGAGATGGGTTTACATTCCCCTCTGAATGTAAATAAATCCACTGCACTGGATAAAAGTGTAGCTAGTCCGGTTCAAACGGCAACCGGTAAAGACATACCAAGTCCGTTGATGGCTGACACTTTGCCAAAAAGTGTAAGAAAATTACCATCAAGTTTTAGATTACAAAATCCTAATAAAGACAAGGAAGCTAGTTCTAGTTCCAAGCCAGTAAAAGGTTTCAGATTAAACAAAAGAACTGCTAAGAAAGATGTTAAAGATTTTCAAAAAATTATTGGAGATACAGTTAGACAATTTTTACAGGAAGACCGTAAAGAGATGAATAATCCTAATCCAAGTCCCGAAGATCAGTCAGATAATGATATGTTAGAACAGTTATACGGTGGAAATTTTGCTCAAGACCCAAATGAAGACGATGATTCCGGGATGTCATTTGATAGCACCGCCCTACATAACTTAGACACATAATAAAGAGAAGAAAGATACTAATGCTAAATACTAGAAGACAAGTTGAAAAGAAGACTATATTTAGAAACAATGACATAAAGAAAGATATCAAGACAAGCACTACAGGACAAAAAGAAAAGTGATAAAGGAAAAGCATCGAATGCTAATGGAAAAAAGTGGAAGAAAAGAAAGGAATCACAAGGACAACAATTTCAAATGACCATGTGACGATGGGGCCCAGAGCGCACCCGGCAGGCTGAAGTTGATGTTTTTGGAATCTTTTTGTAATTTCATTTCAAATCCGGAGCTCAAATCCGATTTTCAGTTCCTATAAATACCCTCATTATATGTGAATATAAGTGTGAAAAAAGAGAGAGAGGTGTGAGATATTCTTAAGTATTTGCGAGCTTTCCTTTGAGTGTTCTTTGTGAGAAGTTTAAAAAAAAGAAAAAAAAAGTGTGTGTATATAGAAGTTTTTGAGTGTGAAATATTTCTTTCAAGTTTTTAGGAGCAGTTTGGGGACTCCCGAAAGGGAAACCTATCTAAGTATTTCATGTAAGATCTATCTCTCTCAGTATTGTAAATTATGTTTTTTATGAAAATTTATGTTTATATGCATGTTAATATGTGTTAATTAAAAACTTTTATAAGCATTTCCTTAATTATTAAGTTATCCAAAGTAGTGGTTATCCTCTTAACTGTATAACATCCTCCATGGATTAGCTTGTAAAGTCCTAGGAACCAGAAAGACATCATTAAGGCAAGAAGCCGTTGGCATGTCTAACATCCGGGGTGGAGCTAAAGAAGATTGATGTTATGCTAAAGGTTAAGAAGAAGAGATGAACAGGATAAAATAGTAATTTAAGGAAATGTTTTGAATCTATTTAACTTCATGAAAAAATTATTAAACTTGTTTTAGTAGTTGTTCTCTTCATTAAGCTGTATAATATCCCCTATGGATCAGCCTGTAAATTCCTAAGAACAAAGATATCTGGGGTGTGGCTGGAGACGCTGGATATTATGCTAAAGGCTAAGAAGAAGATACGAACAGGCAGGTGAGATAATCACTCAGAAGTTAAAAAAAAAAAAATTATAATTAAGAGAGAGAGATGATCAAAACATGAAATATTACTAGATTAGGGAGTACTGAGTAGGATTTTACAACCATAAGAAAGAAACCTTTAATAGCAACTCCTTTCGATTTACAACATTGAAAAACTAATATATATATATATGTCTTTAATTTGGTTGTGCACAAATGTAATACAAAATAATGGAATTGTATCTTTCCATAGTCCCACTATCTTGAGATTAATTGGAATGGGGGACACTCCCAAAATTTAATTTGCATAATAGCCACTTAATTTTTTTTTGATTTAATTTTGTAACGACTGTGTTCCGTCGTTATAGAAATGTCAATGGGGGAAAAATTGGGGCCGGAAAGACTTTTTTGTAGTACTTGAATTTTCCCAACCTTGTTCAAATTTGGAGAAAATCGGAGTCACCAAGGTGTAGGGAAATTTGGTAACAATCGGGTGGAGTAATTATAGTTTTGATTGCATGAGTAGTTATATAACTTGTTAAGGAAATCGTGCAACTTTACAGAATTGAATTTGAGTGAGTAGATCTCCGCAAATCGATCTTAGCGTGAAGGTTATTTTTTGAGCGTCGTGGGTTAGAAGTGTGTTGTGGAATGGGAATTTGGAATTCCTTCAATTGACTCTCTGGTTCCGTTTGTGCCACTCTGGCGGGGCCGCTACAACGGGGTATGGGGCGTTGTGGTGGGTACAACGAGACTTTAAATAGTAGGGGAAGATAAATAGCTCACTGGTTTGAAAATGCTGCTCTGGTGGGACTTTATGTCACTCTAGCGCCACAGCTACAGCGGGATGAGGGCCGTTGTGGCGGGCCAGACTCGACTTAATGTCGTTAATAAACCCCTAAATGATCTTATTTGGCACTTTTCGGCTTTTAGAGCTACGGAACGAACCCCAAGCGATTTCTACTCATTTTTCACTATTCTTGAGGCTAAAGGTAATCTTTTAACTCCCCGAATCCGTTTTCGATCCGTAGAACGTAATAGAATGGGTGAATATTGATTGGGGAGGGTTTTGTTATAGATTCTATGGTGGAAACAACCCTAAATTGGGTAATTGAGATCATGGGTTTGATTTAGGGTTCATAAAATTGTTAGTAATTCAAGTAATTAGCAATTGTTTGTTGATTCCCGTGTTATTGTGAATCATTACCGGTGGAAGGTAAGGACTTTATAGTTTATTGTGATGCTTCTCATTCTGGATTGGGCGTTGTGTTAATGCATGATAAGAATATTATAGCCTATGCGTCGCGCCAATTGAAGGTGCATGAGATAAATTATCCAACCCATGATTTGGAGTTGGCGGCGGTAGTATTTGCTTTTAAGATCTGGTGACATTATCTTTATGGTGTTAAGTGTGAAGGGTTTACTGATCATCGTAGTTTGCAGCATGTGTTCACTCAAAAGGATCTGAATTTGAGACAACGAAGATGGATGGAGTTACTCAAGGATTATGATGTGACCATTCAATACCATCCGGGTAAGGCTAATGTTGTGGCAGACGCTTTGAGTCGAAAGGCGGTAAGTATGGGTAGCTTAGCTTACTTGAGTGTAACCAAGTGACCTTTGGCCAAAGAAATTCAGACCTTAGAGTCTAAGTTCATGTAGTTGGGCATCTCTGAAAGAGGCGGGGTGTTAGCTAGCATTGAAGTTAAGGCCATATTCACTGAGGAGATCAAGGCCAAACAATTTGAGGATGAAAATTTGAACGAAATCAAGGAGAAGATGGCGAATGGTAAGGCACAAGAGACCACTCTTGATGCGGATGGTGTACTCAGTGTTAAGGGGAGAATTTGTGTTCCTCGAGTTGATGATTTGATTAAAAAATTATTGGTAGAATCTCATGGTTCGCGATATTCTATTCTTCCGGGTGTGACCAAGATGTATAGAGATCTGAAACGAATTTATTGGTGGTCGAGCATGAAGAAAGACATAGCAAAACTTATGGCTAAGTGTCAAAATTGTCAACAAGTGAAATATGAACATCAAAGGCCTATAAGTTTACTTCAAAGAATGCCAATTTCAAAGTGGAAGTGGAAAAGAATAGCTATGGATTTTGTGGTTCGTCTTCCCAAGACTTTGGGGAAATTCGATTCTATTTGGGTGGTGGTTGATAGATTGACTAAGTCAACCCATTTCATTCTGGTAAGAACATATTATAACGCTGAACAATTGGCTAAGGTGTATGTGAAAGAGATAGTGAGGTTGCATAGGGTGCCCCTTTCTATCATCTCAGATCATGGTACCCAATTCACTTCCAAGTTTTGGAGGAAATTGCATGATGAATTGGGCACACAACTCACTTTTAGTACAGCCTTTCATCCACAGAAGAATGGACAATCTAAGAGGACTATTCAAGTATTGGAAGACATGTTGAGAGCATGTGTGATTGATTTTGGAGGGCATTGGGATAGATTCATACCTTTGTGTGAGTTCTGTTACAATAATAGTCATCACTCTAGCATTGATATGACAGCATTTGAAGCATTATATGGGAGGGGATATAGATCACCCATAGGTTGGTTTGAGGCTGGAGATGTGAAACCTTTGGGAGTTGATTTAGTGAAGGATGCTCAAGATAAGGTGAGGAGTATTCAAGCTAAACTTCTAGCAGCCCAGAGTAGACAGAAGAAATATGTGGATCATAAGGTAAAATACATGGAATTTCAGACTGGTGAGAACGTTCTTCTTAAGGTATCACCCATGAAAGGGGTGATGAGATGTGGTAAGAAGGGCAAGTTAAGTTCGCGATATATTGGTCCCTTTGAGGTTCTTGAATGTGTAGGGCCGGTGGTGTATAGATTGACTCTACCCCCTAATCTATTCGGTGTTCATCCTGTATTTCATGTGTCTATGTTAAAGAGATATCATGGTGACGGAGATTATATCATTAAGTGGGACTCAATTGTGCTAGAAAAAGACCTCCAATACGAGGAGGAACCGATTGCTATTCTTGATCGTGATGTGCGTAAGTTGAGGACCAAGGAGATTAAGTCCGTGAAAGTTCAATGGAAGCATCGTCCAGTTGAGGAAGCTACTTAGGAAATCTAGAGGGACATGTGGGACAAGTATCCCCAATTGTTCATCGAATCAGGTACTACATTCTTTCCTTAGCCTACTTTTCCTAAGTTGTTTAAGGAAGAAGATTGATTCGAACAAACAGAAAAGTGGATATTTAAATTATATTATAGTTATTTAAAAATGGATGTTTGAGACATTGTAGTTATTTAAAATTGAATAAAAATGAAGTCAATAAAATGAGAGAATTAAAACAATGATTGCCTTTTTTATATAAAAAAAGTTAGATATTACGATTTGGTGTAATTTGAGTTGTACTTTACTACCGTTGCAAAAGTGGATATTTAAATTTTGTTAATCGTACATCATAAATATAATCAATTATTTCTCATGTGGTTGGTAGATGATGGATCATATAGATTGACATTCCATCATTTGTAAGGTATATGCTGGTTGGTGCAATGATAACCAAAATATTGGTATATAACAGAAAAAGTAAATAACTACATAAATTATATTATATTGAAGACCATTGACTTAATTAACTATATATCTAAACTACACGCTTTATCAATAATATACTGTGTGAGTTTATAACTCTTACTAGCATATTGTCAAAACATAAAATAATTCATTAATATAAAAAAATTAATATTACACAGCTAAATGAGCTTAAACAAATCATATGATCATATAAGAATTTACGTAAATTGGGAACGACGATCATAGATGTATGAGGATGGATAGTGGTTATACAATTAACATCCTCAAAATAATGTTTACTAAAGTACAAGTATGTTTTGTCAGGATTTCATTTGTTCAACCACAACTCATCCTCATACATATTTGATCGTTATCTTCAATATATGTCCACTCTTATATGATTATATGACTTGTTTAAACTTACTTAATTGTATAAATTGTAATAGTTTATTTTTTATTAATTAATTATTCTCTTTTTAAAATTCTACTAGTTATGGTCTATACATATGTATCCTAACCTAGTAAGTATATTATGGATGAAGGTCTTAGGATAGGTTAGACTATAAGAAGTCGAGGACTAAACTAAGTATAATCTAGCCTATACTAAGACCTTCATCTATAATAAACTTACTAGATTATGATACACATGTATAGACTTTAACTAGTAGAGTTTTAAAAAGAGAATAGTTAACTAATAAAAAAATAAATTATTGCAATTACACAATTAAATGAGTTTAAACAAGTCATATGATCATATAAGAGTCCGCGTAAATTGGGTAAAATAATAAGAGATGTATGAGAATGAATTGTGGTTGAACAAATAAAATCTTACAACATACTTGTGTTTGGTCAACATTATTGAGGATGTTGATTGTATAACCACTACTCATCCTCACACATCTTGATCTAATTATCGGCCCCAATGTATGTGAACTCTTATACGATCTTATGACTTGTTTAAGCTCATTTAATCGTGTAAATTTCAATAATTTATTTTTTAATTAATTATTTTCTTTTTTTATTACAGTAATGGTCTCAGTCGAGCGTAGACCCTGTAGACCGTTTAATTTATTTAGTATAAATTGATCTAATCGAATAGAATTCTCAATACATTATGTAGTAGTGCATAAATCAAATAGACAACATGTACAATACATATTTGTTTTAGTCTATTAATTATAGAAATGGACCAAAAAGACAAAATTAACATGCTACTAATTATACCAAATCGATTTAGTCTCAAATTACATACATTACCTCGAGTTACAAAAACAAAGTGGGACAAACCTGTCTAAAATTTCTTGTTATTACATGTGGTTCTCTTGTGTGCGAATCTATTACACACTAAATACTTATTCTTCCTCTTGGTTTTGAAAGTCTCACCAGCACCCTTAACACATTTTCTTTCTTTCTTTCAAACTTTGTATCGACAAGTGTGAAAGAATATAGAAATCTAACAATTCATGTGGCACACACTATTCAAACTCTACAAGGATAACATTAATTGATTTTGAGTACGCAAGGAGATAGACGTCGACTTTATGCATATATGAATAGTACACGTAGATGCTTAAACTATAATGAAATTCTTTGAAACTTATTCTCTGAATTTCTTTATGGTCGAGCATCATACTTTATTCGTCACCCGCAGTATCCAGACACAATCAGGGAATACACATTTTACCTTGAACTATTTATTACAATTCTTCAACGAAGCATAATCAAAAGAATTCTTCATCGAAGCCTGATCTAATAACATTTTCAACTCATTCTTGTTGACAAATGTTTGTTCTATTTGAAAATTAGTTTCATTGGAGAAGTTGTGGTTGAGTTATGATCTTGAACCACATTTTCGTTGCTTTTCTTGAAACAATTCGGGATCTTTCGATTCCATTGGGATGACCATCCATATCAATCATCACCCAAACTTTTATCTTCAATCGATTCATCGTCATCGATTGTAGGGTGGGTGAGAGGAGTACCAAAGACCTCACAACAATATTTATTTCAATATTGGCCTAGTGCGATCGGCGGTGACATCCAACATGTACAGGGACACTTGATTGTCATTTTTTATGAATGTGGGACGTATATTTTCCCTTTCATTCATTAGATGACTAATCACAACTTCGCTTGGCTCGCAATCTAATTTCTCACATCTCAATTACGATTCGAACCATGTTGTGTATAAATCATTGCGACAAAATGGGATGACCACTGTCACCTTACTACATAATTTTCAACCAACATTTAGGATTCTCCTCCCACACACATCCATATAATCACCATTAACAATAATTACTATAACTACTGTCATTATAGACCACAATGATCGATCCTAGATTACGGTATAGGTCTATAACTGGGTAAGGACTGGCAGGAAATTCTCCAAAAAAAAGTCAATAAATGAAATCGAATGTAATAGGTACTATGCTAGCTCTGGAATGGAGAAATGTATTAGTAGGGCTTCTAAACTATGGAATCTATCTACTAATGAGGTATTGGGAGTTTTCAAGCTTTTCAAGCTAGTAAAAATGGTGTAAAAATAATTTTTACAAAAAGTTAAAAAAAAAATGGAATAACACCAGAGACAATGAGCAAGAATGGAGATTTTCAGTTGTGAGGAGGAAGATTTTGCCAGAAAAATCACCGGAATCGAAAAAAATAGGTGTAAAACGAAAATGGGAAAAATATTTTCTTTTTTGATTATTTTTAAATCTGAAAATAATGATGGGAAAAAATAAAATATTATTGGACGAGGTGGGGAAACTAAAGTGTAATATTAAAAACTTTGGAGTTGATCTTGCATATTTTGAAAGAATAATGAGTGATGTCATAATTAGTGTGTAAAGTACTATTTTTTAAAAACTTTTGTCTAAATGTTCAATTAAATTTGGAGAGTGACTATTTTGCCAACTCTCCCCACTATCTTATAGTAGTCGTGTGTATATATATATATATATATCTTAAGCTGATTTGAAGCTTACGAGTTTTAGGGGAATCGTAAAAACCCCTTAAGCATTTGTATTGCTCAATGACAACCTTAGATATGACCAAATTGGTGAGAAAAAACAAACAATAATTTGGTGAATAAATATCAAACATAATGATCGGGAATTCAACTACAAGATAATGCACTCCTTGAATAGTGTATATATACTAATTTAGTATCAGTTAAACGAAAATTATCAGCTTTAATGAATGGGGTATGTGATAGAATTTTTTTTTTTTAGAGAGAATGAGTATTTCTTGAATTACTTTGAATTGGGATATGAACATGTAATTATTTTAAGTTTTATGGCTAATCATTTACGTAGTTTCCTCTATTTTTTATTGTAATTTGGGAAGTTACGTATGGTTACTCTTATTTTTTAACAAAAAAGGCACGTCCAGTTACTTTAGGAATCAACTTTTCTCAAATAATTAAAAAACATGGCTTATTTTAATTTTTTTTAAAAAAAATCATGGTTTACATATTCTCATCTATATAAATTATATTACTGACCGTATTTGAAAAATAATTTGGACTTTTTTTTAGCTATTTTTATATACTAATTAAAGAGTCCTAAACCTAAAAGAGTTTTATTCTAAAAGAGTCCTAAACCTAAAACTAAACAAAGACAAAAACGTACTTAATAAAACGGGCAAGTCAAAAAAATTAAACAACGAATCTTAAAATATGTCAATTCCTCAAGATATTACCATCCGAATTCTGTCGTGTCTTCCTGTTAGGTCTTTAATACGTTTTAAGTGTGTTTTAAAATTTTATAATACAATTGTGTTGGAACCATATTCTGTGGATCTGCATTCATCCAATTATTCTAAGATTAATTGCGTGATTGGATTCGTAGATGGCGTTTTTTACTCTATACAAGAGGAGGAAGATGGAAACGCCACCAAGTCTTATCATCATTTTGATAAGTTGTGTTCTCACATTGACCATATGTCTAATTGTTAGGGTTACGATAATGGTTTGTTTTGCATGTGGAATAGGCAATATATTGCAATTTTCAATCCCGTTACACGAGAAGTAAGATATCTTCCCTACTTGAAATATTTTGATGATGACAATTTTGAATGTTTAATTGGTTTGGAGCCTGAAGAAAATAAGTATAAAGTTCTTTTGATTATGAATAAAGGAAATAATCTTGGATTATCAAGAGCATGAGTTTTTACTTTAGGTATAGATAATTCATAGAGGGAGATGATTAAATATGACCAACTTTATTATCTAACTTCTATATACGGATCTGGTCGTTGCATAATTAGTGGGATCATCTATCAATTTAGCTATTCTCCTAAGTTTTGTATGGTTGCATTTGATATTAAATCAGAAATTTTCACTACTATCAGGATTGATAACAGTATAGATATGTATGATTTTGACTATATGCTAAGAGATGTGAATGGAAAATTAGAAATTCTGAATATTTCAGAGTTCGAGCTAATTACTGAAGACATCCATTTATAGATTTTTGAAAAAGAATGGGAACATCAAATATTTCAATTTCCATTAGAATGGAAACATGATGTTATGGACTTGAGTACCTATCTTATTAGCAAGTATGGTGATGAAGAAATTGTATTTGCAATAAACATAATATCAAGTTACGTTTTGGCTTATATTTTTTATCATGTGAAGAATCAGAGTTGGAGATATTTTAAAGTTGAAGAATTGTCTGGTCTTCATGGCATCTTTACTTGTAGTGAAAGCATCGTTCCTTTGGAAAATAGTGGCTTACCAACTACAATTCTGGAGAAATGCGAAATGTTGGTCTAAATGATGATTTTGTAAGTTAAAGGGTTGGACCGAAGATAAGTTGAAGTGCTAATGTCGAGTCATCTCTTATTTGCAAAAGAATATGAAAGGACGGTTGACAACAAATAGAGCTTTTATTGTTTTTCCTTTTTAGCAATATAATTCATTGAAGTAAAATTTGTTTGATTAAATTTTTCTCGTCATATACATTTTTCTTTACTTTGTGCCTTAAAAATTAATCATAATTGCCTTAATTTCTTGACTAGTTAATATATTCTCAAGAAAAGAATGATTATTAGTTGAGATACTCTAACTCCAATAATACTAAAAACCAATCAAACAAATTAATACTCTATGATTTTCTAGACTTTTTCGTGTGTTTTAACTATTGTTCAATAACTTGCGCGTCAGCTAGTAACTATGACTTTTAACTTTAGGTGTGCACAAGTAGGCACTTTAACTTGTATAAAATTGAGCAAATGGACACATTCGTTATGACTTTTAACTTTAGGTGTGCACAAGTAGGCACTTTAACTTGTATAAAATTGAGCAAATGGACACATTCGTCCTACACGACATCATACGTGGCAATTTTATATCCTACGTGACGTCCTACATGTATTATGTCATTTAGGACACATGTGTCGACTTGTTTAATTTTAGACAAATTTAAGTGTTTACTTGTGCACATTTAAAGTTGGAGGACATAGTTGTCTGTTGAAATCAAGTTAAGGGTTATGCATAAAATAAAAGTAAGTTGAGTATATGGATAATAATTGGTTCAATTTGTTAGCATAAAAATCAATATCTTCGTCAGATAGGCAACTCATCAACACTATCTGCAAATCATAAATATTCGAACCAATTCAACACTAAATTAATATGATATTTAAATTTTAAACAAATTTATGTTAAAATTATATTTATTTTGCTCCAAATAGTTTATTTTATTATTGTCATCTAGTTTAAGCAAAATCTATGGACTATTTACACATGAAAAATAAAAGAAGTCTTATTTTTTATTCCGAACCTCGTTCGAACTCTTCAAAACCTACGTTTGTCCCTCTGAACCAATATGCGCCATTAAGTATGTCGTCACGGACGCCCACATAAAATTTCAGTCAAAAAATCCATGGATGCACATATCTCACATATAACACACGAAAAATGTAAGAATTTCTATTTTTCAGTTCGGGCCTCGTTTGAAATTGAAAATACATATGTTTGTCCCTCTAAACCAGCGCGCGCTATTAAGAAGGTCGTCATGGATGCCCAACAAAAATTTTGGCCAAAAAATTATCGGTGCATATATCACACAAAATACATGAACTATAACACATGAAAAATGACAAAAATCATATTTTTTGTCCGGACCTCGTTTTAACTTGTTTGTTGTCACGAACACCCACAAAAAATTTTGATCAAACAACTGTCAGACGCACATATCACATAAAATACATGAACTATAACACATGAAAAAAAATAGAAAAAAATCATTATTTTCCATTCTGGACCTTGTTTGAGCTTGAAAAACCCTATATTTTCCCTTTCGAACCAACGCCCGTCATTAAGTATGTCATCACAGTCTCCTACAAAAAATCACTAGGTGCACATATCACACAAAATTCATGGACTATATAACACATGATCAATGAAAAAATCGCTATTTCCTATTCTGGGACTCATTTGAATTGGAAAAAATATATGTTTTTTTGCCTCCGAACCAACATGCACCATAAGTATGTCGTCACGGATGCCCACTAGAAATTTCAGCCAAGAAATCATCGGGGACACATATAACACAAATTCATGGATTATAGCACACAAAAATGTAAAAATCCATATTTTCCAATTCGGGCCTCATTTAAACTTGAAAATACCTACATTTGCCCTTTCCGAACCAACACACACCATTTAATAGGTCATCATGAACGCCCACAAAATTTTTTGATCAAACAACCGTCGGACGACAAATCTTGGCGGTAACACTTAAAAAATCACTATTTTCCGTTCTAGATCTTGTTTGGACTTGAAAAGGCCTACATTTGCACCTACGAACCAACATGTGTCATTTAATAGCTCGTCACGGACGCCCAAAAACGTTCGGCCAAAAAACAGCGAACGCATATATCACACAAAGTTCATGGACTATAACACACGAAAATTGGATAAATTCATATTCCTGGTTTGGGCATTGTTTGAACTTGAAAAAAACTACATTTGTCCCTCTAAACCAACACGCGCCATTAAGTAGGTCTTCACGGATGTTCACAAAATATTTTGGCCAAATATTCGTCGAGCGCACATATCAATGAAAATTCATGGACTATAACAAACGAAAAATGAAAAATTCACTATTTTCTGTTCCGAACATCATTTGAACTCGAGAAAACCTATGTTTTCCCATCTGAACCAACACGCGCCACTAAGTATGTCGTCACAAATGCCCACAAAAAATTTTGATCAAAAAATCATCGGGCGCACATATCCTACAAAATTCATGGACTATAACACACGAAAAAATGAAAAAAATTCTATTTCATGGCCCTAGCCTCGTTTGAACTTGAAAAAACCTATGTTTGCCCCTCCGAACCAACGCATGATATTTAAAAGGTCTTCACGGATGACCACAAAAAATTTCGACCAAAAAACCATTGATTGCACTTATCATAAAAAATTCATGGACTATAACACATGAAAAATGAAAAAGTTCTTATTTTCTGTTTCGAGCCTCGTTTGAACTCTAAAAAACCTACATTTGCGCCTCTAAACCAACGCACGCCATTTAGTCACCATCACACTCCTGCACTTCGCAAAAATCACCGGACACACATATCACACAAAATTCTAGACTAATACACAAAAAATGAAAAAAATTCCTATTTACCGATTCGGGCCTCGTTTAAATATGAAAATTCTATGTTTGTCCTCCGAACCAACGCACATGTGGAATATAATTAAAAGGAATAAAGTATATCCTAATAAAGACAAATGGCAGTCCAAGAGAAGAACTGTGGCAGTTTATGACAAGAATTAGTTAGTAAATTAATATTTAATTTGAATTTTTAAAAAATCAAATATCTATATTTTTTTATGGTAAATTTGGAAGTTACCTACTGCCTATTCTTATTTTTTAATTCCTACTTTATTTTTTACAAAATAGGCAGTGCAATTACTTTAGGACTCAACTTCCCTCAAATGATTAAAAAAATCATGGTTTACATATTTTCATCTATATAATTATTACTGTATTAGAAAAAAAAATATACAAAAAAATAATTTTTGGACTTTTTTTAAAGCTATTTTTATATACTAATTAAAGAGTCCTAAACCTAAAAGAGTTTTATTCTAAAAGAGTCCTAAACCTAAAACTAAACAAAGAAAAAACGTACTTAATAAAACGGGCAAGTCAAAGATTGTAACCCATAAAAAATATGCCAATTCCTCAAGATATTACCATCCAAATTTTCTCGTGCCTTCTTGCTAAGTCTTTAATGCGTTTTAAGTGTGTTTCAAAATTTTATAATACAATTGTGTTGGAATCATATTTCGTGGATATCCATTCATCCAATTATTCTAAGATTAATCGTGTGATTGAATGCCTAGGCGGTGTTTTTTACTCTATAGAAGAAGATGGAAACGCCACCAAGTCTTATCAACTTGATAATTTTGATAAGTTGTGTCATCACTTTGATCGTGTTTCTAATTGTTTTGGTTACGATAATGGTTTGTTTTGCACGTGGGATGAGAAATATATTTCAATTTTCAATCCCGCTATAAGAGAAGTAAGATATCTTCCCTACTTAAAATGTTATGATGGTTCGTACGGGGTATAGATGTTCAATAGGTTTTGAGCCTGAAGAAAACGAGTATAAAATTCTTTTGACTATTTATAAACGAAGTCATCTTGAATTATCAAGAGCATGGGTTTTTACTTTAGGTATAGATAATTCATGGAGGGAGATAATTACATATGGCGAACATGATTATTATATTTCTGATCTCGGATATGGAGATTGCGTAATTAGTGGAATCATCTATCGATTTAGCGATTCTCCTGAATTTTGTGTAGTTGCGTTTGATATTAAATCTGAAATTTTCACAACTATCACAATGTCGATTGAATTTCACAACAGTATAGATATTTATAATTTTGACGAATTTGGACATAAGGACTATATGATAATAGATGTGAATGGAAAATTAGGAATTATGTATATTCCAGAGATCTTTCTTACTAAAGACATCCATTTATGGATTTTAAAAGAAGAATGGGAACATCAAATATTTGAATTTCCTTTAGAATGGAAACACGAGGATGATATAAAGTTGGATCCCTTTTGTATTTGCAAGTATGGTGATGAAGAAATTGTATTTGCATTATGGATAAAATCAATTGATGTTTTGACTTATTTTTTTTTATCATGTGAAGAATAAGAGTTGGAGATATTTTAAAGCAGAAGAATATGCTGGGGTTAAAAGCATTTTTAGTTTTAGCATCTCTGGTAGCTTGCCTCATGGCTGGCTACCCGGTTAATGTAGGACGAATCATCGCCACTGAGATGAGAGACATGGCTTTGAATGAGAGAGCTGGGTTGCCCTTTCCCTGTCAGATAGGGAAATTATGTAAACAAGCGGACACCCTCCCAAACAGGTTGATTGACAGATGGCGTGACGCGTCCAGACTCATCTAAGTCTCCAACATCAAGGATGTCGTGAACCATCTCTTTGGTGCGAAGTCTGGTGCTGTAGGTACTTTGGTTGTAATTCCTCATGCCCAATTAATATCCGACATGCTGATAACGGGCCTGAACAAGGGGAATCATCACAGCCTTCCACATCATCACCACCACCACCAGCTTCAGCCTCATAGGCTTCAGGTACCTATGTCTCTATTCCACTGATCTTTCTTGAGAAATTGATTGCAGATCAGCAACAGACTAGGACCTTAGTGGACCAGATTGTGACTCGGATGCCGCAGTTGATAGAAAGAGATGTGCTAGCCGCCAAAAAAGAAATTAAAGATGAGATGAGGAAGGATTTGAAGGTGTTGAAATACAGAATGGACGGTTTAGAGAACCTTGTCCAGGATTTCTTCCAAGCTGCAGGGTCGGGAGATACTGAAGAGTTCAAGGCCCAGTTGGCTGAAATGAGAGTTCAGGTTTCTAAATTGGCTGAAAAGCCAGTACAGGTGCCCACGCCAGTCATGCCAGAGTTATTGATGTAGTTTCTCACCTAGGAACCATCTACACAGTCACTTGATGATTTCTGAGGCGATCTACCTAAGGTTAAATTCGATAAGAGGAAACTACAAGCCGGTGAACTTGATGAGGCAACACCCGATGAGCTAGCCAGAAAGAAGAGGCAGCAGGAAAAGAAAGCTCGCATAGCATCAGGGAAAAAAGCTGGAGAAAAAGAAGAACGTGAGTAACAACAGCGCGAGGTAGCTTCAGTTGGCGCTTCTGGTAGCGGAGCACCTGCCCCAACGACTGTAAGCCAATCTGTTATTGAGCTGAGTTCTGAAAGTGCACCCACTGATAAGGGTGCCAATGTTGATCAAGATACCAGCGCCTAGAGCACTGTAGGTATGACCCCTCCTCATAGCCCTGTGTGTTTTATTGTTCTGTATTAACTTTGAGGGCAAAGTCCTTTCTTTTGGGGAGGGGGTGGTGAGCAACCTTCCATAGCTGTTAAAAATAGAGGTTGACTTTGTGTTACTATTTGTGCATGTTTTGTGTGTTGAGTTGTGCAGTAGTTAGTTTGTGAAAACTGAGAAACCTAAATCTGAGTTTGACTGTTAGGATCTTCAGATGACATCTTAGATACTGATTTGTTGAGCATTGCTAGCTTGATCGATTAGTTGGTGAACCAAGAAACTGGAAAATGCAGTCCTGTGTCATGAGAGTGTAAGTTTTGATTAAAGTCTAACACTAGGAGCAGAAACTAGAACTTGCCCAAGTAGTCTTGGTTGAATCTGAGAATAACCGGATATGAAAGGATAAGTAGGCCATTTTTGTTAAACCAGTAAAAAGCTAGAAATAAAATAACCAAATGAAAAGTTTATCACTTGAACCCAAATTTAGGCCTAAAATCAGTCTTTATTCTTACCCATCACATATCAAATCCATGGTTTTTTGAAGGTACGATATCACAACTTAGGCCAAAAGCCTAAGTTAAGGGTGATTGCAATTCGAACATAAAGAAATAGTGAAAAAGAAGGTTCAACCAGTGAGCGAAATTCATATATTAAAAAAGTGAAGAAAAGAACAGAAAAAAAAAGAAAGGAAAAAGAAAAAGAAAATAATGGCTACTGGATTGTGCTGAAAAAAAGAAAAAGCTGGAATCGTTCAGAAAAGAGTTATGTGAAAACGAAACTTTGGAAAAACCAAGGGACTAGTCACTCACGAAACCAGATATCCATTCCCTAGCCTGAGCCTATGTTACAAGCCAATAAAGTCCTACAGTTATCCTATTCCAGGTGTTTGAAAGATAGAGCGTAGAAAGCAAGGGCAAGCCTATGGTAGTTGTTGCTAGTGTTAGAAGTTCTTTGAGAGCGTGAGCGTGGTACTCAGTCCCAACTATTATGAGCGAGGGACTTCTTTGTTGTGAGGACACATTGATTGCATTTGAAAGTAGATTGTGTGAGCTAATAATTCATAGACATAAGCATGATTGACTTTGAGTAATGAGATGTCATATATTGATCCTTACATGTTAGATTCAAGATTTTGGATACAAATTGTGTTGGAAATAGTTGTTGCGTAGTGTTATAAGTCTGGAAATGAATTGAGGGTTGATTGTATTTGTTTTTCTCATCACTTGAGGATAACTAATGGTTCTAAGTTGAGGGTGTTGATGTGCCACGAAATCGTGGCACATTTGATGCTTAATAACTATGAACTAATACTAGAATTAAGTGAAGTTTTGTATGATTTGATAGGTTTGTTAAATGTGTAGGCAGAATCTGGTTTGTGTAGAAAATGGAAAAAGAAGCTGGAAAATGATGATGATTCAAAGTAAAGTTCACGGCCAACTTCACGGACCGTGACCTTCATTACGGTCCGTGGTTGAGCTCGTGAAAGTGAGGCAGTGTTGGGCCTTGAGAAGATGGAGAGCATGAAACCAAGTGAAGACCACAGACGCCATCACGGGCCGTGGTCCTCACTACGAACAGTAGTGCAGCCCGTAGTCCTTGTTCGAGTGGATAGCTTTGAAGACTCAAAGTTTAGGAAAGTCCAAGTAAAGACCACAGACGTCTTCATGGGCCGTGGCCCCTATGACGGTCTGTGGTCTCATCCGTGATGCAGTTTCCTGTGATTGAGTTTGATGACCCACTTTAGGAAGCTCCAAGGGAAGACCACGGAGGGCTTCACGGACCGTGAAGCCCTTGAAGGGTTGTAGTAGTGGTCATGAAAAGGCCCAACAATTCAGTCCTAGTTCGATTAGGACTCATTTTAAACATTCTATTTTGAACGACTTTAGGTCGGTTTTTAAAAAAAAGATCGATTATCTTAGTTTTATGAAGAAAAACACAATTATTTACTCTTATCTTTTGATTTTGGATTTCGATCATGAATATCAGTTTGAAGCTCAGATTTGGATTATCAGATTATCGAAGTGATTGTTGCATTGTTAATTCTTTTCGTAAGTCTTTCTTAATATGTTTTTATTCCTAATTACTGATTGTTTATGTGAAGCATGAGTGACTAAACACCATGACTTGGGTTGTGGGATCCATGATGAAATTCTAGTTATGATTACGTATAACGAGTAAAGGGTAATCTGTGTTTTCAATCTGTAGTTTCTAGCTTTCAATATCGTTATAATCTAGTGAGTGCACACATTAGATGAGCCTATATCTGGTAGTTGTTCGAGAGAAAAATACCAGTTAGGAAAAAGCTGAACTACATTAACAACTTGGAGTTAAAGCTTGAGTTCGAGAGAAAAGAATTTTAACACCATATTATTGTAAGCGAGGGTCAATGTTAGTACACTCTAGGGTCGAGAGAACATGAGTGATAATTATCTAATTAGGCTGAGAAGTGTCAGATGAATTTAACCCGCAATGATTCTGGAAACATTGAATTGCCTGGCACTTAATTACGGAAGAATACTAGAAGTAATGTTATGGCGAACACAATCCTGGTTTCTCTTAACTAAATGAATCAACTTTACAACGAAATAGTCTATTAGTTGTTAATATGGATTTTGACAGCAAGTTTGGGTACTTACAATATTTCAACCAATCCAATTTACTTTCCGTTGTTATTTATTTAGGAGATAATAACAACATTCGAATAAACGCGACAATGAAACCTTATCTGTAAAGAAATTCTCTGTGGGATCGACCTCAACTCTAGTTGAGTTCTGTAAATTGACATCGACCGTTTACACTTCTTATTCGAAGTGTAAGTTTGGACATATCAGGTCCACTAATATATACGTGGACAGCGCGTGTATTACAAACATTTTTTTTAAATCTGGTTTATGTGGACACATCAGCGTCTTAGGGTGAACTAATATAAAAAAAAAAAAAGGTTCAGGGGGGTAATAAGACCCCCGCAAAGGTTAAGTGCGTAGTTGTAAATATGACTAAAGCTTGAGGGGCATTTAACCATTTTCTCAAAATTAATTCTTCAAAACAACAATAAAAATCAAATCAAGCCATACTTCTGTGATTCTCTCTTATTGTATTCTGAGGACTTCTCCCATTCTTGCCTTAGGTTTTATTATATTTTTTCTAATAATTTACATTAAAACTACATGAAGACTTTTTGGAGATTAATTTGGTTTGTAATTCTTTATAAATTTGTTTTAGTTTTATGTTTGTTTTACAAGAGATTTTCATTTTTACATGTGCGTTAGAGATATGAAAAAGTTATGGTCATCTATTCGATCTGTGAGTAGTCATAAAAGATTATTCCCTCGACACTTTCCTGCTGTAAAGGGGCGTTTTTTAAGCTATCAATTCGGAGATGAAACTAATAATATTGCGCAAGTTCAAGGGTATTTTTAACACTTGTCTCTAGGCTGAAATATTATATTAGTGGTACTTCCATTATTAGACTTGTATAAAGGCTAGCATTCTTCCTTGGTCTTTATATAAAGTTTGTGTACACTCAACGCTCCAAACCTCATTTGTGTACGTTGTTGTTGTTGGTCCAAGTATGTAACCTAGGATACTACAACTTCATTTCACAAGACATAACAAATGGGTCGTGACTAGGGGTGTCAAAAATGAACCCAAACATAGGTAACCCGTCCAACCCGCCCATAATTTTAAGGGTTGGGCTCAAGATAATTTGGATTGGGTTCAATCTCAACTCATTCAAGCTTAACCCATTTTAAGAGAATCCTCAATTGAGCCCAATTCAATCTCCAATTTCAACCCGTTTTAAAACTCTTTATTAAGATATGTTTCTATATTGAACGTATGAATTATTATCTATTTAACATCTTTTAGGATTTATATCCATTTGTTACTTTTTTTTAAAAAAAAATTCTTGAGTTGAAATTCAAATTGTGATTAGAAAAGTTAAATATCACTATGTTAAAATTATTGAGATTAAGTGGGTCAAATTGGGTGGGTTAAGACCCAACCCGTTTTTTAGCTCATTTGAACCCAAAGTAAACTTGGGCGGGTCAAGACCCAATTACCCGATTTCTGTTTCAACCCATTTTAATATCTCTAATTTTAACCTAACCCCATTTGACACCCCTAGTCGTGACATTAAGCCCCAAAGCTCGATGAAGCCTAGCTTGTGCGCTTCACCTCGGTTAATTGGAGTTTTAGTGTTGGTGTTAAGGTGTGTGCACCTTTACTAATGGGTTCTGCCTTAAAGGGCAACACATCTTGTTTATAACTTAATTATGGTTTTTCCATTCTATTTTTTATTCAATTTCCCATTTTGTCTTTGCATTAAAATAAAAGCTTTAGTGTTGAAAAAGACTTGCCTTTTTTCTTGTTATGGAACTAAAAAACAAATTAAAATCTACACATTTACTACATAACTTGTTTTTCAACACCTCTTCAAGCTATTTAGCCACTGTTGTTTCAACAAAGGCAAAAAGGGATTTTGTATTATTTTTAAATGATGAAAAATTTCAGAGATTATGATATCTTAAGTTGTGTATTTATGTCATTTTTTTTTTAAAAAAAAAATTAATTTCATATGGATAATAACGTGTGGATAAAAAAATGATT
Organism: Solanum pinnatisectum; assembly: GCA_035578085.1. NCBI lineage: Eukaryota > Viridiplantae > Streptophyta > Magnoliopsida > Solanales > Solanaceae > Solanum > Solanum pinnatisectum. The sequence continues at coordinate 125,603 of JAWPEI010000065.1, forward strand.
AAAAAAGACTTATGTTTTCTAAAAAACTAACTAGTATACGTACCCGCGTGTGCGCGGATAGTATTAAAATATTATTTCTAAGCATTTTAGATTAAAATGTCTTGTTTGGACATGTTAAATGATATTACTTTGAAAAAAAAAACTCAACTATTTGTTTTCAATATGCCGTGAAAGGCAAGGATTGTCGTGGAAGGCGAGGATTATCGTGGAAGGCGAGGATTTCTAGCAGACTTCCTTCTTTGACTTTTATATTGTTCCTCAATGAAATATACTTCCTCTCTTCCCACCCCATGCTCACCTCACCCCACCCTCAATCCCTCATAATCAAATCTATATGAATAGAGCTAATGAATCATGTTTTAAATTGTTAATATTGATTTTTATAAGCTTATCACTTGACTTAATATATAATTGTCAAATGTTCTTTTTATTAATATAAAACAAATCTATTTTGTTGTTCACGTCTCTTCAATTTAACATTTATGGACAATAATATGTGAATTATCTAATTACTTCATTATATTTTCAAAATATTACCTCCCACTTCCCTCCCCTCTCTCTTCATATATTTTTTTTACAACATTTTATACTTTTTGCTAATTTTATTTTGAATAAATATAAATATATATATATATATATATATAAACAAATATATATATATATATATATATATATATATATATATAAACGCTTAGATATATAAATATGAAAACTTAGATATAAGGATGCTAACAATGATATAAAACAATAATATAAAAATGAGCGAATAAACTGGGAAGTTCAAATATCTTGTAAATCCTACTCAGTACTCCCTCTCTCATTTAGTTTTATCATGTTTTATTTATGAAGTAATTCCCTAATTCCCCTATTTTTTTTTTAATATTTTTTATCTTTATCTTATCCCGTTCATCTCTTCCTCTTAATCTTTATTCTTAACAACTTCATCTTTAGCCACACCCCAGATATAAATCTGGCAACAAATTCGTCCTTTGTTTTAAGCGGACTATCAAGGCCAACCATCCTAGGACTTTACAGGCTAATTCATAGTTATTGTCAAGAAATTTAGAGGCTAACCATATACTAAGGATAATCATTTTTTACATGTACAGTAATTTACATAACAATATATCAAGGTAAAAGAAATAACATATTTTTTAGGGGATTTTGGGAGATTAACAACTTAAACTTACATGATAAATAGAGAGAGGTTTCCCTTTCGGGAACCCCTGAAGAGCTTTGAAAAATCTTGAAGACTTATAACTCAAACACACTTATTTTATTTCACAAACTTTTATTTACACAAGAGGAAGTTGGAGTAAGGATCATAAACATGAAGAAGTAGGTAGGATATATTTCTTAGGATTCTTAATTTTTTCGCTCTGCTCTCTCTACTCACCCTCTTACAGTCTTATATAGACAAAGAGAAAATAAAAGAACGGTTCTCAAACACTCTACGTGGCCTCTATTATTGATGGCCGACATAACTTGGTAAGATTCCCATTAATAATGCACGTCCGGTGCTCGTTGGGCCCCATAGTCACATGCATCATAAATGTAATCTTTTTAGACATCTTTTAGACTTTTGTACAGACGCGTGTTATCAACAGGTTTTCCCTCTTTTGGAGGATAGTGATAAAGTGACAACACTCATTTATTATTACAAGACCTTAGTGGGCATCCCACCTCATACTCCTATTAATTTATATAGTTTTTGATCCAACGCTTGCCACGTTGCATCTTATCTTAACATCTTCTTTCCATGGCATCTGATCTTGTTATCTCTTGTATTTGTCTTCATGTGTATTCTTTAAGTGTCTAAATTATGTAAGGCTATAGTATCGAAACTCATGCCCGAATCATCATCTTCATAAGGATCTTAAGCATCTTGAATATTACCTTCGTCTGAACTTTCATGACTGTGATTACCATCTTCTGAATCTGGAGTTGATCCTCCATTGCTAGGACTGGGCTTGTCTTTGTTAATAACATATTTATCTTGACTTTGGTTTTGAAAGAATTTTTCTAAAGTCTGTTTAATTTTATCTTCTATTTTTTCATTTTTTTTCTTTTTTAAAGCTGCTATTTTTCTTAAAGAGTCTTTTTGAAAATATTTAGGCAATCTTCTTCGTGAGGAAGAAGACTCCTCTTCTTCACTTTTTGGCAAAGTGACAGCCTTCAACTGGTTTGATAAGTCTTTATCGGCTACCGTTTGAACCGGACTAGCTGTATCTCTCTCTGATACAGTAGAGTTCTTAGCATTCAGAGGGGAATACACACCCATCTCATCCATTTTTAAGGAAGATGGAGAACTCATGTCTTTGGTACTGTCTGTTCTTGGAACATATTTACTCTGAAAGGTCTCGAGCTGTTTCACAAGTCTCATATTTTCTTGAATAAGGATTTCATTTTTTGTATTGAGTCTTTTGAAACCCTTAGTCATGGATGAACAATGGTCATAAAAGATTATTTTATCTCAGTCTTTTTGGATATTATATTGTGGTATTTGAGTTGGGCTTTGTCTAAGAGCTGGTGAAATATAATAATTAGGCCCAAGTATTCCTCTTGCATAGTCTAAAGATTCGGTAAAATTATTAAAATCTTTAAAAAGTGGGTTTTTAACCCCATTTATAGAATCAACTACTTCTATCCAAGTCTGAAAAACACCTTTATTTTTTCCATGTATAACTACATAATATTTAAATTTATTATCTCTATTTTTATCTGAGAAATATTGACATAGAGCATTAGAAGCTGCTATAAAATACTTAGTATCTTGTTTATTGTATGCTATCCATAAGTTATGTACTAAACATTGTTGAGCCTTGTCTAAATTACAGTCTGAAACTACTCTAAATGATAAATTACACTTAGGATATAAAATTAAATTATACTTACCAAAATAAATTCTCTCCATTACATTGTCTGTTGTACTTAATGGTCTGAAATTTTGTCTTCCTAATAATGTCTGAGCATAAGTATCTGGCTGGGCAACGCCCTTGCCTTTGTCTGCTGGCTGTTGGCCAGTTGGTCTCATGCTTGGTCTCATATTGAAATAAAAATCAGTTAGTTTTTAATTGTAATCTACTTAACTTATCTGCTAGATCATTATCTTTCCCTTTAACACACTCAAAAACAATATTATTGTATATAGATATTATATCCATAAAATTTAACCATCGTCTTTTACTACTAGCTTTACTATTTATTTTTTCATGAACTTTAACTATTGCTTCGCAGTCTGTTGTTACTAAGACTTCATTTTTGTTTAAAATATATAATTTAAAACTATTAAGTCCATATATTACAACTAGTACTTCTGTGTCTATACTACTCATATTGTCTTTTTCTTTATAGTGTCCACTTTGGTATGCACAAATTTTTTCTTCATTTTTTGAACTGTATTTATTAGGCCTTGATTTTAAAATAGCACCCCACCCTAATTTACTTCCGTCTGTTTGAACTATTAAATAATCTAATTCTAGAGGTATTTGTAGATCGGGTATATTTTTAACTTTGTCTTTAATTTGTTGGACTAATTTTATAGCTTCTATATTGAAGTGTTTTTTGCCTTTGCTACCTGTTTTAGCATACAATGGTCCTGCTATTTTTCCTAGGTCTTGGATAAAATTTCTAGCATAATTTACTAATCCTAAGAACTTTTGTAGTTCTTTTGTATTATCTTTAGAGAAATGTCTTACATTATATATCTTTTAATTAAAGCTTGCATCAATTATACAGACACTATAGAGAAGAACAGATATCAGCGATAGGAGAGGATTTTGCAAACCTAAATTTAGTAAACCCAGCTTTCATAAAGACGGTCAAAAATCCCAAACTTATGTTAATGCATATGGGATTAATAATTGTTGGAATAAAAGGATTAACTAGAAAAAATTTAGGATCTAAAGTTCTAATCGTACTATACGATGATAGATGGTTAGATTTAAAGAAATCCATAATTGGCTTAACCGAAGTAGACATGACAAATAATGGAGGAATTGTTTATATTAGTCCAGATTTTCTAATTAATTTAAAAGAGTTTGGAAAACTTATTAAAATAGGAATCCAGACTAAAGGGTATGAAGAAATGAATAATGGAAAAAACTTATTAATGTGTATAGGTTTTATAGGAAAAATGACTTTAAGTAGTAACACAAAATTTAAACTCCAAGTAAACGATGTAGTAGAAATAATGGGTAACAAAGGAATAAAACTAATAAAACCAATAAAGATAAATCCAGAAGAATATGCAGGATTAGAATGAAATTTAGATAAACTAAGTAAACCCAAAGTGTTTGCTCCAGAGCAACATTTAATGTACACCAGCTCAAAAGGTGAGACATCAATTAGGTTTACAGACTATAATTATACTAGTCAAAGAGATTTAGATGACAATGAAACTGAAAGTACCATAGAAACAGAACAAGAAGAATTTATGAATATAGAATTAATACAAGAAGGATACGAGGTAGAAAAAGCCATAGAAGAAGCAAAAAGACAATATCAAGAAAATAATTTTACAGTTTTTTAAGTGTAGAGGGTGCAAGAGAGGTAAAATGGATATAATGGAAACAATAGAACATTTTAGAATATGTCAAGAAAGAGATGATAATTTAGCATATAGAAGAGACGAACCAGAATACATAAATGAGGAGAAAATAGATATTTTATCCATAACTAGTTATACAGAACTAATGGAAGAAGCAACTAGTTAACACAGCCCTTTCCAAAGAACTACTACAGCCCCAAGTGTTAGTTATAGTACAGGTAATTTGCCTAGAAGACCATGGATTAGACCTGACGAAGAAATAAAAGATAATATTAGAACAACAGGAAAAAGAATGCCTATAGAAGAACCTATTAGATTACAAGAAGGAGGAAATAAAGGAAAAATATTAAATATAGCTGCACATGATCCACAAATGTGGAATACAGTAATAGACTTATGGAAAGGAATAGTAGTAACATATTTTATTAAAAACTATCAAGAAACAGACGCTGAGACTATGCATAGATACTTAGAAACCTTTTTAGGAGAATCCTGTAAAGCAGTATGGGAATCTTATAAACAAACTTATCCACAAGAATTTCAGGGATTAATCGAATTAGGACCAAACCCATATAATTTCACAAATAAAATACATGTATTATTAACTGGAGAAGACCCAAATAGTGGCTTAGTAACATTACAAAGAAATGCTGTAATAAAATTAGAACAATTAAGTATATCCAATTGGATACACATAAAGAGTTTTCTTAAAGATTATTTTTACTATTGTACTATTAGTGGAAATACATTTAATGAAGAACTAGGTAAAAAATTATTTAATAAGTTACCAAGAGCTTTGGGAAGAGAAATAGAAGAAAGATGGTATAAAAGAGAAGGAGTGGTGCAAAACCCTACACTCCTATGGCCTATAGGACAAAGAATAAATCATATAATGGAAATACTAACAGAAAAATGTACAAACATACAAATCCAAAAGCAATTAAAACAAAATGAAATGAACTTTTGCAAGGCAATGATATACACTACCCAAAGTTATGATAAAGAACCTAGTAAAATAAGAAATATAAAAGAGGAACTGCTTATAGCCAAAAACCTTACAAACATAAAAAATATTTCCTAAGAAAATCTTTAGCCAGAAAACCATATTTAAATAGAGATAGACTTGTTAGGAAATATAGAAATGATAGGAATTATAAAAATAAACTAGAATGTTATACTTGTGGAAGTATAGAACACTTAGCAAATACATGCCCTAAAAAGAATAACATGAAAACTAGGAATTCTCAGTTAATAGAAGACTTTCAAGAGACCTTACTAAATGTAGATGAATACATGTCAGACACCGAAAGTATATATTCAGTGGTAAGCATAGATACAGCAGAAGAAAGAAACACTCAATCAGACACATCTGATTCCGAGAATGATAATTTAATTAATGAACTAGGAGTAGAAAGGAATGAAGATTTCTTAGACAACATAATAATAAATACCATGATGAATACTTCTCAAGACTGCAACCATGAGTTCGAAAGATTAAAAGGAATAGATAGTAACCAATGTAATATACGTAAATGGTATCCTAGTAAAATAAATAGAGCAAAATGTAAAAATTGTTATATGGAAGCTTGTATTACTTGTATAGAAAATAAGTTAAAACAAAGAGTAAATAAAACTGAAGAACAAATCCATACAAAAGATCAGGCTACTAATCTAAGACTAATAACTCTAGAAACAAGAGTAAATAACTTAGAACAAAGACTGATTACATTAGAAAAAGGAAAAGAAAACATAGATAATACACAGTCACAAGGAAAATACATATATACATATATATATATACATATATATACACATATATATATGTGTATACATATATATATATATATATATGTGTATACATATATATACACATATATATGTGTGTGTGTATATATACATACATATATATATATATATATGTATGTATAAATATATATATATATATATATATATATATATATTTATATATTTATACATACATATATATATATATATGTATGTATATATGGGTGTTACTCGTAATAAGCAATTGAGTTTTTTTTATCTTTTATTTTAATATATATAAATTGTTGAGTTTAAATTTAAGTTATTCTTCTTATTAATATATAAAACACATCTATTTTGTTGTTCACATCTCTTCAATTTAAAATTTATGGGCAATAATATGTGTATTATCTAATTACTTCATTATATTTACAAATTTTATTATTATCAGTAATTATATCATTTATTTATTATGCAACTTTTTAATAGCTTGTCACTTTACCTAATATCACTATTTATTATATATTTTAGGGAAAAGGTAGAAGTACCTCCCTAGACTATAACCCATATCTCAGAGACACACCTTAACTAAACTAAGGTCCTATTACCTCCCCCCCGAACTCTTTTTTGTAATTTTGTACACATTTTTGGCTTACGTGGCATCCAAATATCTCCCACGTGTCTCAATTGCGTGGAGTCACGAGGTGTGCCACATAAGCAAAAAGGTGTACAATATTATATATAAAATGAGATCGGGGGGGGGGGGGGTAATAGGACCTTAGTTTAGTTAATGTGTGTCTCTGAAATTTCGGTCATAGTCTAGGGTGTACTTGTGCCTTCTCCCTTTATTTTAAATTTAGTATAAGCAAAAATGAATTATTCTTATTTCTGGAATTTAATTTATTTCTAAACTTTTATTCTTTTGTTCATAATTTTTCATGATTAGATTTATCTATCATATTTTATTTAAAATAATAACTTTATATTACTACAAAATAAATATAGACACTGGATGACTATTTATTTTTAATTATAATTCATATTACTATAAAATATAAATATTGATTTACTGTTTATCGGCTTACATTTTTACAATGGAAGAATTTTTTTATATAAAGTAAAATTAGAATTGATAAATTTTGTTACACAACGAATAAAATGAAATATACTATATAAGAAAACTCCAATATAATTTAACCTTTTAAAAGTAGACAGAATTTAAAATTAAGAAAAAAGTTATTCTTCTAAAAAGGTTGAAGATAACTTCACTATTTAAAAAAAAACATGAGAAAACTAAATTTTTTCTTCTTCATATTTGTAGACAACAACTTAATATCGATTGTAAATAGAGAAAATTGTCAAATGACCTCCCAACCTATTATCGAATTTTCAACTATACACCTATTCTTTGTGAGAGTCCTTTTACCCCCTGAACTACTTTAAAATGAAATAAATAACCCTTTAAGTGTTGAGTTGACATACAGAGTGTATGTCACTCTCTTTGAGAGAATGAGTTGCCTATTTTTTTTTAATTTCCGTTTTTCTTTTAATCTTCTTTTTTTCTTTCTCTTTCTTTCTTCTTATTTATCTATACAACTATACTTATATTCACCATTATCATTGTTGAAGCTTTTTCAATGGATGTTTTGGTATAAAAATTATCAATGACTAATGCATTTTATGAATAAATAATTTTTCAATAGACTTATTTAGAACATATCTAACAAATTAAATTTATTTTTAAAATAAACATGCCCATTAATTATTATTTTTTAAAGTCATGGACTCAGGAGTAACAAAATCAAAGTGAAGTAATTGTATATTTAAAAAAACATCTTCAAACTTATTAAAAGAAACTAATACAAAACAATTTCTTCTACATTTTTAAAGAAGGATCCTACATGTTCTTTTAAAAACCCATAAAGAATCAAAATCAAAAACTCAAATTATAAATTAATCAATGAAAATTTTAGAGGGAGAAAGAATAAAGAATGAGGAAGAGAAAAGGTGACTTGAATTTTCGTTTTTATAAATTGTTAGAAATATAGAAATTTATTGATATAAAAAGTGGTGTTTATTATAGTTAGGGTTGAAAAAATGATTGGGGAAGAAAGGAAGAGGAAGGAGGAGAACTTTTTAAATTTTTTTTTTTATTAAGGGATTGTTTGGAAGGACACCCTGGTAATTGGATTTGGTGTAATTGGTGTAATTACATTATCTGCCCTATTTGGTTGGACAGAGTAATTACTTGGTCAGCAGGTAATTTGTGTAATTGGCAGGGGGTAATTACACTCTCCAATTCACAGGCAGAGGCTGTGAATTGTTGGTAATTAATTACATGGTGTAATTACCAGCTGATTACTTTTTAATTTCTTTTTCTAAAAAATTCTATTTTTATTTTTTTGTTTTAAAAATGTTTTCACTTCTATTATTTTAAGTTCTATTTTTATTTTTATTATTCTAAAAATTTCTAGAAGTTTATTTTATATTTTATATTATTATATTTCATTTTCTTCTCGTTCTCAACCTTATTTCAGGTGATTCTATGTAATTTTTTCGTATTATCTATTTCTTTATGCCATGCTTATTTTTCTCATTAGCATAATTTTATTAGTATTCTAATTTTTAAATTAAAATAGAATTTATTGTTAAGTAAGGTTATAGACTTATGTTTTCTTTTCTTTTTTTTTTTTAAAAAAAATCATATTTATGTATGCTATGTTGAAATTTGCTATAAGAGTATTATGCTAAATTTTTTGTTTTGAATTTATAACTTATGTTATATTTTCAGTTTCTTTTGTTTTAGTAATATTGAAATTCACATTGCAAGTCATTTTTTAATTAGACTTGATAGATTATTTTTTTGTCGAATATTTAATAATTTATGACATATTATTTATATGTTAATCTTTTTATCAAATATGCATTTCACGATGTTCGAAGAAACTTCATACTTTTAGTTTTTATGAACAATTTAATTGAAATATATTAATTTGAAAAAAAATATAATTCAATAATTTTTTCATAATATTAGTTAAGAACATATGTTTATTAAGTAATATATTTTCAAAAAAGAATATATCTCTTAAATATTTAAATTAATATTATTTATAAAGTTTCTTATTTGTATAGTATAAATTTCAAATAATTAATTTTTATTTTTAAAATTTAATATAATTTTATGATTGCAATTGTGCATCCAAACACAACATGTGTAATTACATTGTGGCATCCAAACAGGACATGTGTAATTACAGTGTAATTACACTGTGGCAACCAAACAGGTCAGTGTAGTTACTAGACTGTGTAATTACTAGGCTAATAATTACTACCCTAGTAATTACACCAATTCCAATTACCAGGTGGCTTTCCAAACAGACTCTAAATGGTGAAATACATGTGTCAAGTGCGTGTATTTCACCACAAGACGCATGCCTGGTAATGATATTTCAGGGAGGAAATAATTCAACTTTAAAATAGCTTAGGGGGTAATAGAATCCCCGTGAAGTATAAGTGTGTAGTTGGAAATCCGGTAATAGATTGGGGGGTCATTTGGTCATTTTCTCTTGTAAATATAAAACTCAAATATAAATTAAAACTAGTGCTAAGTTATAAAATGATTTCTATATTTGATACGGTTATCAACATTCAAAGAGCTTAAATCTAATAGATTTATTATATAACTTTAAATTATGCACTATTTAATATATCATGAAGGTAGCACTTAAATAAAGTGTGCTTTCTAATATTCAGCTAAAATCAATAAAGTAACTAGAAAATCAATTGTGTAAAATGATTATAAATGTAGCACCTTAAATAGGTCAATAGATAATAAAGAAGAACCCATTTATCCCCTTTACTCCTTTATTCGTTTTTTTTTTTTCTATTTTTTAAATATTATTTTTACTACCATCATTTATTTATTATTCTTATATAATTATTATGTTATAAGTATTATTACTGTAATTAAAATAATAATAATAATAATAATAATAATAATAATAATATCTTTTATCATTTAATTTAATATTAATCAAATGTATATAAATTTATTTTATAACATTTGAAAAGGATAAAATTAAAAAAGCTTATAATACTAATTAATTTTGCAACATAAAATATTTTAATTAATAGTTACTAGTTAATTAAAAAAAGGGAAAATAAAAAGAAAAGCTAGTTCCATGCACTAAAAATTATTCTCTCATTTTTCATATAGACCCAAAAGCAACCAAAACTTCAATATGTTTCCCTCTAAAATTGTAAAAATAGTCTAAAGTCATTATTTCCCCCTAAAACATTAATCCCAATTAAATAACCACCCCACCACCCCCACTTCCCCCTTCCCAAGTATGTAACACACTAAATTCAATATATCCTTCCCCTTTAATCCATTAAGTCTATCACCCTCTCTCTCCCTTCTCCCCTTTTTACCCCATTATCTTGTTCAATTTTTTTGTTACTGTTATTTTGCTAATTGGTTTTTTCTTTTGTAGGTTCAACAAAGGAGAATAGATGGTAAGTATTTTTTAGAAATATAAAGGTAATATTTTGTTCTATGGATTTGATGATTCACATCAAAATTCAAAGATTATTCTATTATTTTTTATTATTATTTAATCTATAGTCATTTTGTATTTTTGAAGTTGTTAAATTTAAAGCATTAATGTCTTATAAAGTTCAGAATCTATTTGTATTCTCACCACATCATTAAGTCTGTCATATTCTATCTTTAATTGATTTTTGGTAAGCCTTATTTTTTTTTTATCAAGACGTATAAAGATATGTGTTATATAGATTATGTTTATTTAATTATCTATGAGATTTTCATGGTTGTCATTGTTTCAGCCTGATGCGGAGATTGAACTTGATTCACCCTTGAATACAAAATTGGATGACAACAACTTAAATTGCCAAAAAATGCTATAGAATTTTTTAATGTGGATTTTAAAGGATTTAAAATTGTAATGTTCGATTTGTTATACACAAATTTGTATTACTTTAATTTAAACTTGTGGAGCTTAATAATATGAGTTTGTGTAACATCTTGCAAATTGAAATAACTAAAAAGAAGTTAAAAATTGGAAATAATCATTTTTGGAAAGAATATAAAAATCTGGAAATTTGTTAAGTGTGTTAAAGTTGAGTTTTTGGTCAACTTCAAACGACCACAACTCCTAGCTCATGATGATTTAGGTGTGTTTCCAGATATCGTAGGAAATATCTTGGAATAATCTTTCCAACGCGGCCAAATTTGCGTGATTCCGAGTTCGTATGAGTGAGTTATGCCCATTGAAAGTTGGGCTGTTCAAATAAGGAAATGTCTAAAACCGGATTTTAGAAGCGTAGTTTGGTCTTTTCCTTACCCAACTTAATTAATTCATTTTTAGGAGTTTAATTGGGGCAAGTTCAGATTTTAGTCAGTTTACGCTTTTGGAAAAAGAGTTGGGGTTTTGAGAGAAGAGAAAAGAAGAGAAAAGAAGAGGAGAAAGGAGAAGAGAAGCAAGAAAGATTCGTCAAGATCGTCGAGTTTAGCTTGTGGATTTCGTCAAGGGGTGATCCCTAAGAGGTATGTGAGATCACATAGCGTTGGGTCCATTCACCCACGCACCAAACATGTTTAATTCAACGATTTTCGTCCTAAAAGAGTTAGAATTTGATGTTCTTGAGTTGTGATCTTGAATTGTTTTCATTCTTAAACTTACATGTGATTGATGTCCTTGAGATGTTTTAGCGATGTTAAGAGTTATTTTGAGTTAGATTCTAGCGTACATGCTTTAAGTATCTGAATCTAAGAAAGTATTGAGAAAAAGAATTGATTTGAAATGATTTAGGATCAGAAAACAAGTTGAAAATATCGTCTGACGCACCTAGGGAGGACCAGGAGCATCGCGGCCCCATAGCGCCAGGAAGGCTAGGGCGGTGCGCCTGCAGTGTGCCAGAAATGAGCCCCAGTAAGTTGGGGGCAGGCGCGGCTCGCCTGAGATGCGCCCAAATCGCCCTTTTTCATCAGCTCTTCATCGTCTAGCCTATTTAAGTTCTTCTACAGTGTACAAAAACTTTCCATTGATTCTAACTACTCTAAATGACTTCTAAACACCTAGAAATCATCAAGAAACATGAATCATAACCTTGAATCCATAAATTCAAATTCAAGGAAAAGTTACGAGCCAAGTCTAGGAAGTTCTTAGAGTCTTTTGCAAATGCTTTTAACTTTGTTTTAAGACTTAAAGTTCAAGTTGAGTAAAGAGTAAAGAGTAAAGTTTGAAGTTCTTTTCTTCAAAGAATTATATGGGGACTATGTATTTCCAAAGAGTTCAAAATGTTTTCACATTTAAATAAGAAAGGAAACTGAGATTTCCAAAAGAGTCTTTGAGCTAGTTTTCAGTAAAGAGTAAATGCTTTCACAATTAAGCTAGAGAGGAAACTGAGATTTCCAAGATATCCTTTGAGCTAATGTAACGACCCGAACCGTCGTTAATCAGAAAAAGCAAAGATTCGAGAAAATCTAGGCAACTGACCCGTCAGGGCAGGATAGGTGCCGCTGGGGCGCCACCGCCAGAGCGGGATAAGTGAGGCAGAATGTAAATTTTGAGAAATCCTATTTTCTCCGTCTTCTTAAAATACTTAAATAAGTCGTAAAACACCCTAAAAACCCCAGAAAAGCTACTCTAAGCTTGGGAAGGAAGGAGAAGGATAACTCTAGCGTGAGGATGGTGAAATCTTGCATTTTTTTGACAAATTCACCGTCACGAACCCAAAAAACTCGAATCGAAGTCAAAAACTCTGTACAACCGCTTGGCGCCCAGGTAGGCTAGGTTTTTACAATTGAGTAGTTTTTAATCTATGCTTACTACGTGATGTATGTAAATCAATGGTAGGGTTGTGTGCAGACCTTCGTGCACCGAGTAGATTACATGCATAATCCTTAGAATTCAAAGTATGTGGGTTTATGCCTCGTGAGGAGAAATTGGTGAGTTATTAGGAAGACCCAGAATTGCTATCATGGATAGAATTGGGTCAAGAATAGGACATGAAATCAAGAACGGAACTAAATTCATGAATGTATATTACATCAGATAATTGAAGTGATGAAATTGAGGAATTATGATAAATTGTGATTAAACCCTAATAAGAAATCCTAATGATGAACTAGGGCTGAGCATGGTCAATTAGTATATATGTGATGGGGACTGAGGAGTAATTCATAGGTGATGGTTGTGGTTCTATGTTTGTATGATGTATGTTTGTTCTTGCTTCATTATGATACTTGTATATGTATGAATGTTGCAATGTTGATCACACTTGTTGTAAACAAGATAGATGAATATCATTGTCGTGAAATCATAACTTAAATGTATGATCTTGATGATGTACTTGTGTTTTGTGATTGTGATGTGAGAGTGGGATCGGATTGCCACATTCTAACATAACTAACTTGGATCGAATTGCCACGTTCCGGCATAATCTTGGATCGAATTTCAACATTCCGACATAATATGGTATCGGCTGCCACGTTCTGGCACACTAACTTGGGATCGGTTGCCATGTTTCGACATGCTAACTGTTTGAGTATGGGTTTCGTGAGAGGACCAATAATGTGTTATTAGATGTATGTTGTTCGTTGTTCATGTGCTTGTTGATAACATGGTATATGCTTGATATACGTTTGTGAAGTATAGTGTTGTATTAGTTGTATAAGTTTTACTTAGAGGGCACGTGTTATGACAATTTATAATTGGTCGTTCGTGGATGTAATGGTGAGAGTAACAATAGTGTATGCGATGGAATAGACTTAGGTGGATTTCACCTCGAGGGGAAAGAGATTAGGTTTAATCTTAAGAAGGCTTGAATTAATGTATTATGTGACTGTGGTTGGTAATGTGATGAGGAAGCAAGGGTATGACGTGAGCGGGTAGTTGCATTGGCGGTAGTTGTACTTGGGTATTTTCTACGTACTTTTAGAATGGTTAAGCTATGATCAGAAATTTGGTAAAAGTGGGGGGGGGGGGTTAGTAATCAGGGTGCTAAGGTATATTGAAGGTGTTTCCAAGAGAGAGTAAAGGTGGAGAAGCGAGTGGTTTATTTCATGATCTTACTAGTTGGTTTCTTATATTATGTGGTAGGCATCAGGTTGATCGATGATGTTTACCAGTACGTGTGTTTTGTACTAATACTACTCTTACTATGTCTTTTGACATAGTCTGGATGCAGGATTGGTGGCGTTTCATTACGTGAAGACGAAGAAAATCTCCAGCAGCTTCTATTCTTCCTTCTGCATGGTGGGAGCAGTGTCTCTTATTTATTTTGTCAAGTTGTACTTTAGTAGCTCTTGTACTTGTTTAGACTAGATCCATGGGAGTTGTTAAATTACTCGTCAAGTTTGACTACAATTGTGTCTAAGGGTGTTATTTATAAAATCATAGTGTTATATTTATTTCTGGTTTTCTTAAAATTTCCGCATGTTTTACTATTAGGATATGAGGGTTCTCCTATTTAGGTGTTAGAATGGGTGCCCGCATGGCCCGGTGGGTTGGGTCGTGACAAATTGTTATTAGAGCCTAGGTTAGTTGTCCCCCCGTACAAGAACAAAATGTGAACTAGACTCATGTGGATTGGTGTGTTGACGTCCACATTTAATCTACAAGAGGCTAGGAAGCATTCTAGGAAGTCGTTCCACTTATTCTCTCCTTTCGTGCGACGTGTCGCTTCAAGTATGAGTTGAGTCCAATTGGTATCTCAATGGAGGAGGTTTCAATTAGTATTTGGCCTTAAGGGTCGTATAAGGCATAGATGACCAGCAATGACCATCTATGTGATGAACTAACCAATGCGAAATTGTTGTGATGTGTGATTATAACTTTGTTTGTGTATTTCTCGTTGGTTGAATTAATTGTAACTTAGATACTCCATGTTGAGTGAAATAACTGTGTATGTGGAAGTATCCTTGGGAGTCTGATTTACTGATGATGTTGAGGGGTTATAGTGGATGCGTGTGGCATGGTTTAGGGCACGGTATTATGTGTCTGGATTAAATTAATGGTGAATGTAAAAGTGAATCTGTTAAAGTGTAAGGATGTGAATTCATGGGTTATATATGTGTACTTTAACCCTTAGTATACGCAATGTGTTGGCTAATTTGTGTAAATTATGCAAGTTGTAATGTCTGGGTATATCCTGGGGATGTATGGGTGTAACGTTGAATTAATAAGAACTAGTGAGGTACCATGTCATTAAGACTGTTTCGGATTAGTTAATAATTCTTCCTAGGTTGGAATTTATCTTCGATTGATTGGTTAAGCTGGGAACCTCGGGAAAAACGTAAAGGAGTGAGAAAGAACACAGAAACTATTGACCTGGGTTCTGGTCCCGTTAGAGCTGCTGGGGTGGGATTTTTCCCGCCACAGCCGAAATTTCTCCGCCAGAGCTGGACCGGGCGAGGTAGAACCTCACCCAGCCTCCCCTGTTTTCCCTCATAAAATACTTCAAACCTCGAATGGGATCCGAACAAGTCCCTGCAACTCCAAATAGTGTTCAGCAACAGAAATAAACAGATTACGAAACTTCAGACTTAAATATAGGGCATCATCAGACAGCCAAAAACAAGCATCCATGTGCTTCAAAACTTAGAAAGTCAAAAGGTAAAAACAAGTTGTCCTAAATTTACAAGTCCAAGAGGGGCGAAAGGAAAGCTGATCAAGGACTCTCGGACTGGGTAGTGTCAATATCTGAATTGAGGTTCTCCGGGGGTGTTACGCCATTCCAAGCCTCATTCAACATAGAGAAATCCTGAAGTCTGATGGCTCAAGTCAGGGGAGTTCCTTGCAGGGGACCACGCAAGTAAATATGGCCTTGATCGTCTTCCACATCCGAAGCATCAGATAATCCCTGACCTCACCCTTTCTCCTCTTCTTGCGCAGCTGGCGGCGGAACATTTCGACCTCCAGAGCAGTGTTGGGTGGGATCAGAGTGAATTCAGTATAGGTACTCCCTATATTTTCCCAGATAGCCGCTAAGTCTTTCTCAACCCGTGCACCTAAGAATGGGTCCTCGTCATCCGAACCCACGGCCGCCTTACTGCTGCTAGCCCTACCAGTCCTCCTCCTCTTGCTCCTAGAAGTAGAAACTGTCCGAACCAAAAGAGGGTGAAGAGGGGGATCCATAGGTAGTACCTCGTCAGTATCAAATAAGGGCACTCCCGCCCATTTGCATAAAGCAGTGATAAGTCCCGGTAGGAAGAAAGTCTTCTTGTTCCCTCGATAAAACATCTTTCATTCAGAGATGATCTGTGCTCCCACGTTCAGCCGAATACCCTGTACAACACATGCCACCACCAGAGCCCGGGGAAAGGTCACGTCGGTGCGGTTGCCCGACAGGCAAATCCTCCTAGTCACCAAGTGTAGCCACCTCTTAGCATCCGGTGACCAGTCCGTGCTAGTGATGCCCTCCGCAATAGCCCAGTAAACCTGATCCCGGTGTGTAGGCTCGACAAGAGTGTCTCTCAACCACTCCAGATCCATCTCTCTTAGTCGGTCCTCAAAAGCATGATTTGGGACATCTGGCACCTCTAGTACCTCATTAATAACAGTAGAGTTCAAGAGGATGTCAACTCCCCATACGCAGATGACAGGGTAAGGATCATCCCAACGAACGGTGGAGAGGATAGCATAGAACTCCCGCATCCAATTAGCTCTAGCGGCTGGGGGAGCCTCAAACAATGGGATCCACCCGAACTATACTAATCAAGCACAGAATGCAAGCTCCTTCTCCTCAAACCTGTGCAACACAAAGCCACTCTCGCAACAGAAACCCATGTTCCAATAGTCGTGATGTCTCTCTCGACTGGCGGTGTCGGGAAACCAGATGAAGGAAAAGTGTTCATCGTTTTGTCCTGCCATTTAGAAGCCTACAATAAGTGGAATATAAGTTGGAATATGATAGGACCATCAGTGTAAGACAGAAATTCAAGAAGGAGAAAATTTTAGTATTACAAGGCAGGCCACTAGTGGGATGCAGGCGGCCAGAGCGGCCTTCATCTAGGACGAACACCAGGCGCGACAATGGTGTCTTTTCATCCCAAATTCCCCATTTCCATCAGAATTCCAGCATATCAAAGTATATTAACTACCCTAGCACCTAAATATTTGATTATATTGGTGGAATAACTCCTAAATACCCCCCTCAAATTTGAGTTTTAAGCAAAGGAACTTTTCAACTTCCCCCACCCATTTTGAATCGATTTACCCGTATTTTCTACGAAATCCTTACGCCCAGGACATTGTGGAAATGTTGGGGATGTAAGGAAAGTGACCATGCAACGTTTAGTATACCAATCAAGCAACTTAGTTCAAATTTCAAAATAACTACCCCAAAACCGATTCTAACCAATGAATTAGCAGCATGCAATCGTTGTTAGTTAAACAATGAAGTAAAAAGCATAAGGGATGAGAAATGTACTTGAATTCGACGTTCAGAGGAAAGTGATTTGGGAGAGTTTTGGGAAGTTTAGGAAGAAATGGAAAATTATGTCCCTTTTCCCCTTTTTCCCGATCTCAAATAGTGATCCTCGCCACAATGCCCGCTCAATGGGAGGTTGCCACCTCATGGCCGAGTTGTGTAATATTGTACTTGTCGATCTTTGTGTGCTACATCCGAGTTTCTTCTAGTCTTGGGGTATAGTACCTTTTCATGTGTTAATTAACTGAAAAGTTGCGATTCGTTGTGGTTTCTGTGTTTGATCTATTCGGTAGTTTGGAGTGTCCCGCATCTAGAGTGTGTGATATCAGTAGCCTAGTCATTCGGGGACGAACGAGGGGTAAATTGGTATCTATTGTAACGACCCGAACCGTCGTTAATCAGGAAAAGGAAGATTTGAGAAAATTTGGGCCACTAACCTGACAGGGCAGGCTAGGTGCCGCTGGGACGCCGCCACTAGGGCGGGGTAAGTTGGCGCCAGAGTGGGATAAGCGAGGCAGAATGTAAATTTTGAGAAATTCTATTTTCTCCATCTTCCTAAAATACCTAAATAAGTCGTAAAAGACCCTAGAAACCCCAAAAAAGCTGCTCTAAGCTTGGGAAGGAAGGAGAATGATAACTCTAGCATGAGGATGGTGAAATCTTGCAGTTTTTCAACAAATTCACCGTCACGAACCCGAAAAACTCGAATCAAAGTCAAAAACTCTGTACAACCGCTTGGCGCCCAAGTAGGCTAGGTTTTTACAATTTAATAGTTTTTAGTCTGTGCTTACTACGTGATATATGTAAATCAATAGTAGGGTTGTCTGCAGACCTTCGTGCACCGAGTGGATTACATGCATAAACCTTAGAATTCAAACTATGTGGGTTTATGCCTCGTGAAGAGAAATTAGTGAGTTATTTTTCCTTACCCAACTTAATTAATTCGTGTTTAGGAGTTTAATTTGGGCAAATTCAGATTTTAGTCAGTTTACGCTTTTGGAAAAAGAGTTAGGGTTTTGAGAGAAGAGAAAAGAAGAGGAGAAAGGAGAAGAGAAGCAAGATAGATTCGTCAAGATCGTCGAGTTTAGCTTGTAGATTTCGTCAAAGGGTGATCCCTACAAGGTATGTAAGATCACATAGCGTTGGTTCCATTCACCCAAGCGCCAAACATCTTTAATCAGCGATTTCGTCCTAAAAGAGTTAGAATTTGATATTCTTGAGTTGTGATCTTGAATTGTTTTCATTCTTGAACTTACATGTGATAGATGGGTTTTATTGACACGTTTTAGCAATGTTAAGAGTTGTTTTGAGCTAGATTCTAGTATACATGATTTGGGTATCTGAATCTAAGAAAGTATTGAGAAAAAGAATCGATTTGAAACTATAAAGGATCAGAAAACGAGTTGAAAAATTCATCAAACGCACCTGGGGAGGGCCAGGTGCGTCGCGCCCCCATACCACCAGGAAGGCTGGGGCGGCGTGCCATAATTGAGCCCCAGTAAGTTGGGGGCTAGCGCAGCGCGCCCGAGCTGCGCCCAAATTGTCATTTTTTATCAGTTCTTCGTCGTCTAGCCTATTTAAGTTTTTCTACAGTGTACTACACTTTCCATTGATTCTAACTACTCTAAATGAATTCTAAACACCTAGAAATCATCCAGAAACATGAATCATAACCTTGAATCCATAAATTCAAATTCAAGGAAAGTTAAGAGCCAAGTCTAGGAAGTTCTTAGAGTCATTTCAAGAAGTCTTTTGCAAATGCTTTTAACTTTGTTTTAAGACTTAAAGTTCAAGTTGAGTAAAGAGTAAAGAGTAAAGAGTAAAGTTTGAAGTTCTTTTCTTCAAAGAAGTATATGGGGACTATGTATTACCAAAGAGTTTTTAATATGTGCTTACTACGTGATATATGTAAATCAATGGTAGGGTTGTGTGCAGACCTTCGTGCACCGAGTAGATTACATGCATAATCCTTAAAATTCAAAGTATGTGGGTTTATGCCTCGTGAAGAGAAATTGGTGAGTTATTAGGAAGACCCAGAATTGCTATCATGGATAGAATTGGGTCAAGAATAGGACATGAAATCAAGAACGGAACTAAATTCATGAATGTATATATATTACATCCAATAATTGAAGTGATGAAATTGAGGAATTATGATGAATTGTGATTAAACCCTAATAAGAAATCCTAATGATGAACTAGGGTTGAGTATGGTCAATTAGTATATATGTGATGGGGATTGAGGAGTAATTCGTAGGTGATGGTTGTGGTTCTACGTTTGTGTGATGTATGTTTGTTCTCGCTTCATTATGATACTTGTATATGTATGAATGTTGCAATGTTGATCACACTTGTTGTAAACGAGATAGATGAATATCATTGCCGTGATATCATGACTTAAATGTATGATCTTGATGATGTACTTGTGTTTTGTGATTGTGATGTATGAGTGGGATCGGATTGCCACGTTCCGACATAACTAACTTGGATCGGATTTCCATGTTCCGGCATAATCTTGGATCGGATTGCCATGTTCTGGCATAATATGGTATTGGCTGCCACGTTCCGGCACACTAACTTGGGATCGGTTGCCACGTTCTGGTATGCTAACTGTTTGAGTATGGGTTCTGTGAGAGGACAAATAATGTGTTATTAGATGTGAGTTGTTCGTTGTTCGTGTGCTTGTTGATAACATGGTATATGCTTGATATACGTTTGTGAAGTATAGTGTTATATTAGTTGTATAAGTTGTACTTAGAGGGCACGTGTTATGACAATTTATAATTGGTCGTTCGTGGGTGTAATGGTGAGAGTAGCGATAGTGTATCTAATGGAATAGACTTAGGTGGATTTCACCTCGGGGGGAAAGAGATTGGGTTTAATATTAAAAAGGCATGAATTAATGTATTATGTGACTGTGGTTGGTAATGTGACGAGGAAGCAAGGGTATGACGTGAGCGGGTAGTTGCATTGGCGGTGGTTGTACTTGGGTATTTTCTACGTGTTTTTAGAATGGTTAAGCTATGATCAGGAATTTGGTAAGTGGGTTGAGTCAAAAAGGGGGGTTAGTAATCAGGGTGCTATGGTATATTGAAGGTGTTTCCAAGAGAGAGTAAAGGTGGAAAAGTGAGTGGTTTATTTCATGATCTTACTAGTTGGTTTCTTATGTTATGTGGTAGGCGTTAGGTTGACCAATGATGCCTACCAATACGTGTGTTTTGTACTGATACTACTTTTGCTATGTCTTTTGACATAGTTTAGATGTAGGATTGGTGACGTTTCATTAGGTGAAGACGAAGAAAATCTCCAGCAGCTTCTATTCTTCCTTCCACATGGTGGGAGCCATGTCTGTTATTTATTTTGTCCAGTTGTACTTTAGTAGCTCTTGTACTTGTTTAGACTAGATCCATGGGAGTTGTTAAATTACTCGTCAAGTTTGACTACAATTGTGTCTAAGGGTGTTATTTATAAAATCATAGTACTATATTTATTTCTGGTTTTCTTAAAATTTCCGCATGTTTTACTATTAGGATATAAGGGTGCTCCTACTTAGGTGTTAGAGTGGGTGCCCGCACTGCCTGATGGGTTGGGTCGTGACAGCTATGCCTTGAGCAATTATCTCAAATCACAGAAAGAAGTTATGTTTTTAAACATAAGAGCTAGTATCATATTTTGGGAGTAGTATTGAACACCGATATGGGGGACAGTTCAGACAACTCACATCCCCCATAAACCATGTAGCCATCATAGGTAAAAAAAGTTCATACTTTTTAGATGAACTCTTTGTGCTTTTTAGCATAGACTAGTGGATCCACTTAATAGTTTAGGTCCTATACCCTTGGCAAAGTATAGGATGGCCCTGGCAGCGTGAGGCAAAACATTGTATCATCACAATAACTCTTACGTGATGGTTGTCGGTTAGAGAAACTCCAACAACAGTATTTTGTATTTTTATATACATAAAAAATATTTGTATTTTTATATACAAACAGTGTTCATATTGTATCTTTGCATACAAACAGAGTTATTATTGTATTTCTAAATTCACAGAGTTGAAAACCATGTTTTAAAGCTTTTTTTTATACTGCATTCTTTACACTGCTTTATATTGAAATCAGTTGAGTTAAGTAAAGTCAAGGTAAGTGTTTCTTTCAGACTATTTTCAAGCTTATGGCTTGTTTAGCATTCCAACTTGCATACTCGTACATTCAATGTACTGATGCTAGTTGGCCTGCATCGTATTATGATGCAGACGCAGGTAACCAGGATCAGCATCCAGCACACCATTGATCCAGTTGAGCATTCTGAGTCAGTTGGTGAGCCTCCTTGCTTTCCGGAGGGCTCCTTTGTTATCACTTGCTTTTAGTATTTCATTTGTTAGGATGATTGGGGGTCCTGTCCTGACATCCACCTCAGTTGTTTAGAGGCTTCATAGACGGACAGTCAGATGTTAGTTCTTTCATCTTTTCGTTGTCATTATTTATGTTGAGACTTGAGTTTGCCTAAATGGCTAGTTGAATGTTTTGTTTACAACATTCTCAGTTTTATATGAGTTATCTTGTTGAGTTAAGTCTTCCGCTGAGTAAGTAAGTCAGGCCAAGGGTTCGCTTGGGGCCAACTATGGTTCTCAAGTGCTAGCCATACCCAGGGTGTAGGCTCGGGGCGTGACAGTTTGTTTAATGAAATTTGATTTGTATTGAATGTGTTATTTAGTGAAATTATTTATTCATATTATTTTGAAGGTTTGATGTAATCCATATTTGTTATTAGGATGATAATAGCTTTGTAAGACTCCAAAAATTAAACTATGTAAAATATTAATTTTATATCACGATATTTTAAATTCACACAAATTTAATCTTTAACAAAAATTCAGATCAAATTGTGAAGGTTCTAAACCATCACAAATTGGAACTAAAAAACCTCCACAAATTAAATAATCATTTTGTGGAGGACGTCGTAGAGGTTAGTTAAAAGCGCCACAAATATGCTCATGGAAACGGTAATTGTAGCATTTTTAAAAACCGCCACAATTCAATTTGTGGAGTCTCTAAACCGCCATAAATAGATAAAACAACCGTCATAAATTGAGTGTTTTCTTGTAGTGACATGTCATACATCTACTAAAGCTTCCAAAAATAAAGAGCAAATAGCTTTAATAGCATCAATTTGAAACAAATGCTAAAATATGCGTTCAGAGGAACGGAAACCTACACTCTCTTTGTCCCCATCTTTTAAGATCTTCCTCTCATAGAAATGTCCGAGACTTTTTTGGGTGCACTGCTGTCTTCTTTGGCTTCTCAGCTGCTAATCCTCTCTTATTTTTCTTGATATAAGCTGGCACAGGTTCCAATCTGCCCTGTTGAGGCCACAAACAGATCAAAAACATTCACATTGCAACATTATGCAACTGAAGATTCCAAATACAGATATATTACCTACACCATGTTTTATAGAAAAAAACGAATGACCAGGCCATAATATAGGCTTGTTTCTAAACTAGCCATTTTCAACAGGCAATGCCTGTCAAATTTCTTTTCTTAGGGGAAGATAAATGGGGAAGGAAGATGGTCGGTGCATGGGAATGATGAACTGCTGATACATTTACAACACTATGCATCAACATAGACCCACTGCAACGAGTCATTAGCTATGAGTTAAACATCCAACAAAAACAAAATATGCAACTATTATCGTGTTTAAGAGAAAGAAGCGAACCTTAAAACCAAGGTTGGAGGAATCGATAGGAATGGAAGTTGAACAACTCATTCCTTCATCTGATTCCATAACTCACTCCGCGCCCCCAAACCCTACAACAAAAATCAACAGATAGGGCTGGTAATAGGTTGGTGCGGTCCTGGCGATGCAGATTCGTTAATTTTTCTATTCTTTAATTATAAGTGTGTATATATATATATATATATATTCCCTTGGATGATTTGGACTTGTTTATTGTTGTAGGATTCTAGTTTTTTTTTTTTTTTTTTTAAATAATTTTTTTTTTTAGTTCTTTAGAAACATAGAATCTATCTAACCAAATGTCCCCTTTCTTGCTTCCCACATAATCTGATTAATTCTCTATCTAACCAAATGTCCCCTTTCTTGCTTCCCACATAATCTGATTAATTTGAATTAGTATTATAGTATAAGGGCCTGTTTGGATTGGCTTTTGGCTTATGACTTATAAGTCAAAAGCCATAAGTTAGGATTTCTAACTTATGCTTTTGGCTTATTTTTGTTATTTTGGCTTTAAAATAAGCGCTTATAAGCACCTTTTAACTTTATCCAAACATTTCAAAACTGATTAAAAGCTATTTTGGCTTAAAAGCACCTAAAATAAGTCAATCCAAACGGGCACTAAGATTCATTAAAAGTTTAAACAAGCTTTTTTAATCAAGAATTTTTTTTAATATTCAAGAATTGAATATGAAATCTTTAATTGAAAGTAGATATATTAAAGCCTCGACTAATTCTGATTCATGCCACATAAAATTCATTAAAGGACATATGCTTTCTATCATATATTTTCACTACACTCAAACTCGAATTCAATATATCTAGTTGAGGTATGTACGTAATGTCGTTCGACAATATTGATAAACCGTTATTAACCTTTTTCATAAGTCATCCTCAGCTCCCTATATTCTCTAGGAAGGAAAAATGACAAGTTAAAAGAAATGAATTATTGAATAATAATATCAATTAATTAGATTAGAATAGAGCAATTTAAATTACCTGCCATCAAATGACGTTTATACCAAAGAACAAATATACTTTTTTTTTAAGTAAATTTATTTTATTTACTAAGTGGCAATTTACAAATACTCATCTAAAAGAAATGACTACCCTGGACATAATGCCCCATCAGTAGTCTTCCTCAACTTCTTCTTTTCATTAATCCTACACCTACACTATGATGGGTAGAGTCCAACTTCCTCACGTATGCTGCTAGCTTTTGTATTAGGCTTGCTCAAAAATAAGTCTCTTGTATGATCACCCGTAGTATAGCATCTGCTGATCTTGCCTTCGATTGAAATATTCTTCGATTTCTCTATTGCCATACATAGTAAACAGTTGCTGTCGTGGCAATTTTGTACACTGTTACACCGTTACTTCTTCCTTTACAATTTCTAATTGCCCATTGTATCTCTCTTTGCCACACCATATTCCCTCTCGGTATAGTTTGCCATCGTAGTACTTTCTTCCAAATGTTTCCAGAGACCTCACATTCAAACAGATATTACACAGTGCACATAGTGGCGTGGTGTTAATCCCCCATCGAGCAATCCTGTCTCGTGTTGCCAATCTATCACAAATTACTAGTCTGAATATGAACTTTCATTTTGGTGCACCCTGATTGTTTAGGATCAACTTCCTCCATTCAACTTTTGAAAATTGGCCTAGGAGCCTTTGATACAACCCCTTAATGTGAAAATTGTCCATCTGTTGAACGTCTGTCATATTGTATCCAGCTACCTCAAAATATTCCCTAGCTTTAAACAATTTTTGAATCATCCACGATGCATTCTTTGGACTTGTCTCTCATACACTTTTCCCTTTTATGTAATATGTGTGGACCCATATTATCCACATCTTCTCCTTCCTTTGAATACACTCCATAGTAGTTTACAAATTGCTGCTTGATTCCATAATTCAATGTTTATAAAGTTTAGTCCCCCTGTTGACACTGGTTGGCAGAGTTTATCCCATGCTATTAATGCTTTCTTTGTCATTTCCGCATCGCCAGTCCACAAGAATCTCCTACAGATAGCCTCTATAACCTTGACCACTACTAAAAAACTGTCAAAACACGACGGCCAAAAGCGACGGACTGCGTCGCTTTTTTGGTCAAAATCGATGAAAAAGCGACGCAGTTATGTTCGTTGCTTTTTGGCTCGATGCTTTTCAAATAGCAAGGACAGCGTTGCTAAAAAGAGACGGACTGCGTCACTTTTCAATTTTTTTTCTGTAAATTTTTCTTTCAAAAAGCGACGCACTCCGCCGCTTTTTTTATATTTTCATTTAATTTTTATTTCCAAAAAGCGACGGACAAAATGACACAGTCTGTCGCTTTTCTGGAAATTTATTTTAAAAGTACCCAGAAAAGCGACAGACTAAAGGACCCTGTCCGTCGCTTTTCTAGGTTTATTTTTAAAAAATAATGGTAAAAAAGCGACGTACAAAATCACCCTATCCGTTGCTTTTTCCTGCAATTTTTTGACAGCAACTGCCAGCTGCAAATATAAATCAATTCAATTCATATTCAACCAGCCCAATCAAACAATATACTGAAAACACACAACATATACAACATCAAACTTAAATCAATCATCAAAACTAAACAAATCACAATACAAAAACCTATAAAGTGTTTCAAAATGTGTTTCAAAAATACATCTAAACTAGGGAGTGCGATCTACAAAATCATCCTCCTCCTCATTGTCCTCGTCGGTGTCCTTAGGAGGCGAAAATGTAGTAGGTCGACGAGCGAGGTTCAACACTTGTTCTTTGATTTGCTGAACGGTCGCACTCATGCTTTGTTGTTCAGCTACTCTTCTCTGCTCAGACTCTTCTAGTGCCGATGTAAGCTTTGCTATTTGAGCTGACATAGCAGCAATTTGAACATCGTCAAGTGCCTCGGCTTGACGTGATGATCCTATACCTTGTAAGCCTGACTAGAGTTGTCTTAACTCATTTCGAGAGCCTCGACCATAGACTCTACCCTTGTGTGCCCCCTACCACTTTTTCTGTCCAAATTTGACTGGACAGTTCAGGTGTCATTTGGACCGAACTATCTAAATTCTCATTGACATACTGATTATACTCATTCTGCATATTAAATATAAAAATTGACATCAATATATATATACATATCATAAATATATTCATTATTAATATATATTATTCATATTAATTAAATAACTTATAAAAGTTCGTTCGGCCCTTTCCTCCACACACATCCGGATCTAACTCATTTTCTTTCTTCTTCACATGAGTCTTCTTGAAAACCTCCGGTCATGGGGAGTGCACCCCATTTCTTTTTCCTATAAACAAAAATGAGATTTATATTATAATGATATTAGTGAACTAATTATTTATTTAAAAGTTTGAATTAGAACTTACCATCTCTCTTGTAATTGTCCCAATGCTCTTTGCACCTCCCGTGTGCAATGATCCACCCTTAAGAAGGGCTCTAGCCTTTTTGGCTTGTTCGGACATCGCCTTGAACTTATAAGTGTTCCAATATTGGCGCAATCCATCCATCACATTAGGCAACATCCAACCCGGACACTGATCAGTATCCCGTGCTTTCTTTAGCCAGCTAGACAATCTCGCGAATGCCCTCCTCTCAAATGTGGTCGAAATGACCATATTAAACCTCGTTTCCCAAGTACATATAGTCTGAAAAAAATAATTAATGTTAGATAATTAAAAAAAAGTAAATAATACTAAAATTAATAAACTTAACTAAAAAAAATATTTACCTTAAATTCATTAAACATCGCCCGACGTATATGGTTTGGGATCTCACTCCAGGAGTGATAAGGCTGTGTAAAAAGCCTTCTCACACAATCTTTTGATCAGTTGTGTACTTCCGGCATACGACAAAAATCTTGTAGTCCAAGATGTAATACGATTCAGCATCTTATCAATCAAAGGTTCACAATGGGTGACAGATAGTCTTTTAGAACTTAGTGGGACTCCTAAGTATCTAAAAGGTAATTCCCCTTTAATGAATCCCAATTCCTCCAATATTTTCTCCCGTACACATTGTTTTACACCCCCCACATGTATACTGCACTTTTGCTCTTGTTAGCATATAGTCCAGAAGCTAACGAGAATTGTTTAAACTTGGCATTCATAGCACTTACTGATTGCACATCTCCGCCACAGAATAGTAGCAAATCATCCGGAAAACTTAGTTGTGTCACGTTGAGCTTTGCACATCGTGGATGAAACTTGAATCCTTTCACACCTGTTAGGGATTGTAATGATCTACTAAGATACTCCATAGCCATAACAAACAGAAAAGGGGAAAGAGGATCCCCCTGCCTCAGTCCTTTCTTAGCTTGAAATGGCTTAGTCGCCACTCCATTTATCATTACTTTATAGATCACTGATGTGATGCAGCTCATTATCCATTTAAGAAAGATTTGAGGGAATCCAAGCAGTTGCATTACTTGCTCAATGTAGCTCCATTCAACTGAATCATAAGCTTTAATTTTTGCATATCCACTTTTATCATGCATCACGGTGATATACCTTTTCTTCCATACGACTTCACTAGTTCATGACTCATTACTATATTATCCATAATCAACCTTCCTGGAATGAAAGCACTTTGGGAATTGTCTATGATGGCATCCATTACTTCCTGCATCCTTGTGGTTAGAATCTTTGATATTACTTTATACAATATAGTGCAACAAGAAATGAGCCGAAATTCCTTAACAAACGAGGGATTCTTGATCTTTGAAATCAATGTGATCACTATGCAGTTGATTGCTCTATATATCTCAGTAGTTTCAAAAAATTACAAAACAACATGTGTGACTTCCTATCCAATCACTATCCACGACTTCTTAAAAAAATGGGCATTCAATCCATCATACCCTGTGTCACGACCCAGACCGTCGTGAATGACACCCACACTAACCCTCCGATGGGAGAACCAAAACTACAACTCAAACCAAGCAACTAGAACAAAACTAAAGCATTTAAACTAAAAGAAAATAAAGTTCCCATAAACTTCCAAAAGATCTAACAACTAAACAAATGCGGAAGAAAATAATACCTAGAACCTGAAAGTCAATGTACCAAAACATCTAAACGATAACCAAGTCTAAACAAGAAGGGTCATAACCCCAACTAATGAGCTAATTAACTAACTAGAAAAGTCTAAGTCCGAAATGTGGACATAAACTCAAAGAGAATCCAAAGCTGCCCAGAAAATGCTAGCTCACCCTTGAATTCGAAGTGACAATCACAAATCTTCTAAGCGAGGTCTGTCAATAGCCCCCAGAAGATGCCATGTACTCAACAAAAATAAGAGCAAGTGCAGTATCTGTACACAACCACCGTGTACTGGTAGGATCACGTGGCTAGCCCACTAAGGGCAACATAAACAAGTTAAAGCAACAATACAACCATGAAATATACCGAATATATACAATATCGATTATCACATGCTTCAATAATATACATTTATCACAAGTAGTTGGTCCTCTCACAGAACCCAAACCCAAACTGTTAGTGCACCGGCACGTGGTACCCGATCCAATGTTATGTCAGAACGTGGCAACCGATCCCATATTTATGTTGGAACGTGGCAACCCAATTAGTTATGCCAGAACGTCGCAACCGATCCCATCAACACACCACAATCACATTCACAAGTATATTCTCAATAATCATACATTCAAGAAGTGATTCATGGCACATAGTTATTCGTTCATACTCATTTACAATTAATGTGATCAATAACGCAACATTCGCATATAAACATGCATCATAAGGAAGCAAAAACAAGAATACTGTTGACACCCAATTTTGACCGACCTTTAACCATTTTCGGAATGCTATTCGATTAAATATGTATTTTTTTTTAAAAAAAAAATATATTTCTAGTTTAAAATTTTCATCAATTTCATCTTAAAATTATATATTTTAGTACGCATGATTTCAAAAATTATTATAATTATGTTATTTATTATATTTTATCGATAGTTAAGCTCGGAGTAATTACTTTCCTCAAATGTTTTAAGATTTAAATATATATAATTTATATGAAAATATTATGATATATGTAGTATTTTATTAATTGAATAGCATTTTATTCTTCTTCCCTTAAATCATTTAAATTTTAGCCTAATATATTCAAATTCCTTTTAATTCTAGCCTTTTAATTCCAATTGTATTTCGATTATAGCCACTTTTTTATTCCAATTCTAGCCATTCGTATTTCGATTCTAGCCTTTTAGGTTCAATTTCAATCTGATTTTAAAAGTCGCTTTTAATCTCATCCGTCCATCCCATCCCGAATTAATCCCGTCCCTTCATCTCTTATTAAATCAACGGTTGAGATCTAATCCTCATACTTACCTTTTTAATCTTAAAGACCCCTAAGCCTAATTCCTTTCCATCTTTTCTCTTCATCTCTCTTCCTCTCTTCAAGATCCGCCGCCCCTCTCTCCCTTCTTTTCCTCGCTCCGACGACATATAGCCAGCGGCAATTAAGCAGCGAGGCCACCGCCGAAGACCAACATGGTAGCGGTGAAGGAACAATGGACAAGAAGAAGGTCGAGGTTCCGCTCTTATTTCCGCAAAGAATAAGATCCGACGACGCCGCCCAGTATGAACGGCGAGACCGGCATCGATCTCCGGCGAAGAGCGCCCAGCGCCGCTCTCTTCCTCGTCTCTTTTCTCTCCTCTCCTCTTGAGATCCGTGAAATCGGTGAAGAAGAAGATGGCGGCTCCGCGAGATGCTCCACGCCGCCGTCCCTTTCTCCTCTTTCCTATCTTCCCTCTCTTCTCTTTTCTTATTTTCAGCGAGGCAGACAGAACGAAGCAGCGAGGATCGCGTCCGCTCTCTCTCCTAGTCCGGCGCTCAACTACGAACAAAGAACAACAACTCCGATAACACCAGCTCCAAAGAACCCAAAAACGCAGAACGATGAGAGCGGATAATTGCTCGGCTCAAGATTCCGGCCATGCGGTGGATTCCGGCAAATTTCCGTTTGATGGTCAAGTTTTGGTTAAAAGATGGATCTGTAATGCATCCATCCGAGTAAGTCTTCAACTATTTTATATATCCTTATTTTAGTTCTTTGGTTGGTTTCTGAAATTTGATTATCCTATTATCTTATTTCTTTGTTTGCTTAGTTTGCATGATGTACTAACGGATGATTCTCAAAAGCATATCTAAGTTGTGTTTCTTTCTGCTTAAAATTCATGATTCCTGCTCCTATGGGTATTTGCACGTGCTCGAGTGGAATATCGTTGGTTCGAGTGGAATATCTTTGATTTAGTACGCATTGTTGCAGTGTTTAGGCTTTTAACTAATAGGTTTCATTGCTTTCTTGATTATATTAAAACTGTTGTTTTCTTGAAATGCAAATGATTGATTTCTTCCTTGTAAACCATGATTCAACCTTAATATTTTAAGGACCAGCTATGGTCTTTCTAAAATAATTATGTGGCTCTTCTTGATTATTGAAATATTACCGTTAGTCGAAAATATTGTAAATTGATTGTTGTATAAATGATGCCTCTGTCTATATGAAATTTGACTTGTTAATCACCCCTTTTCCGTGATTCGATCGCTTTATATTAGTAACTTTATCTTGTTTTGCCTGTAATTAAGTTTGTGCAAGTCGTTGGACCTCTTTGGTTATGGCAATTCTTAATTTAATTAAAGCAGTAATATGTCTTTCCTTTGTAAATTTTATTTGTCGCTTTATATAATATAGATTGATGACACGTAATTGATGCCATAGCTTTAATATAGTCTCTTATGTATCTATTTGGAGTAATAATAATAAGTGATTATTGCTTTCCTTATACATGTTGACCGATTCTTACTATAACTTTTAATTATTTCTTTCGTCATATTTAGTTGCATTTTTTTTTTGGTAAGGATAAATTACATTAAATCTGATTTGGCTCCTTTGATTTAAGGAAATATTTAAATTGATTCCCTTTGATTCCTTTTCCTATTTTTGACCGTATTACAACAACTAAATAAAACTCCTCTCCTATTTGTTTAGACATTGATACTTTGCTTGCATTCGGGAAAAGAAAAAAAAATATCGCTCCTATTCTAAAAAAAAATTAAGATTCTCCTGCTTTAAATTTTAAAAGTTCCTCTTTGTCTCCATTTATTCTTTGTTTCTTTGTCTGGGGTTGAATGTTAGAATAAGTTGGTCTTCATTCTTTGATTAATAAATCTGCATAATCAAGTTAGCTTTCTTTTCCATTAGTTTAATTTTAGCTTGCATCATTTGTTATGGGTATTGATTGCTTGAAATAAATAAAGGAAGCATCCGGGTTAGTCTCCCATTCCCTCCTTACTATGTGTGATTTTACGTGATTGTGTGAAATTCGAAGTGTTTTTGCCGTGATTTGCTTTTATGTGTATCAATCGGTTATTATCTATGATCTCGTGTTGGGTGTTATTCTATTTAAACAGTTTTGAACGTGAAGTTCAAGTTGAAGAGTTGCCATGAGACAAAATTACTATTTGTATTTTTATTTATTTATTTCGGTTTGTAATATTTGTATAACTCTATAACTCTCTATAATATAATTTGGGGATCGCCTAAGGGGAGGAATATGTGCTAATTGTTTACCTTTTGTTTATTTTATTACTTGTGATTGTTGAATATAATCTGTCTATATTGATTAATCATAAAATCGGATAAATAAGGTATGTTGTCCCTAAATAATCAATCTAAAATCAAGCTGATTTGTTTAAACTTCACCCTATTCAAATTTGAAGTCAATCAAGACGTTATCGGACTACTCAATATTTAAAATCGTGAAGCTTGTATATTTGATAATAATAGTTTATTTATTTTTGAGTGTATAGAGCTGTCTAATATTTTTAGCATGTTAAGAATCAAGCAATTTTTGTTTAGCATATTTTCTATCCATCATTACAATTTGGACCAATAATTATTGCCTACATGTTATAGTTAAGTAAAATTAATGCATGACAATTTTTTCAACTCGGTTAATGGTTAGATATTTCTCGAGTGCAAGCGATAGGGTAATTATAACTTAACTAAAATCTGAATTGTTTTAAATGCTTGCTTGTTTATGTTAATTAACTAATCTAAGTATATCAACATGTTTTAATAACTTGATTACTTCAGTTTACTAATTAAGTTTTCTAATAAATTTTCAGCATATTAATCATTTAGAGACCATGTCTATTGATTTTCTAAACATTACTAATTTTTTGCATGTTCACATTTATAAATTATGCCTAAGATTCAATTTATTTTATGTCATTTGGGGTTAGAATATCATGCCTATAGGTGATATGCGGTGTTTTGATTTCTCAAGCGCCTAGAAAGTCATGTTCATAGGCGTAATTAAATAATTCTTGGCATGTTAAATAATAGAATTAAATCTATGCATTTTTCTCATCCATTGGTAAATAATTTCTACAATGCATTTATTTTCGACATTAAAAATAAGATAATAAATTGTTCACTTGCTAATAATGTCTTAAATAAAATTTGCTCTTGTCCCATCTACGTAATGAAATTATTTTCTGCACTTGAACATTTTTACGCTACTTAAAATCAGTTCATTCTGCATGAATACTTGTTCCGCCATTTAAAATACTTTTACATTTGTCACTTGCTGCCTGATTAAATCTTGCTTGGATTAATTAATTTACGCCTTTGTTTGCCACTTAAAATCACTCGCTTAATTTATGCATTTAATAAAATTATCTTCTACTTAAAATAAAAGTTGGAACTAATAATGTGATAACTATTGCTCTAAAATTATGTCATGAATTTGTGATAATTTTTATTAAAATTAAAATTAGTTAATAATCGTAAGTAATTACGTTCTGCATGAGTAATAATTTTCTGCCCTTTAAATGCAATACATATTATGTTACTTGTTTACATGTACACACCCTAGCATGAAACCCTTCACTAATTATGTGTGTCTGCTAGCATGTTAATTAAAACTTAAGAGGCTAACTTGAGACTTTATTTGCTAATTGCTCGTCCAACGTGTTTTAATTTGGTGTCTAGGCGGGCCTATATATTTTAATTTTGTCTAAACTCATCCAAATAGTAGTCCAATGCCTCTTGGACGTTAAGCGGGACACTAGGCACCTTTTAGGACGAAAAGCATGCGGTGGTGGGATAGGGGTAGTTTAGGCCCCACGGACATGATGACACCGACTCAGGCTTAAAACGACAAACTTTGGTTTTGTCTGTCCCTACCGGTAGCCTAAAAATAAAGAAAAGTCGAGTGCTGATCCGTAAAGTCTTTTAGAGTCTCCTTTCCCTTTTTCCCTTTTACTTGTTTATAATTATACCTATTTGGGGTAGCTAAATTAAAATAAAATTATTTGCCTACCTATTTGTGCAATTTCTGTCTTCTCGCTCCTCTCCGTTAATTGATTAATATCGGTATAAGTGTTTATTTATTGTTGTGTTATACTTGTTGTTTGATAAATCACCTAGATCTGTATGTTTGATTAATTAATTAAAACAACTAAAAAATTTAATTGATAATATTTATTTGTATTTTGTTATCACCTAGTTTCGCATGCTTATCAATTAAATAAATAATAAAAGTAATCTTAAATGCTTAAAGTTATTTATCACCTAGCAAGTATGTTTAAATCAAAATAAGTAATAAATGAAGTGACCTTAACTGCTATTTGTAACCCCCACATAATTGCATGAGATACGGCCGGGACCCACATTTGTGGACCTCGAGGGATGCCTAACCCCTTCCCCTCGAGGTAACTTGAACCCTTACCCGATCTCTGGTTCGTTGACCTTAGCTAGACTTAGTTAGGTTAGATAGGTGCCCTAACGCACCTTATTTCGTTAGGTGGCGACTCTTCATCTTCCCGAAAGCCCAAAAGAGTTGTTAGGTCGTGCACCAAAACCCGTTTTGCGTAAAAACGGGGCGCAACAGAATGACGACTCCGCTGGGGATTCTAGGTTCAAACCATTACGTGTTTCGTGCTTTATGTGGGTATATTAGGTTATTTCATTGTTTGTTTGATTATTACCTTGCTAGTTGTTATTTGACTATCACGTTTATTTGCTTTCCTTATATAGATTTTTTTTATGTTTAGTTATTTCCATGTTTCGCCCTTATCCCTTTTCCTTATTTGTGTGATTTTTATTTGTTTATATTTATGTATGTATTTATTTATCGCTTTCTATAAAACTGTTTATATGTTACTGTTTTTCAACTACGTGCTAAATATTTACCGCGTTGATAAATGGCATTCCGTTCATACTTCCCCCAATTGGGACCCTCTTCCTTTTTTTTTTTATTTTGTTACGGTGATGTTGTGCCTTTGCACCTCTCACAACTACTCCAATTCTTTTCAAACACCTAATTATAGAGAGTCGGCACATGCGTGGACGGAACGGATAGTTTTACTACCGGGAAACCACGAGCCTTCTCGCATAGAATCCCTCTCTAGTCCGTGTCAAACCAATTCTCAGAAAATCTTACTTAGGTCATACATGAGGCATAAGCCCTAGGCAGTTTGACCCTTGGTGTCAATCCGCATAATTAGTAGCCACCCTATCATCTAAAGGGCCCCAACACCCTTTAGACAAATTGCATATTTATGTGTCAACGTGGTCATAATAATTAAATTAAGCCAAATTTGCCAAACGGAGTTTAGAATTTGTCTGTTGTTTTGTTTGCAGAGTCATGGCCTATCCTCACTTTCCCAACACACAAATGGTGGTTAAAGTAAACCGTACTTTAAAGATTTGGTGGAGGGATATTGAGAAGAATCGAGGGTTAGAGGCAAGCGAATTACTAGGTGGCCTTACTGCTTTAATCTCCGTCGAGCCAGATCGTTATTTGATCAAAGCATTGTTAAAATTTTGGGACACCGAGAGACTAGTCTTCAAATTTAAGGACTTCGAGTTAACCCCAACGATTGAGGAGATTGGTGGATTTCTTGGTCTCCCTTACAAAGAGCAGGAAATGATTGTTCCCCACAAGCCAACACCAAGGTCCTTTTTGAAGCAAATGGGTATGCGTCATAATCCAGATCTACTATGCCTGAAAGAAGGATGGATTTCTTTAGAATTCTTATATGCACGCTTTGGAGACGAGGAGGGCTATGAAAACTTTAGTAGAGAATTTGCTTGTTCTTCGGCAAAATGGGAAAAATACCGTCTTAATGCATTCGCTGTTGCACTCTTAGGCTCATTAGTTTTCCCTATGGAAAGGGGAAAAATCCACACAAGCCTAAGTTATGTGGTTCGAATGTTGGCTCGAGGTGGAAAGACTATAGTTCCCATGATACTTGCCGAAATCATAAGGGCATTGACTAAATGTACTAGAGGCAAAAGGTATTTCGGCGGTGTAACTTTTATTACAACTTTGGGTCAGGAGCATTTCTACCAAAGGGCTAATATGGTAGATATTATTAGAGGGAGTATGGGAAATAAGATCGCAATCATGCTTCAAGGATGAAATATTTTGTTTCCGTAGAACTGGAGGACTGGTTTGTGTACTTAAGAGAACGCTCGCCACCCAAATTCAATGGAAGTACTATTGGTTGAAACCTCGCGTGCCATTATAAGAGGTAATGAGCTTTACTTTATTGAGCTCGTTGGTTTAAATGGCGACAACCATACGCACCACTTAGAGTTCTCCGACGGTTTGGGCGACATGATGATACCTCTACGATCCCATATGAGCCACTATGGGTATGACTTTGGGTCAGAAATACCACATGTAAGTACCATACTACGAAGGTGGGAGAGAGTAATGACTATTGATGTTCAAGAGCATCGACCCTTCTGCACACCTGAATATTATGTATGGCTTTTGGAGGATGCGGAGCATGCAGATTTGAGTGAAGAGGGCATTTCAGGCTTTGGTGATGAGAGAGAAAGAAGATGGGCTCGCAACCTTCTCAACAACAACTACGAGATCACTCCTGAAATGAAGCAGCAGATCGTTCCCAACATTGGAGACTAGCATTGATTTTTTTATTTTTATTTTTTCCCCCTGTGTTATCCCTAGTACTTTAGTCTATTTCTTTCTATAGTATGATGTAATAAGTTGAAATTTCAATAAATGAAACTCTTTTTATTATTTCCCTAACTCTAAACTCCAATTGGCAAATAAGGCTTAATTTAATCATTGTGCATCACTTACATGTCGTCTTAGGCCTACCTCTGGCTCAACGAGGCTCCTTGCATTTAGGGCGTTTATTTCAAACTATGTGCTGTTATTATTCTTATTTACTCTAACCTCCTAACACCGTTTTCTGTTGATTGTATTGTTTTCCCATTCCTAAGGTTGATCTGTTCTTCACCCTGGCACATACAAGATCAAAAGGGACTCCTCCTTCTCCTCCTCTCCAGAGAACAGACTACAGAAACAAAGGAAAAATGGTTGACAACAACAGTAGCAATGAAAGAGGGGAAAACTCTGAGGGAGAGCAACTCCCAACTGACCTTGTCTTTAGACTTGAGCGAAAGATTGCCGAATTGGAAGAGGAAGTAGCTCATATGCGGGACCTGGCCAAGTTGTCTATTTCTCTGAACCCATTTCGTGAAAATGCATAATCCTCCTCTCCAACCAAACAACCCTACTAAATAACCTCCAATTAATATATCCCGACCTGAGCCTACTCACCCAAATATACTCCCACCACTTCATGCCCAAAATACTCAAATCCCTTTTTACCATTACCATCAGCAAACCAAGCCAACTGTTCCAGAACCAATTCCAAATGCAAACCCTCCATATAACTCGAAATAACAACCTCAATCCAATATATGTCGAATCTGCCCCCATGACTTATAACTACCATGAATCGGAGTCCTCCCAAAAGGACATTCTGATTAAAAACCTGACCGAGAAACTAGATAGCTTGGCCAACAGGGTGCAAAATGTGGAAGGAAGCAAGAGGTCGAGGTTTGAACTACGAGGATTTGTGCACGCACTCGACGTAGTTGCTGAAGGATACAAGCCGCCAAAGTTCGAAATGTTCAATGGCATGGGAGATCCCAAAGCTCATCTACGAATGTATCGCAAGCTTCAGGATAGGGAGAGACGAAAGGATACTCATGAAGTTTATGGCGAGTCTCACAGGAGGCTCTATCATGGTATATTGAACAAGATCCTCGGAAATGGGTCGAATGGGTAGACATGGCCACAGATTTCATGAACAGATTCGGGTTTAACATAGAAAATGCACCTGATTGGTTTTACATCCAAAACTTGAAGAAGAAGCCCAGTGAATCCTTCAGGGAGTATGCTATAAGATGGAGGTCTGAGGCGGCCAGAGCCAGACCTCCAATGGAGGAATCTCAGATGAAAGATTATTTCATCCGTGCCCAAGAGCCACAGATATGACGTAATGATGCCGTAGTCGAGAAGAGTTTCACGAAATTATCGATTAGGCGAAAGGATCAAGAGGCATAAGAAATGGAACTATCATCAATTTAGAGGCCTTACAGTGCCACTAATAAAGCTCTGCACCGTGGGATATCGTAAAATCTAAGAAAACAGCATACCATGATGGCTCAAGGAACTAACCCCGTATAAGTACCAAGCCACCACCCCACCTCCATCTCCATATCACAACTCCATACCCTTCACTCCACCACCTACGATACCAAAATACTCCTCCCAATATCAACCGCTTATCCCGCCTATAATGCCCAGCCAACTTACTTCCAAACTCCACCGCCTACTCAAACTCCACCACCTACTCAAACTCCAAACTACCAAATGCACTCCATACGAAAAAGACCAACAAAAACTACACTCCGGGCCGAGCCAATAGCCCAACTTTATGAAAGATCAAAGAAGCTGCTATGTAACTCCTGCGTTGCCTGTGGATGTTCGCGCAAAATGGTATGATCCCAACAAGGTTTGTGCCTACCATTCCGGGATGAAGGGTCATACTACTGAAGTTTGCAGAGCCTTGAAAGATAAGGTGCAGATGTTGATTGATACAAAGGCCATCCAGCTCAAAGACCCGACACCAAATATTGCAAATAACCCTCTCCCTAACCATCAGGTCAACATGGTAGAAGTTGATGATTCTTCAGATTGGGAGCAATCCATTTGGGCCCGCGAGTCGGAAGAAGCAATAACTGCCACCGCCAAAATGCCAATTGTAGTGCAAAGGCGTGCTCCATTTGAGGTTGAGGTTGCCAGGCCCAAGACCCCATTCACCGTTTGTAGGGCGCCTCCTCCTGTACAATATGATACTCATGTTGTCCCATGGAACTATAAAAAGGAAAAAGCAAAAGTGGAAGAGGCAGACACTGCAGCAGGAGTGACCAGATCTGGAAGGATTTACACTTCTGAAAATTTGGTACAGGGTAGTTCCAGCAAATCCAAGGCGCAAATTGTTAAGCTTGAAGACCAAGGTATTTGGAAGAAGGTGCAAGCTAAAGAGTACTCCATTATTGAGCAATTGAGTAAAACTCCATCTCAGATATCAACTCGCTTTTGCCGCAGCCTTCCAAACTCATCTAACGCTCTTTTGAAGGTCCCGCGAAGCATATGTCCCATCTAAAGCATCACTCATGAGAAGTAGCCCAAATGGTCGAAAGGTGTCTGATGCATACGTAATATCCTTTCACGATGAGTTGCCATTGAAGGAACAGCCCATAGGGCTTTGTACATTTCACCAATATCAGATAAGGTTATCACCAAAGCTTTGGTGGATTCAGCGCTGTTTGAATATTTGCCCTCCGGGCACGCTGACAAGATCGGGCGTGGATAGTGCAAAGATCCGCATTGGCAGATGAATGTGAGAGCATTTGATGGCTCTCAAAGGGGTACCATTGGGGAAATAACCTCGACATGCTAATCGGTCCTGCATTTTCCCAATAACCTTCGTGTTTTGGACATTCCATCCTCGTATAACCTATTGGCCGGGTCGCCCTAGATTCATATGGTCGAGCAGCCTGGCCCACTCTTCATCAATGTTTGAAGTTTGAATGGGATCATGAAGAGGTCGTAGTTCACGGGAAAAGGGACATCCAGATATGCAATAGAAGGAAGAGGTCATCCGATGGGAAATGTATCATACTTGCTGAGCTTGTTGGCAACATCGGCGCAACCTTGGTTCACCGTAAGATCATAGACATGATGGCTTGGTTTGGTTTCGAGCTCGGAAAGGTTTGGGAACTAATCTGCAAGGTATAGTTGAACCTATACACTGCTCACACTCAACCACCTTCGCCCGGGATACAAATATACCACTGGCGAGTGGCTTGATTGGCATCCACCTAGAGACGGGTACTATTATCCTTTGAAGAAACCGATACAACCGCCGCACTACCATTCCGATCGCAGGTTTCATGGGCGGTATAATTGATGGGCTTCAGGAAGAGTCAAGGGTTTGTCTCGACCAAGGAAGAAAGAGAAGGCCGCAACGCCGCGTGATCAACGGCGAGGAGAAAGGGGACCCTGAAGAAGCAATGGCAAAGATCAAGACCAAGATTTGGACCTCAACTCCATCCGCACTTCGTCGCCTCCGTAGCCTTGGAAGATTTTCTATCAAATTTCTGAAAACGTTTTCAATAAACAGTTTTTAATTTCCAGTTCATTATTATTGTTTTCAACTATCAGTATTTTGAAACTCTTGAAGTTTTAATCAATAAAGTTTTTGTTCCCATCTATTTAATATCTTATATTTATTTGTGCTTTATTCTTTTTCCAGCAAAATCTGTTATAAAAATATTGAATCTGAGACTATGGCATATAATGAGACTGTACAACTTGACATTAATGATTTAGAAGGTCGAGGAAAATGAGGTCCTCAAGAGTTAATCGTAAAGGTTGAGGAATTCGAAGAAAAGCCTAATCCGAACTTGGTGGAAACAGAGGTGGTAAATCTGGGAAATTCAGAGGTAATACAAGAGACACGAGTAAGCATCCACATGACGGAAGAAGATAAGAAAGAATACATCGAGTGCCTCACGGAGAATAAGGATATTTTCGCATGGTCCTAAGCAGACATGACAGGGTTGAGTACCTCAATAGTTGCTCATCTACGCCGCATCGATCCCGCCGCCCTCCAAGAATGCAGAAGCTCAAAATACAAGCCCGAGTTGAGTTTGAAAATCAAAGAAGAGATATCAAAGCAATTTGATCGCTGAATCCTTCAAGTGACGGCACCCAACATGGCTTGCAAATGTCGCTCAGGCCCAAGAAAGACGGAAAGGTTGTGGTTCATGTGGATTATCTGGATCTCAACAAAGCTAGTACCAAGGATAACTTTCCATTGCCCAACATTCATATCTTGATTGATAACTGTGCTAAGCATGAATCACAATCATTCGTGGATTGCTTCGCTAGTTATCATCAAATTGAGACGCAAGGACGATCTTGAGAAGATCGCTTTCATCACACCACGGTGTCTACCACTACGCGTAATGCCTTTTGGGTTGAAGAATGCTGGGGCTACATACATGAGGGCAATGACAACCTTGTTTCACGACATGATCCACAAGGAAATTGAAGTTTATGTGGATGACGTCATCATCAAGTCAAAGAAGGGTTCAAATCATCCGATGATCTGCGAAAGTTCTTTGCCAGACTACGCAAGTATAACTTGAAGTTGAATCCTACAAAGTGTGTCTTTGGGGTTCCTGCTGGAAAGCT
Organism: Solanum pinnatisectum; assembly: GCA_035578085.1. NCBI lineage: Eukaryota > Viridiplantae > Streptophyta > Magnoliopsida > Solanales > Solanaceae > Solanum > Solanum pinnatisectum. The sequence continues at coordinate 166,743 of JAWPEI010000065.1, forward strand.
TCTGGGTTTCATTGTCAGCCGCCGGGGTATTGAATTAGACCCATCGAAAATCAAGGCCATTCGTGATTTACCTCCGCCGAAGAGTAAGAAGGAGGTAATGAGTTTTTTGGGAAGACTCAATTACATCAGCCGTTTCATAGCACAATCTACTGTTATTTGTGAGCCTATTTTCAAGTTGTTGAAGAAGGATGCTGCGGTAAAGTGGACAAATGAATGCCAACAAGCATTTGATAAGATCAAGGATTACTTATCCAAGCCTCCTGTGTTGGTTCCACCAGAATTTGGTAGACCATTGTTGCTATACATATCAGTGCTGGATAATGCTTTCAGCTGCATTCTGGGGCAGCATGATGAAACAGGAAAGAAGGAGCAGGCGATATATTACATGAGCAAGAAGTTTACATCATATGAAGCTCGATACTCTCTATTGGAGCGTACCTGCTGTGCTTTAACTTGGGTCACCCAAAAGCTGCGACACTACCTTTCATCGCACACTACTTATCTGATCTCGAGGATGGATCCTTTGAAGTATATCTTTCAGAAGCCCATGCCTACAGGAAAACTAGCTAAATGGCAGATCCTATTGAGCGAGTTTGACATAGTATATGTTACAAAAGCAGCAAGGCCTGTGCATTAGCGGATCATATGGCGGAAAACCCCGTAGATGATGATTACAGCACATTGAATACTTACTTCTGATGAAGAAGTAGCTTTTGTGGGGAGGATATTTCAAGAATATGATGGTTGGAGGATGTTCTTCATGGAGCTAAGAATTTGAGTGGATCTCGCATCGAGCTGCTTTGATTTCACCAATCGACAACACTATCCAAGACGCAAAGCTCGTGTTCCTTTGTTCAAATAATACGGCCGAGTACGGCTTGCATATTAGGGCTGACGTGCTATTGATTTGGATGTCAAGGAAATGCCGATAATAGAGATTCGCACTTATTGATTCATCAGTTCGAGGCGAGTGGGCTACCAAGAATCGGAAGTTGTTACCCTATGTGGAATGTGCATAGGTTATGCAAGAGGTTCATCAAGGCGTAATTCAAGCACGTGCCAAGGATCCGTAATGAATTTGCAGATGCCTTAGCCACATTGTCTTCCATGATCCAAAGATCCCGATCATAATTATATTGATCCTATTCGTATCCACATATACGAGCAACCAAAGATATTGCTTTCATGTCGAAACGAGCCCGATGGCAAGCCTCGTACAATGACATACGAGAGTATTTGAGGAATGCGAGTATACGGAAAAGGCAACAAGTGTACAAAAGCGCATAATTCAAGGTTAGCAAATCGGGCTTCTTTCTAAGTGGAGAAATCCTTTATAGGAGGACTCCGATTTGGGTTTGCTAAGGCCGTTCGAGAAGCTAGCAGATTAATTGAAGAGATACACGCGGAACACGCGTCCTCACATGAATGGTTTCACTTTGGCAAAGAAGATCTTGAGGTCGTGGTATTTTTGGTTAACCATGGAGACGGATCAGATTCACTATGTTCGTAAATGTCACCGATGTCAAACTCACGCGATATGATTCAAGTTCCTCCCAACGAACTCCATGTTACTAGCTCACCTCGCCTTTCGCAGCTTGGGGCATGGACGTCATCGGTCCAATCGAGCCTGCAGCATCCAATGGACACAGATTCATTTTGGTTGCAATCGATTATTTCACCAAATGGGTTGAAGCCACCTCTCATAAATCGCTGACAAAGAAGGTTGTGGATGATTTTGTCAAGAATAATATCATCCGTAGTTCGATTCCCGAGTCAATCATCACCGATAACGGAACCAACCTAAATAGTGATTTGACGAGGTCATTGTGTGAGAAGTTCAAGATCAATCATCGAAATTCTACAGCATACAAACCACAGATGAATGGAGCGGTCGAGGCTGCAAATAAAAACATCAAGAGGATATTGCGCAAAATGATCGATAATCACAAACATTGGCACGGTGGTTACCTTTGCATTGTTGGGATATCGCACCACCATCGTAACTTCTACCGGGCTACGCCTTATTTTCTCGTATATGGTAATGAAGCCGTGATACTCCAAGTAGAGATACCTCTCTAAGGATTATTCAGCGTAACCGAGTGACGCTTAAACGGGTACAATCTCGACGGTGAATCGCATTAATAGATGGAAGAAGGATTAACGCCGCTTGTCATGGTCACTTATCAAAATAGAATGGCCGTGAGCTTTCAACAAGAAGGTTAGACCTGCATATTTCTCACCGGGCAATCGTTCTCAAACGGATATTTCCAAATCAAGATGAAGCGGTAAATTCTCACCGAATCGCAAGGTCCGTATATAGTCTCTCGGTTTTGACAGAGGAGCTCTCATACTTGCAGAGATGGATGGAGAAGTTTGGCCCAAACCTATCAATTCAGATGTCGTGAAAAGATACTACATCTAGGCTTATTTCACGCTCTCTTGCTCGTAATTTGGAACTACGCCGACTGATTCCGCTTAAGAGGGATACGAGGCGCTCTTTGGAGTTCGGTCTTACCATAAATAAAATTTCATTTTCCCCATTTTGTGACATCAGCGTAATTTTGAGAGGGACTCAAAAATTCCTACAAAATAATAATCGCGTAATTTTGAGGGTCTCAAAATTCCTTTAACGCATTTCCAAGCAAATCAAGATCGCGTAATTTTGAGAGGATCTCAAAAATTCACATCAATCAAGCTACAATCTGCGACAAAGATTAGAATGACAGAAGTGCTACCGGAACTGAAAATTTGGAGCGCAGTCGAGTCAGATGTTGTAAAATCTCAAATTGTGCCATGGTCAAAGATTCAACATTACTTTTACAAATTAATATTTTCAAAAAGCTTTTCAAAAACACTCTCCCATTCTATTTATACTCTCTCCCAAAGCGAGTGCCCGGAAAGGTCTGGATGGCGAGCCAAAGGAAGCACAACGGTCGGAACAGATCAACCGTCCCATTTTAAACTTACTATTTTTCTTTGAATGCAGAAAAGACAGGTCCATATACAGGAAGCAACTTCCACACCACGACGAAGGGTCAAGCTACAACACTTCGAAATCAAAATTCGCCGACAGATGGCACTCGACCTATACAACTAGACGAAGGGCCAAAATATGTTATACCCTCAGTCAATTATTATATTATGCTCTCAATAAACTACTACGTTGCGCCCGAAGATTGCATTGAGCCCGAGATTGCATTATTGCATGTGCCCTCTATTGCATCGTGCCCGAAGACTGCATTGAGCCCGAGATTATATTATTGCATCGTGCTCGAAGACTGCATTGAGCCCGAGATTGCATTATTGCATGTGCCCGCTATCAGATCGTGCCCAAGATCGATTGAGCCCGAGTTTGCGTTATTGCATGTGCCCGAAGATTGCATTGAGCCGAGATTGCATTATTGCATGCGCCCGCTTTTGCATCGTGCCCGAAGACTGCATTGAGCCCGAGATTGCATTATTGCATGTGCCCAAAAATTGCATTGAGCTCGAGATTGCATTATTACATGTGCCCGCTATTGCATAGTGCCCGAAGATTGCATTGAGCCCGAGATTGCATTATTGCATGTGCCCACTATAGCATCGTGCCCGAAGACTGCATTGATTTCGAGATTGCATTATTGCATGTGCCCGAAGATTACATTATGCCCCAGTATTGCATACGCTCGAGAATTACATGTGCCCGAAGAGATTCAAATCAAATTACAAATATCAATCGATGCCCGAATTACAGATACGCTTTCTTTACTCATTATTTATTTTCCTAAGGCGTCATGGTCTAAAGGTATCATTTTCATGGCCTGCGGACATCATATCATGGCCTAGAGATTTACTTTCCGCTTATCATGATCCAAAGGTATCATAGTCTAAAGGCATCATTCTCATGGCCCGCAGACAGCATTTTCATGACCTGAGGATATAATTTTTACATATCATGGCCCTAGACATCATAGCCTAAGACATCATTTGCATAGTCTTAAGGCAAACATCATGGTCGATATGGGAATCGCATCATATTTACATTTACAGTTTATTTAATATACATGCTCTAATCTTTCTATTACAAGCTATAGATTTGCAGAGACTAATATTTTGCAGACAAGATCAATTGCCCTATCAGCTACAATTGCCTTACTTTCTATCGCAACGACACCCTACCAAATATTTTAGGCTCGTCGCCTTACAAAACGACATTCTGTGCTCGCCTTACAATACGACATTTCAGGCTCGTCCGCCTTACAACACGATACTTTATGTTCGTCCACCTTACAATCAGACATTTTTCTGTATATACCGTCAGAATTATTTGAGATTAACATGATCCTTCGGAGAGGGGTCGCAATTCTTCAAGAAGTTAAGCCAAAGACTATCAAGGCTTGCACTACGTCTCTCAAAGCAAATATGTTTTCTTATCTCTCCTTGTCATTTCTATTTTCTAACACTTATATTTTATCATATTGGCTCATACTTATTGTATTTATAAGTTAACATTTTCTCTAGTCATGTTAGAAATTGCAGGCGTGATCGATCACCCTCTCAGCTACGATTATCATGTTCACTTGTCTATCACCTATAAAGGCCCTATCAATTTCTTTGCTACTAGTATCACCGTTTTCATTGGCTGCTCATATTACCTCCTCTTCATCGGATTCGGCGCTCTTAAGCCGAGAAATCTCTCTGTCATGCCTTTCTCGCTACTCTAATCCTATCCATTCAAGCCAATATCGGCCTTGTTCGAATATCGTATCGTCTTTTCAACTTTCAGGAGTTTCATTTGCTCCTGAATCTAGAACTACACACGACTGATTCTCGTATAACTAGAGATATGTAGGCGCTTATCACCAAGTCTCGGCCGCACTTTTCTAATTTTTATCATTTCAACCGATCCCACCGACATCTTTCGGTCGGACAAAATTGGCTACATTGTCAACGTTGGTTGCCCGACAATTCATTCTTCATTCCCAAGCAACCAAGGCAAATGCTGACACCCAATTTTGACCGACCTTTAATCATTTTCGGAATGCTATTCGATTAAATATGTATTTTTTAATATATATTTATAGTTTAAAATTTTAATCAATATAGTCTTAAAATTATATATTTTAGTACGCATGATTTCAAAAATTATTATAATTATGTTATTTATTATACTTTATCGATAGTTAAGCTCGGAGTAATTACTTTCCTCAAATGTTTTAATATTTAAATGTATATAATTTATATGAAAATATTATGATATACGTAGTATTTTATTAATTGAATAGCATTTTATTCTTCTTCCCTTAAATCATTTAAATTTTAGCCTAATCTATTCAAATTCCTTTTAATTCTAGCCTTTTGATTCCAATTGTATTTCGATTATAGCCACTTTTTTATTCCAATTCTAGCCATTCGTATTTCGATTCTAGCCTTTTAGGTTCAATTTCAATCTGATTTAAAAGTCGCTTAATCTCATCCGTCCATCCCATCCCGAATTAATCCCGCCCCTTCATCTCTTATTAAATCAACGGTTGAGATCTAATCTCATACTTACCTTTTAATCTTAAAGACCCTAAGCCTAATTCCTTTCCATCTTTTCTTCATCTCTCTTCCTCTCTCCAAGATCCGCCGCCTCTCTCCTTCTTTTCCTCGCCCGACGAGACGACATAGCCGCAACCGGCAGCTTAGCGAGGCGAGGCCACCGCTAAGACCAACAATGGTAGCCGGTGAAGGGAACAATGGACAAAGAAGAAGGTCGAGGTTGTCGCTCTTATTTCCGCAATAAAGAACAAGATTCGACGACGCCGCCCAACTATGAACGGCGACCGGCATCGATTCTCCGCGAAGAGCGCCAGCGGCGCCGCTCTCTTCCTCGCCTCTTTTCTCTCCTCTCCTCTTCGTGATCCGACAAATCGTTGAAGAACCAAAGAGCTCCGGCAGAAGGCGGCTCCGCGAGATGCTCCACGCCGCCGTCCCTTTTCTCCTCTTTCCTATCTTCCTCTCTTCTCTTTTCTTATTTTCAGCGAGGCAGACAAGAAGAACGAACGGCGAGGATCGCCGGTCCGCTTTCTCTCCTAGTCCGCGCCAACTACGAACAAAGAATAACAACTCCGACAACACTCTCCAAAGAACCCAAAACGACAAAGAACGATGAGAGCGTATAATTGCTCCGCCAAGATTCCGGCCATGCAGTGGATTCCGCAAATTTCCGCTTGATGGTCAAGTTTTGTTAAAAGATGGATCTGTAGAATGCATCCATCCGAGTAAGTCTTCAACTATTTTATATATCCCTTATTTTAGTTCTTTGGTTGGTTTTATCAAATTTCAGATCCTATTATCTTATTTGTCGGGTCGCTTAGTTTGCATGATGTACTAACGGATGATTCTCAAAAAGCATATCTAAGTTGTGTTTCTTTCTCGCTTAAAATTCATGATTCTCGCTCCTATGGGTATTTGCTCGTGCTCGAGTGGAATATCGTTGGTTCGAGTGGAATATCTTTGATTTAGTACGCATTGTTGCAGTGTTTAGGCTTTTAACTAATAGGTTTCACTGCTTTCTTCGCTTATATTAAAATCGTTGTTTTCTTGAAATGCAAATGATTGATTTCTTCCTTGTAAACCATGATTCAACCTTAATATTTTAAGGACCAGCTATGGTCTTTCTAAAATAATTATGTGGCTCTTCTTGATTATTGAAATATTACCGTTAGTCGAAAATATTGTAAATTGATTGTTGTATAAATGATGCCTCTGTCTATATGAAATTTGACTTGTTAATCACCCTTTTCCGTGATTCGCATCGCTTTATATTAGTAACTTTATCTTGTTTTGCCTGTAATTAAGTTTGTGCAAGTCGTTGGACCTCTTTGGTTATGGCAATTCTTAATTTAATTAAAGCATAATATGTCTTTCCTTTGTAAATTTTATTTGCTGTTTTATATAATATAGATTGATGACACGGTAATTGATGCCATAGCTTTAATATAGTCTCTTATGTATCTATTTGGAGTAATAATAATAAGTGATTATTGCTTTCCTTATACATGTTGACCGATTCTTACTATAACTTTTAATTATTTCTTTCGTCATATTTAGTTGCATTTTTTTTTTGGTAAGGATAAATTACATTAAATCTGATTTGGCTCCTTTGATTTAAGGAAATATTTAAATTGATTCCCTTTGATTCCTTTTCCTATTTTTGACCGTATTACAACAACTAAATAAAACTCCTCTCCTATTTGTTTAGACATTGATACTTTGCTTGCATTCGGGAAAAAAAAAATATACTGCTTCCCTATTCTAAAAAAATTAAGATTCTCCTGCTTTAAATTTTAAAAGTTCCTCTTTGTCTCCGCTTTATTTGCTTTGTGTACGGGTTGAATGTTAGAATAAGTTGGTCTTCATTCATTGATTAATAAATCGCATAATCAAGTTAGCTTTCTTTTCCATTAGTTTAATTTTAGCTTGCATCATTTGTTATGGGTATTGATTGCTTGAAATAAATAAAGGAAGCATCCGGGTTAGTCTCCTATTCCCTCCTTACTATGTGTGATTTTACGTGATTGTGTGAAATTCGAGTGTTTTTGCCGTGATTTGCTTTTATGTGTATCAATCAGTTATTATCTATGATCTCGTGTTGGGTGTTATTCTATTTAAAAAGTTTTTGAAAGTGAAGTTCAAGTTGAAGAGTTGCCATGAGACAAAATTACTATTTGTATTTTTATTTATTTATTTCGGTTTGTAATATTTGTATAACTCTATAACTCTCTATAATATAATTTGGGGGATCGCCTAAGGGGGAGGGGAATATGTGCTAATTGTTTACCTTTTGTTTATTTTATTACTTGTGATTGTTGAATATAATCTGTCTATATTGATTAATCATAAAATCAGATAAATAAGGTATGTTGTCCCCTAAATAATCAATCTAAAATCAAGCGATTTGTTTAAACTTCACCCTATTCAAATTTGAAGTCAATCAAAGACGTTATCGGACTACTCAATATTTAAAATCGAAGCTTGTTTATTTGATATTATTTGTTTATTTATTTTTGTGTGTAGAGTCATCTAATATTTTTAGCATGTTAAGAATCAAGCAATTTTTGTTTAGCATATTTTCTATCCATCATACAATTTCGCATCAATAATTATTGCCTACATGTTATAGTTAAGTAAAATTAATGCATGACAATTTTTTCAACTCGGTTAATGGTTAGATATTTCTCGAGTGCAAGCGTAGGGTAATTATAACTTAACTAAAATCTGAATTGTTTTAAATGCTTGCTTGTTTATGTTAATTAACTAATCTAAGTAAATCAACATGTTTTAATAACTTGATTCCGCTACTTAACTAATTAAGTTTTCTAATAAATTTGCAGCATATTAATCATTTAGAGACCATGTCTATAGATTTTCTAAACATTACTAATTTTTAGCATGTTCACATTTATAAATTATGCCTAAGATTCAATTTATTTTATGTCATTTGGGGTTAGAATATCATGCCTATAGGTGATATGCAAGGTTTTGATTTCTCAAGCGCCTAGAAAGTCATGTTCATAGGCGTAATTAAATAATTCTTGGCATGTTAAATAATAGAATTAAATCTATGCATTTTTCTGTCCATTGGTAAATAATTTCTACAATGCATTTATTTTCCGACATTAAAAATAAGATAATAAATTGTTCAAATTGCTAATAATGTCTTAAATAAAATTTGCTCTTGTCCCATCTACGTAATGAAATTATTTTCTGCACTTGAACATTTTTCTCGCTACTTAAAATCAGTTCATTCTGCATGAATACTTGTTCCGCCATTTAAAATACTTTTACATTTGTCACTTGCCCGATTAAATCTTGCTTGGATTAATTAATTTCTGACTGCTTGCCACTTAAAATCAGCCATCGTTAATTTCTGCATTTAATAAAATTATCTCGCTACTTAAAATAAAAGTTGGAACTAATAATTTGATAACTATTGCTCTAAAATTATGTCATGCATTTGTGATAATTTTTCTGCAACTTAAAATTAGTTAATAATCGTAAGTAATTACGCTCGCATGAGTAATAATTTTCTCGCCCTTTAAATGCAATACATATTATGTTACTTGTTTACATGTACACACCCTAGCATGAAACCCTTCACTAATTATGTGTCCGCTAGCATGTTAATTAAAACTTAAGAGGCTAACTTGAGACTTTATTTGCTAATTGCTCATTCAACGTGTTTTAATTTGGTGTCTAGGGGCCTATATATTTTAATTTTGTCTAAACTCATCCAAATAGTAGTCCAATGCCTCTTGGACGTTAAGCGACACTAGGCACCTTTAGGACGAAAAGCATGCGGTGGTGGGATAGGGGTAGTTTAGGCCCCACGGACATGATGACACCGATCAGCTTAAAACGACAAACTTTGGTTTTGTCTGTCCCTACCGGTAGCCTAAAAATAAAGAAAAGTCGAGTCCGATCCGTAAAGTCTTTTAGAGTCTCCTTTCCTTTTTCCCTTTTACTTGTTTATAATTATACCTATTTGGGGTAGCTAAATTAAAATAAAATTATTTGCCTACCTATTTGTGCAATTTCTGTCTTCTCGCTCCTCCGTTAATTGATTAATATCGGTATAAGTGTTTATTTATTGTTGTGTTATACTTGTTGTTTGATAAATCACCTAGATCTGTATGTTTGATTAATTAATTAAAACAACTAAAAAATTTAATTGATAATATTTATTTGTATTTTGTTATCACCTAGTTTCGCATGCTTATCAATTAAATAAATAATAAAAGTAATCTTAAATGCTTAAAGTTATTTATCACCTAGCAAGCATGTTTAAATCAAAATAAGTAATAAATGAAGTGACCTTAACTGCTATTTGTAACCCCCACATAATTGCATGAGATACGGCCGGGACCCACATTTGTGGACCTCGAGGGATGCCTAACCCCTTCCCCTCGAGGTAACTTGAACCCTTACCCGATCTCTGGTTCGTTGACCTTAGCTAGACTTAGTTAGGTTAGATAGGTGCCCTAACGCACCTTATTTCGTTAGGTGGCGACTCTTCATCTTCCCGAAAGCCCAAAAGAGTTGTTAGGTCGTGCACCAAAACCCGTTTTGCGTAAAAACGGGGCGCGACAAATACATCACACAATCATAGAATCACAACCATCACCTACCTCGAAACAAGCTTGAAACCCTAAGAAACTTGATTCTTCCCTTTCAGGATTCGTCCGCTTGTTCGTGGTCTACAAATAATAAATATAATACGAAAATCAATAAACAATCATTAATTACCCTGATTACTAACAATTCTAACAAACCCTAGATCACCCATGATCCAATTAGGGTTGTTTCCACCATAATTCTAAGATCAAAACACTTCCCCATCGATATCAACCCAAGAAAATAGGTTCTATGGATCGAAAAACGGATTCAGGGAGTTAAAAGCTTACCTTTAGCCTCAAGAATGGTGAAAACTGTCAAGAAGTCGTATGGGGTCGTCCTAGCTCTCAAAGTCGAAAAGTGCATAATAAGGACGTTTTGGGAATTTATTAACGACTTAAGTTGCGTCGAGCCCGCCACAACGGCACTCACCCCGCTACAGCGGCCCCGCCCTGGCGGCAGAAATCCCGCCCCAGCGGTTTGCACGGAGACAGAGAGCTAAATTAAAAATCCCAAGAACCCCATTTCATAACACACCCTTAACCAACGACACTCAAAAAATACCTTTCACGCCAAGGTCAATTTCGGGAGTTCTACTCGCCCGAATTCAATTCCGTAAAGTCGTACAGATTCTTTAACGCTTTATCTAACCACTCATGTAATCAAAATCACATTTAAATCACCCAATTGCTACCAGATTTCTCTAGACTTTAAGGACGCCGATTTCGTCCAAATATGGACTAGGTTGGGAAAATTCAAGTTACTACCAAAAAGTTTTACGGCCCAAAATCTTTACCTGTTGGTTGTTCTATAACGACGGAACCCGGTCGTTACACCCCGGGGCTTTATTATCATCTATTCCCATTAGAGCTTGTTTTACTTCATCCTTGCTAACTGGTCTGATCAGCAACCTTAATTACATTAGTATTAATATATGCAGTAATTTCTAAGTGTAAACATTTGCAATTACTTTAGAAGTCACCCTCCTATATACTAATAAAAATAAATAAACTGGACAAATATAAATAAAAAATGTTTGTATAATTTCATTAAGCTAATTTAGTCCTGTTTCAATACAGATATGAGACACTTAACAAGAAATCAAAAAAATAATCTTATGAAACACATTTTTTTAATGAATTGGTCTAAGTTCAATAAAATCGTTGAAGCAAAACTAGTACATCTTTTTTCTCAATTTATATCACTTTTTTAATCTTTCAAAAATAAATTTCAATTTTTTTCTATTTAAATGATATATAATCAATTAAATATATAAAAAAAAAATTGTACAATTAACCACAAATTTCAAAAGCTTTTTTGTTGAGACAAATAAAGAATTGCTTCTTAATTTATATTAGACTAGATAGGCATGGCCCGCGCCAACACGGCCCAATACATACATTTGTATATCTAACTTATTTTAATTCTCAATGCTGAAAAATAACTTTGAGTTTTGATTTATCTACAATATTGTTGAGAGACTCCATTAATGGGAGTTAAGAAAGCTTAGAGAGAGTTTGAGGGAATGAATCAAATCTCACTCATTCAATCTGTGTTTACCAACTGATTTACACACATATATACAAGTATGAGAAAGAATATTTGACAGCTGTATATCCTAACTAATTGAGATGCTTTTTAACTACTTTATAACAAACTAACTAACTAACTAATCAAGTCTAGCATATAGTTAATTAACTATGTTCTCAACACTCCCCCTCAAGCTAAGAAGTGAAAAATATGTTTTTCATTCCAAGCTTGTCAATTAGTGCATCGTGCTGAGGCTTGCATAATCCTTTTGTCAAGAGATCTGCTTGCTGCTCTTTTGTTCCAATGTGTTGTGTTTGAATTAGCCCTTCCAATATCTTCTCCCTTACAAAATGACAATCTATGTCAAAGTGTTTTGTTCTCTCATGAAAAATTGGATGTGCTGCTATTTGGATAGCAGCTTTGCTGTCGCAGAACAGTCTCACTGGTAATGTAGCTTGTACTCCCAGTTCCTTGAGTATACCTTTAAGCCAAACTATTTCAGCTACTGTAGAAGCCATGCTTCTGAATTCTGCCTCTGCAGAGCTTCTTGAGACTGTGCTTTGCTTCTTTGATTTCCAGGACACAATCGCATTTCCCAGCTTTACTATATACCCAGTCACTGACCTCCTGGTTTCAACACAAGCTCCCCAGTCTGAGTCACAATAGGCCACCAAAGATGATTCTTTAGTACTTGGCATAAACAATCCAAGACCTGTTGTTCCCTTTATATACCTTACCACTCTAAGTGCTGCTTCCATATGAGATTGTTTTGGAGAGTGCATATATTGACTAAGTACTTGAACAACAAAGGCTATATCAGGCCTTGTCATTGTTAGGTATAGAAGTCTTCCTACTAGTCTCTGATATTTTCCACAATCATCAAGAACCATATCTTCTGTATCATTCTTTCTTCCTGTGCATTCATCAAACACAGTGGAGGTCAGCTTATGATTGAACTCTAGAGGGGTAGATGCAGGCTTACATCTAGCTAGTCCCAGTTCAGATACAAGTCCAAGTGCATACTTCCTTTGATTCATAAGAATTCCATCTGCTGTCCTGGAGAATTCAATTCCAAGGAAATATTTCAACTCTCCAAGATCCTTCATTTTGAACTTATGCTGTAAATCCTTTCTTGTTTGTTGTATGAGAGTCAGACTGCTTCCAGTAATGAGAAGATCATCAACATATACAAGAATGACAATAATGTCTGATCCCATGTTTTGTGTAAATAAAGAATAATCATAGTGAGATTGTACAAATCCCATATCAATCAGTGCCTTGGTAAGTTTCAGATTCCACTGTCTAGGTGCTTGCTTTAGTCCATACAAAGACTTATGGAGTTTGCAGACCATGTGTTTCTCCCCCTGGTTTGCAAAACCCTCAGGAACCTGCATGTATACCTCCTCGGTAAGATCACCTTGAAGAAAGGCATTATGCACATCCATTTGAAAGATAAACCAGCCACAAGAAGCAGCTAAAGCCACCACAGATCTGACAGTAACCATCTTTGCCACAGGAGAAAAAGTCTCAGTATAGTCAAGACCTTCCTGTTGACTATACCCCTTGGCTACAAGTCGAGCCTTGTACCTCTCAACCTCTCCAGATGCATGATATTTGACTTTGAAAACCCATTTACACCCAATAGGAACCTTATTAGCAGGTAGAGGAACAAGGGACCAGGTCCCATTGTCCTCTAGTGCAGTAAGTTCAGCCCTCATAGCCTCTATCTATTTAGGATCTTGACAAGCCTCCAGGTAAGTATGAGGTTCAGTGATGGAAGAATATGCAGCAAGAGAAGCTCTGTAAGGAGGAGACAACCTAGAATAGGAAACATACTGTGATATAGGGTACAAGCAGGCAGATTTGGCACTAGGAGTGACATAAGAATCTAACCAGACTGGAGGTTTGGAAGTCCTAGATGATCTCCTAGGTTGAACCTGAGGAGAGGGTCCCAGAGAAATGACATTTTCAGAGGAGACTGCAGGAGAGGAAAGAGTCTCAGATGTTAGAAGAGAAGGCTGAGGAGACAATGAGATAGAGGTGTTTATATCAGTAAGAGAAATATCAGGAAGAGGAAGAAACAAAGGATTAGTATCAGTCTGAAGATCTTTGAAAGGAAAGATTGTTTCTTTAAACACAGTATCTCTGCTTACAAAAAAAGATTTGGAACCTAAGGCATATAACACATAGCCTTTACGAGAGGAAGAATACCATGTGAATAGCAGGAATAGCTCTAGGGCAAATTTATCAAGAGTCTTTGGATCTCAGAGATAACACAGCTACCAAATACTCAAATGATTGAGACTGGAGGTCGACCAAACCTTTTCAAATAGAGAGCAACCCTTTAACAACATGGAAGGTAATCTATTTAGAGTATATACAATGTGGTCACACAAAATCCCTAACTTCAGAGGTATACCAGCCTGAAATCTCAGTGCTCTAGCCATATCAAGAATGGATCTATGTTTCCTCTCAACTACTCCATTCTGTTGAGGAGTATAAACACAGGATCTTTGATGGATAATGCCATTGACTTTAAACAAATCATGTACTTGAGAGTTAACAAATTCAGTACCATTGTCTGTCCTTACACACTTGACAGCTAAACCAAATTGAGTTTTCACCATACACAGAAAATGTTGTAAAACAGCAATAGTATCTGACTTGGTATGCATTAAAAAAATCCAGGTGTATCTTGACATATCATCCACCAAGGTTAAGAAATATCTTTTACCATCATGATTAGGAACCCTGTAAGGTCCCCAAACATCAGCATGCACAATATCAAAAGCTGAAACTGAAGCAGAAACACTAGTGGGAAATGGTAAACTTGATTGTTTAGCAATTGGACAGATAGAACAATTATGCTCAGACATATGAGCAGTGTTTATACACTTTATTCTACTCAGTACTTTAAGAGGAGCATGCCCAAGTCTTTTGTGCCATAGACTAGTTACAGAATCAGTAGTAGAACTAAGACTAGTAGAGCTTGTACATGATCTTCCAGCTGCACAATTTCTTTTAGGAGAGTTTTGTTCACAGGCAAGATGTGCAGAAGCTTTAAATTCAGTGTTGAGCAGATAAAGACCTTGATCTTCCTTACCAATCCCCAGGACCCTCCCAGTGAAGAGATCCTGAAAGATACAAAAATCAGGAAAAAACACCACAACACAGCCTAGTTGCTTTGTTAGTTGTGAAACAGATAGAAGGTTGTACTTAAACTCTGGTATAAACAACACATCCTTCACCATTTTATCCTTAAGTACTAGGGATTCACCAACATGAGTAATAGGAACCTGATCACCAGTAGGTAATTTCACATTCATATGTCTTTTATCACCAAGGGTTGTAGAATGACTCATTAACCTTAGATTATGTACCATATGATTTGATGCACCAGTGTCTATTATCCAATTAGCATCTACCACATCAGTCATAAGAGCTGTGTGTATACCTGAGGTACTGGTTGTAGCAACATTAGCTGAAGAATCTACTTCCTTTACTGTGCCTTTGCTCAGCATTTGTAGGATCTGATTGTACTGTTCATGTGTAAACATTGACATGCCCTGTGTACCTGCTGGTGCTGTATTAGTAGATGAATCATATGATCTAGCATTAGAGCTTACAGAAGAATCATAAGTCCCAGAGTTATTGTGAGCAGCAACATTGTTTGCATGAGAATGAGATACACCTCATTTCTTCTTAGGATAACCATGAAGCTTGTAACAAGTATCCTTGGTATGTCCTTTATAATGACAAAATTCACAGTAAACTGGAGATCTACCAGCTGTAGGCTGACCAGTTCTTCCATCACCATAGTAGTTCCTGTTTTTGTAACTTCCACCAGAAGGACCTCCACTTGATCCTGAAGCAATACCACTGTTGTAGTATCCACCAGTATTAGGATGAGTGCCAAACGACATCCTGTTACTCATAAGAGCCGTCTCTGATAGAATTTCAGTAGGAGTAGAGCTAGAGCTACTACTAGCACCATTCACTCTTTGACTTTCAACATTGATTATCATGGCATATGCTTGATTTAGAGTAGGAACAGGAACTTGCATCAACACTTGACTTTTAGCATGAGCATAGGACTTATTTAAGCCCATAAGAAACTGCCACAATTTTTGAAACTGGAAATGTTCAGTGTACTGTTTAGACTCAGGACAGGCACATGAGGGAGGAGGAATTAGAGTTTCAACTTCATCCCAAAGCTCTCTTAGTTTAGAAAAGTAATTAGACACAAACGCAGTCCCTTGAGACAAGGTAACTATTTCCTTATGAAGATAGAAAGCTCTAGAAGCATTAACCTTATCAAACCTTTCACGAAGATCCTCCCACACTGTATGAGCATCAGATCCATAAATGACAGTGCTTACTAAACTCCTAGAAACAGTGTTCATAATCCAACCTAGAACAATGGCATTACATCTATCCCATAAAGGATGCAAGGAAGCTGGATACATATCCTTTTTACAGGTTCCTAACAGGAAACCTAACTTGTTCTTGCCGGTTAGTACAAGCTTCAAGGATTTACTCCATACAGAGTAATTTTCAGAACCTAGAAGTTGAATTGAGATTAGAACAGAACCTTGAGTATCTGATGCATGAATAAAGAGGGGATGATTGTGATCTACTGAAACTGAAGACTGCACTTCAATGGGCTCAGCATTATCACCAACAATCGGCATGATTTACTCAGTAAATTGGATCTTCAACTGCGACAATGCAGACCTTCAATCGAACTGATCCAGATGATCGAGAATAGAGAAATTAACAGAGATTAACAGAGGACAATGAAGTGAATTCCTTGTGGCTCTGATACCATGTTGAGAGACTCCATTGATGGGAGTTAAGAAAGCTTAGAGAGAGTTTGAGGGAATGAATCAAATCTCATTCATTCAATCTGTGTTTACCAACTGATTTACACACATATATACAAGTATGAGAAAGAATATTTGACAGCTGTATATCCTAACTAATTAAGATGCTTTTTAACTACTTTATAACAAACTAACTAACTAACTAATCAAGTCTAGCATATAGTTAATTAACTATGTTCTCAACAAATATATTCATCTACACTTGTATCAAAAACAATTCTAATTGTCATTACATAATACATAACAACAAATATAAAATAAATTTTATAATCACTGTAGTTTCAGTTAAATAAAAAGGAGCTCAAAAACTAAATAAATCTTCAATAGTTGATGCAAAGAAAAATCCAATCCATCCATTTAAAACTCCTCCCTGCACGACTGTCACAAACTAAAATTTTGACCAACAACCTGGAGCAAAATTAAGCAAAATGTTTCATTAAATATATAGTGCAAATGCATTCACAGAAATTAGAATCACAGGTCCATTTTTGTACGTACATCTAGCAACTTGCTTGTGAAATTATTAGAATTGAAAAATGTCATAACAATAAAAAAAACAGAAAAAATATAATTTACTCATGATTCTCTTCTGTAGAGACTTCACCGATCTTTATTTATAATAGAAGGAACTTTAATTGATTAAAACATAGAAAATATGTAGTACACTGATAAGCAACTTTTGAGTTGTAGGATGTAAGGAGAAACCACTTCTTCCCCTATTTATAACGCTTGTATTTTAAGAAGTCTTCAAACTCTTGAAATATCTTCAAGGAATCTTCCTACTAACTGAAAATTAGGAGTTGATTTCCTCCTTTATGGTATCTTACATTTTGATCATATTGAAATTAATATCCTTATTTTGTCATATTTAATAAGTAAATGCTTCCGTGTCTGCGGTATGTCACTTTACCTACAATCTTTATTCGGCAATACACCATCTAGGCATCTACAATGAATTTCATTGTTGGTTCTTTTCATTTATCATGAGATCAAATAGAGTCACTTGTCTCAACTTGTCCTTTCTGTCAGTAATATTAGGACTTGAAGAGACTGTCAAAATTGAATGAAAGACTTCTTTTAGGAATAAAATGCATTAAAATCTCTATTTTTCGTTTCTTATTTATCGGATCGAATAGCTTACTACCTCTTGTACTTAGAAAACATTATAAAGACATATGAAATAACCTAGAAGACACGAAAATGACACTACTGTAGGAGTTAATGTTCACTGGTTCAATGTTCTAACAGATACTTTAACATCTGATGAGTTTTCATTAAAATATAAAGGCAACTAATATACTCTAAAGAGATGCGCAAAACATCATCAAAACTAAATCATTCTTTAGCCACTACATAACAACTTCATATTTATAGAGAGCATAAATACAACCATATAGATAATTCCTTGTGCAAGCTAGAAGCAACTTACCATTAAACTATTCGTAAAGCTTGTCCTGTTGGCACCCTTTGCCAAGATCATTTTTTCATATTCTTCTTCGTTTTTTTTTTTTTTTTTTTTTATCAAATGCTAAATCTATTCAGTGATAACAAGCACAATATGATTTTTTTAATAGTAAAATAACTAAATTTAACGTAAGAAAACCATGAAAGAACTTAAAAGTAATACAAAATAGAGATTTTTCTGCTCAAGTTTCAAATAATGCAAACAAATTCTAACTTTTTAAAAGTTGGACTTGTTCAAACACCGTATGTGTGTTAGATATGTAAACATAAGATAAATGTACAGAATCATAATTATGATACAAAACCTAGAAAGTATATAGTTAGATGATGTTATTATTGTGAGACTCCTATTATGTGTTATCATGTTATGGCGACGCTCATCTTACAAAGCAAAATTTCTACATTTTCCTTGATCACAGGATAAGGCAAATGTATTGATGAGATGATTAAAGAAACTAAGCTCGCGAAACATCTTGTTTTCACCTATAGGCTCTTCCATATATACTGTTGTTATATCTTCCCCCGTCTACTCCATGCAGACATAGTAAGATGACTTTAGATGCACTTACGAAAAATGAGTTAATAGAATAGAAGGTGAGATGTATTATGTTATCTGATAATGCAGACACCAAAATCAAGAATGGGAGATAATACTAAATGTAAGGTTCATACCATTAACATGGAGACGCCTTTCATGTCCGATTGAGTCTTTTTTCATATGTGATAGGAAGCTAGCCGTAAACTTTGGGGTAGGACTGCCTTTTACCACAGAATACCAACAGTCCATTCATATGATCTCACGCAACAACTTTTGAACACCTAGCAAAAAAATCAAGACGCAATCATAATTTATGTGTGAAGAAGAGAAAACTGACTTTCAGAAAATATCATCATAGAGCATGTAAATCACTTATCATATCCGATTGAGTTCTTTGAATTGATAGGAAACATGAAGCTACTTGTGAACTTGAGGGGGGAAGTTTCTAATAACATAGATCACCTACAACATGGAAATATACTTTTTATCATCCATGACCTCTATGACCTGAAACTAACGATTTGTATCAACTTTCAAATCAAGTAAAGAAAATGTAGATGTTGAGAGGTTAGTTTAGTAAAAATTTGACAGTACCTTGCTGCTTAACTTATTCAGTTCTCTTGCTTGTTTGGCCATGCGATATGGTATCGTGATATGGAATCATGATATGGTATCATAATATGGAATCATGAGATGAAATTGAGGTTTTGTTTGGACATGTGATATGAAATTTTTGTGTTATACATTTTCTCATAAACATAAGAATTTTATAAGTTGTAAAACTATTAAAATAGTCCCAATTGTTTATTCAATCTTACCGAATAAATAAAAAATTATAAAATCGCATAATAAATTATTATAAAACTGTTTGTTTCCCACTTAAGTAACTGTTTTATCAAACTTTAATTCAATAAAAAAATTGAACATAAATTGTAGTGAACTAGTCTTCAGTATAATCCTCCCACATAATAATGACAATTTCCTTACGTTGAACTTGCATTTCTCGATCATGTGACCGAGAAGACGAACCAACATTGTTGCTTTGAGTCATTTTTTGGTTAATATCATCCGCAACTATATTTTCATGATCATAAACCATAAATATTTCATTACTCCTTTTCGCAAATAATTATATAACACTGCACAAGCTATGAAAATTTTCACTTGTGTGTCAATATCATAATGGTTCATGTCTTGTTTCAGTATTTTGCTATTTTTCCAAGCTCCAAAAGTCCGTGGGGTTGTTTTAACAAAATATAAACTTTTGGATCGATTTTTGTGTTTAAAAAATCTCAAATCATGATATGGTATTCCCATATAATTCCATATCATGGTTTTTGGAGAATATGGAATCACATCTCATAATATGGAATCGTGAGATGGAATCAGCGTAAAATCGCATGTCCAAACGCTGATACCATATCGTGATATGGTATCGCATGGTCAAACGCCTACTTAGTGTAGGAACAAAATGAAAATGTTTATTCCATATTACTGAATATAAAATTTATTTTGTTAATGATATATTTTAAATAATTCATGTATATTCACTTGTTTTCACAAAAAAAAAAAAACAAATCTTGATAATTCTCCAACTCTTGAGAAGTTTAATAATTTTGGAAAAAGATATTTAGAAATATATATCTACATCACAAGAGAAATAGTTAACAAAAACAAATGAATTTGGACTACGATAAATATTAAACTAATACAAACTTCCACTGGCGTTATTACAAGTCACGTGAACATTTCTTTGTCGAAAATACTAAAATATTAAGAAATAGTAAATCAGTAAAACAAAAGGGCAATGTTTATATAGTAATAACTATTTTGAAGCAAACTTCCTGACAATCTAAATCACATAAGTAGCATTGATAAATAAAGTCATTCTTTTGTCTTGGACATTAAAAAAAAACAAATTGTAACAATTCTCTAATTCTTGAGAAGTTTAATAATTTTGGAAAAAAAAACTTAGAAGCATATATCTACATCACAAGCGAAACTGTAAACAAAAACAAATGAATTTAGACTACAATAAAAATTAAACTAATAGAAATTTCAATTGGCGTTATTACAAGTCATATAAACTTTTTTTCGTCGAAAGTACTTAAATATTAAGAAATAGTAAATCAGTAAATCAAAAGGGCAATGTTTATATAGCAATAACTATTTTGATGCAAACTTCCTGACAATCTAAATCATATAAGTAACATTGATAAATAAAGTTATTATTTTGTCTTGACATCAAAAAAATAAATCGTGACAATTCTTTAACTCTTGAGAAGTTTAATATTTTTTGAAAAAGATATTTAGAAGCATATATTTACATTACAAGAGAAATTGTTAACAAAAACAAATAAATTTAGACTACATCATGTTAACTTCATATATTGAAACATTACATATTAATCTATATACTAAGAAAAAAATAATGTATCATCACAATTAGTTTCCTCGAGTACTCGAGGTTAAGGAATATACCCTCTTAGGATAGAACAATTTACTTCATCAGAATAGTGGTACATCGTATTCCGCTAAACTTCAAGCTTACTCAACGACAATAAATCACATGAAATTTTCTAAAATGCAAGAAGAAGAAGAGTAGAAGATTAAAAGAATCGTGGTTGAAAAATGAGAGGAAACCCCTCTATTTATAGTCAACAAAGGGTAGTATGAACAAGTGTTTTTCGTGTCTTATCTGAAAAGTCATGACCTTTCCGAGAAGTCACAACCCTTTCGAAAAGTCACAACTTATTGAAAAAGTCACAACTCATCGAAAAATCACAACCCTTTGAAAAAAGTCAAAACTTATCAGAAAAGTCACAACTCATCGTAAAAGTCACAACCTAAGTTAGGGATATTATAGTAATTTAACATTTTAGTTAGAAGTTTATGCTTTTAAGGTAATATAGATATAGATATGATGATATGATATATAAATATTATATATATATATATATAAAGAAAATTGTCCTTAAGCCTCCCGACTCATTCATTTGTATGATGTCAAAGAAGCAAGTTGTCCAGCTTTGTTGATATCCTTGTTATCCTTAAAGGAACAGATCAACCACCCATTTTCATGTTATCCATACCAAAACTACTTCAGTGACTGAAAATGAGTAACTTGTCAAAACAACTTCTTCAGGATATAGGCGGAATCAGAATTTTCGCTAAAGAGTTCACAATATGAAGAAATAGACACACGAAAAGAGGATTCAATATCTACGATATATATCTAATAAAAAAAACTTTAATTACGTATAAACAAAAGGATAGATAAACCTCGGTCCTACCTGGCTCCGCTCTGAATATACTCCTCCAAGTTTTCTGGACCACCCCATTGAATATTTCAGTTCACCTGTTTTTAAATAAATATCCGCCATCTCAATCTTGTGTG
This sequence comes from Solanum pinnatisectum, assembly GCA_035578085.1. Classification (NCBI taxonomy): domain Eukaryota; kingdom Viridiplantae; phylum Streptophyta; class Magnoliopsida; order Solanales; family Solanaceae; genus Solanum; species Solanum pinnatisectum. The sequence goes on from JAWPEI010000065.1 coordinate 188,692, forward strand.
AAGCAAGGAATAATGGATTCTTCATGGGAAGCTAGTGTAACTGATTCCATAAATGCAATTTACCTTTTATTCTCTGCTTACTTGGTTTTTGTAATGCAATTGGGTTTTGCCATGCTTTGTGCTGGCTCTGTTAGGGCAAAGAATGCGATGAATATTATGCTTACAAATGTAGTTGATGCTGTTGTTGGTAGTCTTTCATACTATCTTTTCGGTTTTGCTTTTGCTTTCGGCGATTCAAATCCATTTATAGGTGCTAGTTATTTTGCTCTTAAAGACATTCCTTCTAGCTCTTATGACTACAGTTTCTTTCTTTATCAATGGGCTTTTGCTATTGCTGTTGCTGGAATTACTAGTGGTTCTATTGCTGAACGTACCCAATTTACTGCTTATCTTTTCTTCTCTTTTTTCCTTACTGGATTTGTTTATCCTGTTGTTGCTCATTGGCTTTGGTCTTCTAATGGTTGGTTAAGTCCAAATTCGACTTCTCTTCTTTTTGGTTCTGGTGCAATTGACTTTGCTGGTAGTGGTGTTGTGCATTTGGTTGGTGGGATTGCCGGCTTTTGGGGTGCTATTGTAGAGGGTCCAAGGGTAGGACGGTTTGATGCGTTTGGTAATCCTGTCAAAATGAGAGGCCATAATGCTACTCTAGTAGTGCTTGGAACATTGTTGTTGTGGTTTGGATGGTTCGGGTTTAATCCTGGATCATTCGACAAAATTCTTGTTCCGTACCCGCATATGGTTGATCAAGGTAACTGGACCTCTGTGGGACGGACTGCAGTCACGACTACCCTGGCTGGTTCCACCGCGGGGATTGTTACCTTGTTTGGACGAAGGTTATTGGTGGGACATTGGGATGCAATGGATGTTTGTAATGGAGTTCTTGGTGGGTTTGTTGCAATCACTTCAGGTTGTTCAGTGGTAGAACCATGGGCTGCAATTGTGTGTGGGTTCTGTGCAGCTTGGGTACTGATTGGATTGAACATTTTAGCGCTTAAATTCAAATTCGATGATCCGTTAGAAGCAGCACAGTTGCATGGAGGGTGTGGAGCTTGGGGTTTGATATTTACAGGGTTGTTTGCTAAAGAAGAATTTGTCTTACAAGCTTACAATTCCGGTAAAACACAAATTATACGACCTTCCGGGCTGATTTTAGGAGGTGGATGGGGTTTGTTTGGAGCACAAATAGTTGAACTATTGAGTATTGTGGTTTGGGTAAGTTTGACAATGGGGCCTTTGTTTTTTCTACTTCAGAAACTTGGAATTTTGAGGATATCATCGGACGAGGAGGTTGCTGGTCTTGATATCTCTAGTCACGGAGGTTATGCCTACGATGCTAGTCAAGAAGAAAGTGGCGCTCGCTTCTATGGCGAGTATTTAAGGATGCAACAACAATAATAAGGACTCTTCCACCGGTATCTGCTATCCCCTACCAGTATATATACAACTTTGTAATTTCCTCACATCCTTGCTGTATTTACGGGCTTCTTAGCTATTAAATTCTCTCTGCTTTTGATTCAATGAACATGTATATATTGTATTGAGAAAACTTGTGGAATATATCAGAGAACCCTCGTTTAATTATTGACATTTATTACTGCAGCCACATGGTGTTTCACAGCTCATACTGCTTCGCGTGAAAATGAAGTTAAACCTTAATTGGGGTTTCTAATGTATGGATCAATGTTGTTGCTCCTATTTCCATAGCACAGCCAAATAGTCCTTGATCTGTTCAATAATCTAACCAATGTCTACAAGTGTGGTGGATTATGCAATGGCTAAAACAATTCTATCTATATCACTTCCAAACGGGGTCTCTCCCTTCATAGTATAATCCAAGACGCGACACACAACATACATTTTGATAGAACTTGGTTAAAAAGAAGAAGCTGATTTAACCAGGTAACTTTAAGAATCAGCACTTAGTATTAGATATGGTAGAGATAAACTTTGACAAGACAAGGCCCCAAAATATTCATCAACAAAACACTACAGACAACTCTATACTGACTGTTATAAACGCAAAATACAATTCACACAGTCGTTCTAGTTCTTGATATTTCAGCTAGACATATTCTTTGTCCATTTACATCTCCCAAGTCATTGCATGCCTACATTTATTTCGCAAAAGGTTAAAAGGAAAGAGTTAGATACATAACAATTATCTCAACTCTCACACATTTATATCGAAACGAAACAATTGGAAACACAAGCTAGAGGTGTCATTGGCACTGGCTAATTGTTTTGTTATTTTCTTTAACATAACAAGGGAGATGGTCTTTGGAATATCAACTCATAATAACACATTTTGAATTATAATAATCTTTTGATCACTGAGATATTCCTATTGAGATAACGGTTGAACATATTTTATGTTTCTCCATAAGATTAGATAAGAATAGCGTACTGTCTATTTTTCACGAAATCATTCACTTATCTTATATAACAAGAATATTTAGAAGATATAATATAATGTAATACCATTACGATCAACTAAAAAAGAATCATTAAAGAGCTCAATATGAATATTATATACTTGAAGGATTTGACATTATATCATGCGACTGGGAACATGTCTAGATGCCATTATTTCTTCTTCTTTTTTACCTCTGAAATAGAACTTATTTTCTAGCATCTAATGTTCAAACTAAATCAATGGAACATGTCTTTTTTTTTTTACATTAATTTATCACTTAATTATGGTAAATTTGATGTAAACACAGAGTATATGTAAGTTAATCCAACTGCTACGATGAGAATTATATAACCCATTGTTTACTCAAGTCAATGCACAAGTCTTTTTTATACACTTTCATCACTTAAGCACAACTCATTCATATGTATTTGTTAAAAAGATAACCTTTTTATTGCTTATTCTTCAATCTTACAATGAATACAAGATGCAGTTTATACCGTAATGCTGTTTATGAATAATGAAATGTTGTCTTGGCTTGAGAAATGACAATGACATATTATTATTACCTGTATGCATGTACTATTCTGATTTTACACGTTTATAGGACATGGAATGTAACATATGTGATATCTAGCTACACCAGATGAAATCTTCCTTAACAACATTGAGTGACCATCTAAGCTTCTGCTATTGAAATTTGTCAATTAACTAAAGTTTATGCAATTGTGGAATTCCATTAAAATAAAAAGCTTTTTATCCAGTTAGGCGTCAGTAGTGGAGTAAAGTTGGACAAAGGTACAGTTGGATAACTAACACACATAATGCAATACTAGCTACTTGAATATGAATTCCTCTTCCTTATGTTTGTGCTGCGGTTCTGTAAGGGATGATCAACGGAGTCCTTTTGCTCTCCTGGCTTCATTTCTTCTATTTCAGTAACCTGTCGCGAAGTGGAAGAAAAGAAAGATGGAGTACTAGACTGATATTCTTCTTGGTAAATCTCATCATCACTGCTACTGAATATTTCCATAGGTGACTTTCCCTTGTATGTTTCCTCTTCATCCTCCGATATGTTCGTGTCAGAGTCCCTTTCACTCCAGCTAGTTTCAGAAGAAGTATCACTCACTGTATGAAACAAAGTAACACTCTCTTTCTTTGCTCCTTGAAATGAGAAACTCCTTGTTTTACGATCGGACAAAGGAAGGAGAGATGGTGAATGAGAACCAATTTCATCCCTTCCCAAACTGTATGATGTTGAGAGCTTCCTCTCTATGTTTTCCCTTTGTTTAACTAGATTGCCCAACTTTTCCAGCACCTCATTAGCTATTGCTTCCTCAGCAGCCTTTTTTTGAAGCTCTGTGATTGATCTATCAAAAACTTTCTTCTGAAGTCGAAGTGATCGCTGAAACATTGGGCCAAAAGAAAAAAGACAAGTTCAGGTTTCAGTGTTTTGGTAGAATGCTGAGTAACAGAATAAAAGAAAGGGAAAGGGGTCAGAAATACCTTTTTACTATATGAAATACCTTACTTTTGCTCTTCATTATATGTTGAGGTCATTCATACTCTTGTTGTCAACAAATCGTCTCGTATTTGTCCTTGACCCCAATGGAGCTCCAACATGAAGTATAATAGAGGTAACTTTAGACTGGAGCTGAGCTCAGCTAAAGCCAAGGTAAAATACGAGAAAAGTTGTTGACAGCTAGAGGATGAATGACTCCAAAGCATAACGAAAGGTGAAATTAAGATACTTCGTACAGTAGATAAGGAACTTGTGGGGAAGCACATAGAGAGAAGCTGAATCCATAAAATGCGGCTTCCAGCTTAAATATCAGATTTCAAAGACATAAAGGTGAAAAGAGAGTGGGAGTGTAGCTCAGCTTACTCTTTTATCTAAGAATTTCCCAAGATGTTGATTTTGAAGCTTCTTTTTCTTCCAAAACATGCAGCAAAACCTTACTACTATTGCTAGTACTAGCAATATGATAGATTCGAAGATCAGAAACAGCAAAATTGTCTTCTTGTTCCCTGAAGGAAAAGAAGGGAATTATTCTGGTATATCAATTGGTTATCTATATCACTACACAAATGTAGGATGTTACCTGTGTAGGTGCTGAAATTTTCGGGTGTAATCTGTGAGCAGCTTAATGCAAACTTCTGACCTGATGCAAAAGAATTATGTGACATCTGACACGAGACAATGCTAGGAATTTCTCGTGATTGTCTAGCTACAATCTAAGATAAAAAAAATTTAAAGGTACAGAATTTTACGTGAGCTTCGGCATGGCAGCGGGTTCCCAGTACCTTCACGATAAATCCATCTCCATTAGATATACATTAAGCACAAATGAACTGCAGATGGAAATCTCTTTAGGTTTCTACGCGTAACTCCAGAAATGGAAATTTGTTTTATTCAATCATATGAAATATTTGAGTCCTATTGAGACATCATGTGTCCAATGTAAACACAGAACATTGGTAATTGTGAAGAAACTCACTTGAAGCTGCAAAAAATGCGAGTAGGATACTTTCATCCAGAAGAAAATATTGCAGGTCACTTGTCAAAAGTTCCGAGGAGAATCGGCCTGATGCAATAGTAAATAATGGATGTTAGAATGCTGCAGAGAACTAGATTTATCGATTGATGCTGCAGAGAACTAGATTTTGGGTCTAGGGGAAGGACGGGGTAGTTACCAGGATATTGTTCAGACCAAAAGATGATCCCAGTAGCTGGATTAATCAGTGTGAAGATAATACCCTTTGGTTTCATCGCAGAGATGTAAGTGTAATCTCCAATTATCCGAGTAATCTTTCCTTCAATCTGTGTCTGAGAAACATAGATTGCATATCCTGAGCAATCAAGAACAGGACTGACTTGGATAACAGAATTCATGTTAAGCACTTTAGGGAACTTTTTGAGAACTCCTTTTGGTGAAAACGAATAGAGGTATCCGTCCAATGAACCAATAGATATCCAACCTGGAATTGAATTTGAAATAAACATGAATACCTTTGAACGCTCGATTCAAGTAGAAGTTCGTGATATATGGTAAGGACTAATATTACCATTAGAATCAACAGCAGGGGTATAATCTGCCATACTTAGCGGTCCAAAGCTTTTCTGCCACAAAATGCTTCCCCTGGAAACATCAACTGCTAGTATCAGAGCTTTAGCTGCTACAGTAACATACAACAGACCGTTGTTCCCGGCTTTCATGGTAAGTGTACTTCCGAATGAACTGAAATCTTGTATCCATTTGAAATGTGGACTACGAGTTGACAAAGCATAAATTTCTCCTTGATTGTTAGAAATCTGCAGTCGAGAAAAAAAACAGTTTTGAAAATGCAGAGATAGAGCCTAGTGCAAAGGACTAGCTTAAAAAGCATGGAACACGAAAACCTTACATATATGCTAGCTTCACAATGATCGAACATGGGGACTGAGGAAAAATAACATTCTGTGATATCTTTCCTACAACCTTGACGATATCCATGCTGATAAAGTACCGGGCCAACACTCCAGTACAGCTTTCCTTGCAACCGGTAAGCAAAGAGACCCCGGTTTTTGACATTGATAAGTATACAGGAACTGGATATACTTACTGCAAGGCCAATAATATGCCCTAGTCTTTCATATTCCGAACCAAAGAACAATTCTACAGCTAATTCAGAACTTCCTACGTTCAACGGGTTAATCTTGAGCACTCTGTCTTCTGCAATCACATATATCTACCAAAAGTAGCTTTGCATAATTAAAAACCAAACACAACTACTAAAAGACTTAATACCAACTAATTGAACAAACAAGGGTACATGAATGAGAAAGTTTGACACATAATGACCAAAAAAGTCTGATCGAAAATGAGTTAACAACAATAAGAGGCTTATTATGTATGCATTTTCATACAGACATTGCCAAAGTCTGAGGTTAACAACTCCAGAATAGAGGTATGTTGAAGCTTCAGGCATGACATCCACTCTTTGCCTCATCCCGAAAGGTAGAAACAAACAGTATAATAGCATTTTTATAGAAAACCTATACAGGCCTAACAGATCATTTGCTTATACGTAACATTTCCTATAGCTTATTTGTTTTAAGTATTATACACTTCACAGTTCACATGATTAGAATGTCAAAGTCTAATTGCTCAGATGACAGTCCATAAAACCATGTTATCAGATTCACTAATTCAACGTAAGAGTGTAAGTCAGTTTTAAAGTGAAGCCTTGCCTTTCGTGATTCTCCTTGAACTGGAGCTATACTTGGACTGCATTTGTAACTGAGAGATAACGTCCACGCGACAGAACCATTGCTTTCAAAGGCAAAAAAGTTCTTTTCTGAACACAAATAAACCTTCCCATCATCACTGATCAGTGGCTTACTGAGCTTATATGCAGCTTTCTTGAAAGATTCTTGACCTAAAGAAAACAAATGTAAGAATTCACGAGATTTTAGAACGTTGAACGATTCAATCTCTCGTATTTAAAGCATTTTTCTTTTTTGCAAGCTATGTTTGATGCATCTAAGATTACAATGAGGACAAAATTCAACAGCACGATCAAATGACAAAAAGGAGGAAAACAATGTAAAACTATTTCAAATGCCCTCCAAAAAGATTACACTATCAATGTATTCAACTTTATGAGTTGTGGATGTTAAAACAATGATTTTTATGTGTTAACACATATTTAATGAATTTCTTTACACAAATACACTGTTTGAGCACAAGTTATTGCGTTTTGCCGAACCTATACCTGGGCTTCTATCTCCACCCTTGATGTAATATAACTTATGCTATAGGAACACTTCAATATATGTTAATCGCAGAAAAACTCGCTTTACATCTTCCAAATTAGTAAATCTTCACTCTGTCATGTCATGTCACTGTATATAAGTTAAATCTAAATCATAACAAATAAATACTACTAGTTTTCCTTTGTTCCACGTTATTATTTTAACCTATACTACTCAAAAATCCAACAATATGTGTGAAATATTTTCACTTACAGACTACAAAGTGATACCTGAAAGTATTTGGGGAAATGGTGATAATAGTAAAAGCAGGGAAGCAAGATGAATATGCAGAGACATCATTGTCAAACGCACAAACTGAAAAAGAGTACGAAAAAAACCAAGTGCAGAGCAGTTAATTAACCGCTATGGTTAATGCTAAAAGAATGGGACTTGTACATTATCTGTTTATATTTATTTATTATTATAGATTATAGACAAGGTCAATGTTGGTTATACATAGTAAAATCAAGAACTTTCTCAGATATGACTTCAGTGGAATGATCATCTAAGAAATCAATCAACATTAATACATATTGGATGTCACATCGGATGCACATGGATATATGCATATGTTTATTTGTCCTACTTTATACAAATTTAAGTACATAATTATGGACATCCAAAGTTGGAGGGAATAGATGCTAGTTAAAGTCAAGTAAATATGAGCACGTTTATGTATTAGCCAAATATTTTTCGTGGAAACTGTTTTTTTTAAAAAAAAAAAATTATAAATTAAATGAGTTTCTTTCTATAAAAGAAACTTCTAGTGTTTGGTAAGTTTATAAATAAAAGATTATCTCAAAAAATATTTATATGTAATCTAGCAAAATATTATCAATGGAAGATGGGGGTGATGGTGGTCGGGGTACATTTTGGCAATAAGAGATCTAAAAATGATATTATTTTTTTTTATTAATTTCATAGTGATCAAGAGATCTTAATCCTCCGAGGCCATAATTATTTATAATTTTATTACATTTTTACTCAGTAATCTTTATTTTTACACCATAGAGATTTGAAATAAAGTATTTTCTCATGTAAAAACACACCCATCAGTAAACCATGATCAATTGACATACAAATTATTTTTTGTTCTTGGTTAATTTACTATCATGTTGTAATTTCAACAACAGAATAAATTATTGTAATTAATCAGGTATAAAATTCAAAATTATTTTACTCCATACATTTAAATTAATTTTGTTTTAGATATATGCAATACCAAAATTGTTTGGTACTACAATTAGGAGTGCTTATGGGTCGGTTTTAAGTTGATTTTTTTATTAAAATCAAAATCAAAATTAAATTAATTTAATCAATTTTTTTTAATTATTAGAATCAAACCAAATCAAATATAACACATATTTATTGATTTGGTTATTGCCCATTTTGTTTAGTTTTTAAAATATCTAATATATATTTCTCTCTTTCAGTCCCCTCCCCCCTCTCTACGATTAGGAAAATCTTTTTTATGCTTTTCAATTATCCATTATTACCCTTTTATTATAGGAGGCTAGGAGCTATACTTCTCTTGGATTATGGAGAAATCTCTCAAGATCTTTAAGTTTTAATTAAGTGAATAGCATATAATTTTTTTTAGATAAATCTTATACTAGTTATTTCTTTACTAAATAAATTTGAATTCATAAATTTCTTTTAAGAAATAGGTTGAAACGTATAAAGTTCATTAGTCTATTATAAATAAAAATTTTATGAAAAGTAATTAAAATATTTAAAATTAATTATTAACTGTATAATATTCTAAAATTTGGGTATACAATTTATCAATTTGGTTTGATTTTTTCTTTTAATAAAACCAAACAAAATATTATCAAATTTTTAAATCCAAAGCCAAACTCAAACTACTATCTGATTGGTTAGATTTTTCATTTTCGGTCCTTTTTTAATCAAACCATAAACACCTCAAAGCACAATGACCTATATATACATTATGAAAATTTAACACTAGCAACACTTGGATAACACAACTAAAAGATCATTATACCCTTGATTACCTCTTTCCTTATAATGACTATTTACTTTATAGATAAATGGTGAAATAGCAAACAAAACCCTATCCAAACTTAAGACCAAATATTCGTCAAAGAAGTATAATCCGATCATGAGAGGGTAGAGTATAGAAAACGTTACATTTACATCAGAGGTATAGCACTTGATATACATTTAGACAATACATGGATTATTATCCCAGTATAACTTTATCGACGAATCAAAGGATCACCATTCATGGGACAACATAGGAATAGGCGTCAAAAATCGAAACATGCAAGAGGAATAGAAGTGTGATTAGTTGATACTAAAACTACAGTTCTTGGACAATTTTGGTTTACAAAATAAAGCAGTTAAACAGAGGAAAAATCACATATCCCAAAAAGGGGAAAACTTGGAAGTAACTCCCACAGGCAATTATTAGGAATATTAACTAGACAATTCTAGTTTTATAGTCACCCTTCAGGACAAAGTATAATCCCAAAAAAGTATTTCCTTCCCCTAAAACTCTTGTATATCTTTCAGCAAGTCTTCTACCTGAACCACCATCTCTGAATAGTTGAAATAGGAGTATTCAAGAACGGGACATAACGTTGAACAACTGGATTTACAAGCCCTCCGATCTTAGCCCACACACTCTGATGGTAACCAGCAGTAGCAGGAGCATGATACATAAGCTTCAATATCTGCAGAGAGTTGCATACTAGTCATTACAACAAAATATCTTGACAAATGGGAATAGTTGGATATTGAAAACATGTACCGGACCAAGGAAAAAGGACCAGATTTAAGAAACTATAACTGCTATTATTTCATCAACCGAAAATTCTTAATCATGATGCTGTAAAAGTATGTGGGGTGGCAAATGGGGTGCGGTTGTTGGAATAAATAGGTGCATACCTAACCCTGATCAACTACATACATCCAACTATGTGCTGAACCAATTTTCAATTCCAACAACAAATGTTTCCATTAAACAACACGAAAACAGAGACAGAAGAAAGAAACAACATGCTCTCACAATTTTAATCATTTGTTTCAATCAAAGAAATAAATCATATATAAAAGGCAAAGATGCCAATGATAAAAGAATGAAAATGAAAGTAAAAGACAAACCTGCCAATACATGAATGTTTGTATAATATTACGCTGCCACCTGAAATTTCATGAACATGAAACAGTTAGATGCATATAAAAACTAAAATAAGAATGTCAAGCAAGAAAACAATCACCAGTAAGGGCCAGGAATAAGTTGACACTTACGATAATAGAGAGACAACCAGAAGAAATCCCAGTCCGATTTCAGCCTGTGAAGACAGTATGTTGAGAGTAGTTACGTTTGACTCGACCCATACGCAAGCCTCTTCCAAGTACTTCCTGTAGGTGGTCAACAAGTATATACATGAAATAACTCTGAAACACCCAACCTACCATCAATAAGAAATGAGCAGGCAAGGGGGGTATCAAATAATAACATTCACCAGATGGCATTTACATATAATCACAAATGTACAAAGCTTTCGATGTTTTGACAGGAAGGGAAAAGATCATATACAACTAGAAGGTTCACATAGATGATAACTTCAAGAAGAGATGATATACAAAAAAAAAATTGTGCATTCACGATTGCAGGTCAGCAACAATTTAGTTTTATTCATAATACATCAGACACATTTCATTAATCCATATTAGCAGAAAGAATGAGCTGTTACAGAAACCTATATCACATATTCGTTTGAAACATAAAGATTCCAGTAGTACAGTTATTTGATTATTTAATAGGATTGTTGTACTGCTTTTCTCCTAATCAGGAATATGTGTTGATTTCAAATGATTATTTCATCTGACTATCAATTTCAAGAAAAACAGCTTTTTAATTTCTTTGGTAACACAACAAAACAGCTTTATACCTGTACAAAGAAGATCTGCTGAAGTTACGTCGAAGAAATTTACCAACATGGTCAAGTGATCGGCATAAAACAGGAATCAAAGAAACTGCATATCATTGGTCATGAACAAATTATTAAATGAAGTTACACAGCTGCTATACACTAAGAAGAATATAGCATCAAAAGAAACAACACGAACTGGAGCATAGCTTACATTTCAGGTACAGATGGGAAGTGACAAAAGTGAGACAGTAAATGAAGGAGATGAAATCCTTCGTCACAATAACGGACTGCAACCAAACTTGCACTGCTTGTAAATTCCAAGACCTCGGTTTCTATAAAAAGTTACCAGATCAGAAATAGCATCATTAGCCCAAAGGACATAAAACTGATCCCACGTATGTAGTTCAACAAAATAATTTTTAAAAAAAAACTTACCCCATATACCGAGTATAATGAATATACCGAAGAACATGCAGTTCCCAAGAAGGACAGTCGATATGCTCTGTTTGACAGATTTGCAGGTGTAAGCGGAAATATTGAGAGAACTGCAACAACAAAAACCTGCAGGAAGATACCGGAAAGCAATTTCAGAACTACTTCATTAAAATAAGCAATTTGAGAACTCTCTAACTATTTTTGTAGTAATACCAATGCAACAGTATCAAATCCAATCATCAATATCTTGTTCAGTGTGTCCCAAACTTCAGTTCAAAGGCACAGATAATATACCAGGAAACAAGAAGAAATGATAATGAAAAATTAGCCTTAGAAAAGCAAAATGGTGATAGGAGCTTCAATAAACCTTGACTCACAAGTTTCCGAGAGGTCTTAGCATAGAATTTCTATGACATATGTCCAACTTATGCAACCGACCACAAAAGACACTTTTATTGGAGGGGGTGGGGGTGGAGTGCAGAAAGAATTAATGCACCATGACATCTAGAATAACCAACGAATGAGGCTACAGTAAACAAATCTGACACAGACATGTACATGAGTCTAGTTTTTGTTTTCTTAGATCTAGACAGCTAGTCACTAGAATAGCTTAAGCCATTACTTTATTCTTGATATCACGGCGATCTCAAGAAATAAAAGGCTATTATGCAAAGTTGTCTCTAATTGATACTAAAATCAACTCTTCCTCACAATCTTTCTGCTTTTCTTTTTCAATTTTATGACCCTGCCCACAGATTTCAAATAACAAATAAATTGAAAACAAGGCTGTAGAAGAGCCTTGGGAAGAAATAATTCTATACTGAAATTTTCCATAGACACACCCATACTCATAAAGAAGGCATCCACAAGTACAAAAAAGTTGGCATATGTAGATACACGAGATATATTAGTTTAAAGGCATGAAGATTCTATCCTTGTTGTATATACTCCACCTTTCCTTTACTACTAATAATAATAAGTTGACCATTTGATCTTCTACGGTATATCAAAAACTTCAATATTCTAACTCAAACATGATTTTCTACAATATTATTGTATTTTAAGTTTTAAAGAAAATGTCCACATGTTTCCCATCTCTAGTGTATGTGTGAATATACAGTACCCAAGCATTCACTGAAAATTGTATAGTTTTTCGGTCCCATTGAAGTGATGTCGGATTTGAAGTTGGGGTTGTTGACGTGCCCAAAGTTCTACTAGCTTGACCTACACAAGAAAAATTATATAAATTGCATGTAAATGAACCAAAGATATATATCTGAAGTGAATAATTTCTCCAGAAGGAAGGGCACTTTCCATTTAGTCGAAATTCAAAAAAAAAAAACCACACCAGAGTTACGCTGTCTTGGCTGGTTATTAGAAGGTGTGGACGATGATGATGATGATGATGATGATGGTTGTGCAGCTGATGGTCTTGCTGGTTGGGACGAACTGCTGGTAGTCATTGGCTCAACCACTAGACCAGGGTCCTGAAAATAATGGATATAGAATCAAACAAACCAAAGCAATCCCCCAAGATCAACGTAAAAATGTAAAGATGTGTCCCACTGCGGATATCTGAAATGGTATTTTAAGTACAGCAAAGCTCAAGGATCCGTCAAAATTGCAGATTGCTACTTCAAGAACTTGAACTGACACCCCACTCTTATCATTATTGTGTATTAAAAATCTCATTTTTGGTATCAGTCTACATTGCTAGGAGCCTAGGAGTATTCACACACTATTATATGGCATGATTAGGAGCCTCCCTTCTGACTTTCATCTGTTCCCCCAAAGAAAAGGGAGGATGAATCAGGTGAAATAAGGTATACATCCAACAATAATCTCAATCAATAGACAACTAAATATCTAAGCCGTTAAATTATCCTAAAGAAAAGACAGTACTATACCTCAGGATAAGTGACAAAAATGTTGAAGGCAAAGATGAATAACACAAGTGGGAAAAATAGAAAAAGAAAGTAGAAGCTGGAGAGGAGGGGAAAAGCGAATTGAAATTCTCCTCTAAAATTTTAAAAATCCAAAATCTCTGGAACTCCATGTACTTATGGATACAATAAAAGTAGGGAACAAGATGAGAATAAGCTTGGTCAATAGTAAAAGATAAGGACAACGATGTGACAACGAAGTGAAAGTATACTATAAGGAAAAAGATCCTGCATGAATTTCATGACGCACCACACCAGGAAGTGCTAGGAAAAAGAAGTAATGCAACAACTTCCAGTTAAGTAACTTTATTGTTTATTTTTTTGGGCACCGGGTGGGACACCAAAAAAAAATAGAGTTTTTGACAAAAATAAAGGACTATTTTTTGAAACAAAAAAAGGCCTAAAAACTCATCCATAGTAGACATTTTTGGAAAAGAGGTGCAATTTTTGGAAAATTTTACAGATATTTTCAGTGCAGAGAGTAAAAGTCCCTGAAATTTGTATACAATCAACTCAGAGTTACAAGCTAATACCATTAAATTCATCCATAGTAGACATTTTAACAAATAATCAATGAACCCCTCAACTTGGAATGAACTATAAGCCACTAAATACCTAAACAATTTACCCAAAACCCAACATTTTCCAAAAACCCTTCGGTTAAATGAATTAAGAAAAATTTAGAACTAAGGCTAGGCTTGAAAATATAAAAACTGGAGTCCCAAGTCCCAAGAAAGTATAATCAACAGTAATCGAGATTAACACATTAACTAAAAGACATGTGTAGTAGTAAAGAAAGTTGGCTGAAGTGGAATGATTTCGAATATAGCAATGAACAATTATCAAGTTGGACCGAAATCCCAAAATAGAATAAGAAGAATACTGACTATGTATCGTTGATAAAACTTGCGCTTGAAATGGTCGACGACATCAGAACGGGAAGCCATGTGAGGAGGAATGAGTATATTGGACCAATAATCTGCCCATCTTGGATCATTCTCGTAGTCATACGCAGCTGCTGCTGTGCTCTTCAATTTCTGTTGATCTTCTTCTCCTCCTCCCATTTTCTTCCTCTTTCTCTGCTACAACTCAACCTGTCCACTATAGATATCTATCTCGATACGAGTTAAAAACGACGACGCTAAGGGTTTTCAAGGAAAATTGGGGTTTTGACTTTTCACTAAAGATACCATCAAAACACAAATACATACGCGCGTTTGTTTGGTAGAGTGTATAAGATATTTTATATAACTTACGTAAATTTCATAGGGTAAAAAATAAATTACATACTATCCCTATTTTTTTTCTAATTATAATAATTCCTTAAAATTTGTACCTTCCGGATACATAAGTCAACCATTCGAATACATTAATTCACTCTGGATACATTAATTATAATACAAGAAAAATTTCTATGTTATGCTTAAAAGGGAATAAAATCTGAAAATTAATTAAATCTCATTAATTACACTTATGTTTCTTCTTACTTTCAATCATACAGAGGCAAATCCTAATAGAACGGAGAAATTCAAAATTTCAAATTGCTCCCCCGTTCAACGAAGAAACCTTTCAGATTTGATTTAAAAACTTTTGTCAAAATTTTGGGTAAGAGAGGTGAATTATGAAGGATACAAAACTAATGGAATTGTTGTTGGACAAATGATTTCCTTTTGAATCTTCAAGTTCATCGAATATCCTTTCAATTTTGATTCAATATTATCAAAAATTTTGAGATTCAAGATTCTTTCTTCTCCAGTTCATCGAAGATCCTTTCAATTTTGATTCAAAATTGTTGAAAATTTTGAGATTCAAAATTCTTCCCTTGGTTTATTGAAGATCCTTTTAATTTTGATTCATAATTGTTGAAAATTTTGAGAAGATACATCATGAATATCTTTGCTACTTAGCATTTTACTATTTATGTATCCAGTTTAAATTGATAAGTATTGTATTTATACTAGATACATTAAATAAATAATTGTTGCCCATAAGATATTAGATCTGAGATCGATACATTACTGTGTGGTGGTTGCCATGTAATTGATACATTCAGTATAAATTCGAATTTACGAATCATATCTAAAAAATTAGTGCATGATACATTACTATTTATGTATCTCGTTTAAATTGATAAGTATTGTATTCATACTAGATACATTAAAGAAGTAATTGTTACCCATAAGATATTATATTTGAGATCGATACAATACCGTGTGATAGTTGTTATGTAATTGATACATTTAGTATAAATTCGAATTTACGTATCATATCTAAAAAATTAGTGCATGATACATTACTATTTATGTATCTCGTTTAAATTAATAAGTATTGCATTGTTACGTGATACATTAAACATGTAATTGTTGCCCATAAGTTGTTTGGTTTGAGATCGATACATGTAATATAAATTAGAATTTATGTATCATGCCGTATAATTTGACATAGCTATGTATCATATAAAAAAAAATTAAGAATATGACAAACAATAATGTAGTTATAAAACAGTACTGCACATACATAACAAACATATGATACATAGTCAATAAATTGAGCCTATTGTTCGTGTTTTCCTATAAAAAAAAGAACTGGAAAGAAAAAAATAAATGAAGAATTACCTCTTGATTAACTTTAAATCACTAACTGGAGAGAGAATATTTAAAATTCAAAATAAAGGAGCAATGAAGGTGGTTGGTGATTATAGGCATGAAAAAAGGGAGAAAATAGTTGAGTTGAAAGATTGAAAGTTATGTATCTAGAAAGGAGAGAATTTGAGGAAAAAAGAGGGATTTTTGTAATTTTTTAAAATGGTAGGAAATAATAGAAAATAGGGTAAAAAGGGATATGTAGTTAGGTAATTTAATCCGATGTTATTAACCAGTAATTTGACTTGGTCAACGTATCATGAATTTAAGATTTAATCCAAATTTAGTATGGATTTATCAATAAAACTTTACTGTCTACAACTCTTTTTCTAAAATAAATTATCAACTCAAACTATATTACGAACAAAGGTATATTAAAGGGAAAATTGTATGAAATAGTAAATTATTAATTCAAATTAAATGTTATACCCATAGATTTAAAGCAAACATCTCCTTTTTTGCCATCTGATTTGGTATACAATTAGCCATTTTCGATATACAATTAGTCATTTATACCAAAGCGAGAGAAAAGTGTATATACAAATACAAATACATATATTTTCGTCCTATACACTTATAATTATACAAATTCAGATCTTATTATACAAATTACAATGTATAAATGAATTTATACAAAACTAAACAATTTGTATAAAATTGGATGTTTGTAGCAAATTATACAAATCAAAAGCTCCATAGCAAACATAAAATTTGTTATGGAGCACAATTATGCAAACTATAATTATAACATACAAATATGATTTTTTTTGTTTGTTATATGTGAAAGTTTCTCTATATTAAACTCGTGCTGGCACGTGCTAACTTGTCTAGTGTGTGTATATATGTGTGTGTAGTTTTCTAATTATTTGTATTTTGAACAATTGAAAAAATTACACACATATTAAAATTATAACTTGCAATTTTTATGTGTAAATGTAGATGATTATTCCATTTTACCATTATTGACCCTTTTTTCGATTTTAAAAGTAGATGATTTATCTATTTTAAATTGAAAATTGACATTTTTTGAGTGATCAATTTATTAAGATGACAATTATTTATCCTCAAATAATTCAAGTGGGAAAAAAATAGCAAGGGAAAATGATCAAAATAGTCCTTAATATATGGACTTAGATTGATTTGGTCCCTCATATATGCAGCTTTGGAAAAGGTCATTTATCTATGTTAAAAACTTATCAATTCAGTCTTTCACCCTAAAACCCTAACAACACAAAAAATTTCTGTCAAATTAAATAGAGATGTGCAACTCACGTGACATACAAAAATCTTAAACAAAACCTCCGTTTTCTTGGATCAATTCCAAAGAATGAAAACTCCCGCCTTTCCAACAAAAAAAACCCTTTTCTTGTAAAATCAATCGACACAAGTTTTTCCATTGTTGAACGATGTTAATAAAAAGAAATTCCAAGGGATCGAGCCCCTGTTATGGTAAGAATTTATTTTGCTTTTAGTCGAGGCAATCCAAAGGCCAACCTATTTGGTATTCAAAATTTGATGGGTTGTTAGTACTATTTTTCCAATCGTTTTACATAAGATTCGTTTTTTCTTTTTGGTGATATGAAAATCTACTTTTTTTTATTTCTACTATTGGCTTTTTTTGGTTTGTGTATTCAAGAATATTTAGAAGTTATGGTGTACAAAGTATATATGTTTTGTAACACCTAGAATGTGGTTTAATCGGCTAAAATATGTAATCTTTTAACTGTAGATTCTGTGTTTGAGGAGTCATTTTTTAGTATCAAAGTTTATCATAAAGGATTGATAAAACATCAACCAGCCAAACAGTATGTTGGTGGTATCATTGACTACTTTGATTATGTTGAATTGAAGAATCTCAATCTTACTGACTTGAAGAAAATGGTCGAATTATGTGGTTACCTGAATGATTCAATAATATTTTGACATAAATGTGAGAATCTTGGTAACAAATGGAGATTAGTCTCCACGGAGGTTGAAGCGCATGTCATAAAAAAATTCATCCCTAAAGATATAGTAGTAGAGTTATATTTTGAGCATTTGGACTCTTATATTGGAATACACGATTCAATTGAGTTTGGTTGCAGAACTAGTCTTATTCCAAAGAATGAAGATGTCGTTGGACCTGTTGACAAAGAGTTTGAAAGGGAAAACTTATCTTTGGGAGATGATTTTGAGGATTCTGAAAATGAATTCTCCAATGACGAGCTGATGGTTGATAAACAAGGACACTATAAACATAGTTTTGAGGATGGCAGAGAGCTTATTACTGATGAAATTCAAAAGAAGATGTTACATGAAGATGGGGATCCTGATTGTGTTAACTCTGAAGACAATAAGAGTTTGGATGGTAATTTAGACAATGAAAGTTTTGATTTTCCGAAGCACAATGCAAAGACTGATGGAAAAAATCCAATTTTGGCTTTGGAATACACTTTCAAAATCAAGGAAGAGTTCAAAAATGATGTAACAACTCATGAGGTAAGCCAAGAAAGGTATATTCAGTGGAAAAAGAATGATAAAGTAAGGATGAAGGCAAAGTGTATACACAATGATTGTAGGTGGGAAATAATGGTGTCAAAAATGCACAGGGAAAATATGTTTCAGGTAAAAACTTATAGTCCCTCACATAGTTGTAAAAATTGGCACCATTATAACAAGACCATAACTTCTTCATTCATTGCAAGGACCTATCTTGATAGAATTAAACATAATAGGGGATGGTAGATGTCTGAATTCAGAAATACGGTTAGTGTCGAGCTTAAAGCTCATGTTACTTTAACTCAAGCTAGGACGGCTATAAAAAAGGCAATTGCATTACTTGATGGAAATTTAAAAGATCAATTTGCCATTCTTTGGGACTATGTTCATGAAATTTACAAAATAGATCCAGGCACTTCAATTTATATGAAATTTACTGATACTGAGATGCCTAATAAGCCATACAGATTTCAAATAATCTACTTATGTTTTGTTGCTTGTAAAGAGGCTTTCAAGGCTAGATGTCGCAGAATAATAGGTGTGGATGGGTGTTGGTTGAAGGGACCAATGTATGGGAATCAATTATTGACAGTAGTGGGTCTAGATGCTAACAATAACATATTTCCAATAGCATATGCCGTTATTGAAAGGGAACCAAGGAGACGTGGTCATGATTTTTAAACCACTTGGCTGGTGACTTAGAGATTGACGATCAAGAAAGCTGGATCTTTATGTCGGACAAACAAAAAGGTCTTGTCGAAGCATTTAACGAGATTTTGCCATATGTTGATCATAGATTTTGTGTGCGACACCTCCATAATAATTTTAAGAATGATGGTTTTTTTGGTTTGTCCCTCAAGAATGCTCTTTGGGCTGCTGCAAATGCTTCAACTGTTGAGTTTTTTTAAATTTGCATGGAGAAGATGCATGAATTAGATGTCGAAGTTGCTGAATTGTTGAATGAAAATTCGCCTACTGAATGGTCTAAATCACATTTTTCTACATGTGCTAAATGTGATGTTTTATTGAATAATATGTGTGAATGTTTTAACAGTATAATTCTTGATGCTCGAGACAAGCCAATCATAACTTTGTTGGAGAAATTAAGATATCTTCTTATGGCTAGATTCCATACTAATAGGGAGAAAGCAGAAAGATGGAATTCAGGTGATATTTGTCCTCGGATCAAGAGCATCTTGCACAAGAATGAATCTGTGGCAGCTGTGGTTATTCCAAAAAAATCAAATCAATGGAATTATAAGATTCTTGGAGCATTGATTGCCGACAATTGGGCTGTGGACCTACAAAACAGAAAGTGTAGTTATAGAAAATGGACAGGAATTCCTTGCAAACATGCAATATCGGCTATTTTGGCTAAAAATGATGTGGTTCTTGATTATGTTGATGATTGCTACAAAATTGATACATATAAAAGAATTTATGAAAAGACCATCTTTCCGATAAATGGATCACAATTGTGGCCTAAATCAAACAAGGTTCCTCATTTGCCTCCGAGACTTGTAAGACCAAAGAAGAGAAGAAGAGGGAAAGAGACCAGAAATTGAGGAAACGAGAGCAAGATAAGGCAGGATCAAGCAGAACAAGAATGAAAAAAAAAAAAACAAATATCTGTTAATTGTAGCTTATGTCATAAGCCTGGCCATAATATAAGGACCTGTAAATTTAAAAATTATGTGCAGTCTGAAGTAGGTGCATATGACTTTGCTTTCTGGATGCCTCCTACTTCATCAATTCCTGAAAGGGCTAACCTATCGGTGGCCCCCTAAACTTGGCACCAACTTTCACTTAGACACCTCAACTAGGCTTTGTTCATTTTAGACACCTTATGTGATATCCCGCTGTGTCATTTTGACACTTTTTTTTTATAATTAGCCAAATATGTAAGGAGTGTGTAACACACTCGCCGCTGTGTCATATGGCATATATATTGAAAATAATTTTTAAATAATGAATCAGTGAATGAAATAAGGCGAAAAAAAAAAAAGAAAAGACCTAGGAACGAGCAGGGAGGATTGGTTTCCCCACCTTAAAGGACAATGACACGTGGCTATTTTTATCCAAATAATATTTTTTAAAAAATTAGTCACTTACTATGTTGTCTTCTCCACCACCCCCCACCCCTGATCCTCAACCCCTCCCCCACCAGATTGTCTTCTCCACAGCCCACAACCCCTACCCCTCCCACACTCAATGCATCTTCTTCACCACCTCCCACCCCCCAACCCCTAATTCGTCTTACTTATAGCTTCAAATAAAACCAAATTATTCAAATCTAAACAAAGAGTTCCCTATTAGATCGTCCTAGATTTTCTTTTAAAAAAATATATTTCGATTTTTTTCAAAACATTTCAAGGAGGAAGAATGGCAACAAAATAAGAAAAGTTGTTTAAGCTTGAAATCTCTTGGTGTTGTAGTACTAGTAGATCTATTTCTCCATGGAAGGAGTTTAGAAGTTTAAGTTTTGAAAATGATGGCTAAATAGGGAAGAAGAAGAAAAAAATAAAATAAAAATAGGCTAAATATAAGCTCTCCACGCGTTGGCAAGGAGTGTATCACACTCGCTATGTCATGTCAGCAAAAAGTGTCAAATGACACAGCGGGATATCACATGAGGTGTCTAAAATGAACAAAGCTTAGTTGAGGTGTCTAAGTGAAAGTTAGTGCCAAATTTAGGGGGCCACCGATGGGTTAGCCCATTCCTGAAAAGTTACCGGTAATTTTTTGGGCATAAATTTTGATTTGGCTCTCAATTATATTGTTTTATAAATACAAAACTAATTTATGTACACTTGCAGGTTAGAAGACCAAATTCTGGACCAAGTCAAGATTATTTTGATACTTAATGTGGTGTTGCTTTCAATTTTGGCTGGGCTAAACATGGTGCCACAACTTTTTTTGATGGACATAAACACTGCTTGTTTTGTGAAGGAAATATAGTGTTGCTGCTACTTTTTATTTTTGAACATGGTGTAGTTGCTTTTTTCTTTTTGTGAAAAGAATAGATGATGTTGTTGTAGCAATGGTTCTTATGGTGATAATATTATGTTGTTTTTTTCAAGTCATTTGTAGCTAGTAATTTTTATGTTGTGTGGATGAGCTTAAGATAAGTGCTTAAAATATATTTTTTATTTTATCCAAACAATATAAAAGTGCTTAAAAGTTATTTTGGCATAATACACTTAAGAGTTGTGCTTAGTATTGCACGAATATGATGTATAGATGAATTAACACAAGTAAAGAAAAGGGATATGAAGGAGTTTAATAACCATGAGATTGCACCAGAGACACCTTTTCTATAATTGTGATGTTGTTGTTGTTGCTGTACAGAGCACACATCCTAGCTACTAATAATGTGCCTCATTATTGATGAAGACAATGTTCTATTACTGCCATAGGAAATCATACACAATTATGCAATTGACTTTATCATTGGGTACACTTAAAAGTGTTGAGATCAGAATGACATATGTGACAAGAAGCAATGTTCAAGTTGTGACATTTGACGGGACCAAAATGAACATACTAGGAAAAGTTTATCTGGTGCTATAAATTGGATCAATAGGATTTTCAATCCTATGTCACATGATGAATCCATCAACTTCATATACAACATATCGATGGATCAACCTTGTATTTACTAGTAGGATTTTCCTTTCCACACTGCATCAGGACATAAAATATAAATTGGTCAGACGAGACATAGTAATATAGAGAGAGGTCTATATATAAGGACACTATATGCCTTATTTATAAGGTTGCTAAATGAAATTTAAGGTTATCATCAACAGTTTTCCACAGTATATTGGCCTTCGAATGACCACCTTAAATGTTATCAACTAATACTACTACAACAATACAAGTACAAATAAAAATAAATCATATCATAGTTTCTTTGAGTCAATCATTTTTGCGCTTCATTGATTCTCGACAGCTTCATATGTTTCCACATTTTCTTCAAGTGCGACAATTCTACTCAATAACTTTGAAATGTCAAATTTGATTCTCATCATCTTATTGGAATGCATCTGGTGCATGAAGTTTTGTTGGAAAGACGGGAGTTTTCATCCTTTGGAACTGATCTAATTGAAGACAAAAGTTTTGTTTAAGATTTTTGTTCAATACTCCACATACTGTATCACATTACACCAATACCAAAGATTCTATATTAACATAAGAATCTTTAGCTTCTCAATTACCCACGGGCCTTGAGCTCAGCAAGACGCCTGGATAGATCATCCTTACTGACCTTCTCCTCATCCATAGAAGATATAGCATGGTTGGCTGCTTGTGGAGGCCTCACGGACACCTTAAGTCCGTAGTCATCAGCCACCTGTTGCATCAAGCTGCCGATCTGATCCTCTGGAGTCGATAAGGAAGTACTTCCAGCCATAGAACTCTTCATGAATTCAACTTGAACCTCCATATTCACAAACTGACGCTCGAATGAATCCATCGTCTCCGACATTTTTAGTAGATTCCCTGTGTTGAGTGAAGACTCCAGTGATTTGACAATCGAGGACGTTGGCTTGCTGATCATCGTCATCTTCGCCTGAGTATCTAGGTGAGCCACAACGACGTCAAGGTGAGAGGAGAGACAGAGATAGTTCATTTGTTTGCTACGCTTGCGGATGGAGTTCTAGGCGTAAATTCTAGCGTTGTCCATGTTATCTTTCTCGATGGCCTTCTTCACCTTGAACTTCTCAGACTTTTCGTCCTTCTCGCATTTTCAGGCTTGGCGTTGGAGGCTTCTCGATGTGAAATTGAGCTCCATGATCTGATTTTTCAATTTCTCGATGTTTCCCATTTTCTAAGCTTTGGTGATGGAGTCTTCCGATTGTTTTTGGCAATTCTTCTTCTTTGATCGATCAATCGTCTTTTCAATTTCTGAAGTAAATCATTCGTCTTTTCAATGTCACGTGAGTTGCATATCTCTGTATAATTTGACAGAATCTTTTTGTGTCGTTAGGGTTTTAGGGTGAAAGACTAAATTGATAAGTTTTTAACAAAGATAAAGGACCTTTTCCATAAGCTGCGTATATGAGAGACCAAATCAATTAAAGTACATACATTAAGGACTGTTTTGATCATTTTCCCAAAATAGCAAACATGACAACAAAATAATTCTTCTCATAGCTAGTTAAAAGACCATAAAAAAAATAATATTATCCAACAATTATCTATTTTGATCAAATTACATAATAATTCAAGCATATAATTAAATTATTTTTTAAAGAGTTTTAGTCCAATTACAACCTGAGATGAAAAATAATGAATGAAACCCTTGTCAAAAATAAATCCTTCACGGTTAATTCCTCCATTACTGATTGTTGCGTTAATAATCTTGGCAGCAAAGGACTCGAATTTCGTGGGTTTGACAAAATCTGCATCGCCCGCACCAAGCCATTACCAGCCCTATCAGAATTTGAATTCGAGAGAAGTTGTATATATAAAGAAAGAAATTTGGTGATTGTTGATTTTTGTTGTAGGGTTTGGGGCACGGAGTGAGTTATGGGATCTGATGAAGGAATGAGTTGTTCAACTTCCATTCCTATTGATTCCTCCAACCTTGGTTTTAAGGTTCGCTTCTTTCTCTGTGAAACACGCAACAAGTTAGGTATTTTGTTTTTGTTGGATGTTTAACTCATACATACCTTCTCGTTGCAGTTGTTAAAAAAACATGGCTGGAGGGAAGGAACTGGACTTGGCATTGCTGAACAGGTACCCTTTTCCTTTACTACTTAGTTTCCTTGCCTTCCTTTACTATTCTGTTCTTTAAGTTCCATGTCTATACAAGGCTTTTGCAATTCCATTGTTTCTTGAGATTACCTTCTCTGCCTTACCTTTTTATTAACTGAAAAAACACCGCTTCTGATTTGATGGTTAAACGTGGAAGATGATTTTTTCTTGTGCATTTAAAATGGGGATTGGTTTGATTTCCTTTGTTAAATTCATACTCTCTTAGGGGTCCTTTGGTATAATGGTGGGATATCCAATGGGATTACCTATCCACCTTCTATATGAGATAGCTAATCCCACCATTTTAGTGTAAAACTGGACCACACACCAAGTGGTAGCCCTATTTACCTAATCCAAGTCGAGATTTGGTTCTGATGTGCTGGTGCACAGCCGACCAGAGCATTCCACCACTCTCTAGGTTGACCTGTATGTATGCTTTCCAAACTCAACCCCCTTGAAAGATTGTTCTTCCATATACCTGCTTGGAAACTCAAATAGGGTCGAGCTCGTCGCACTAGGCTTGCTTTGTGCGGGTTACATCTCCGGTGTGGTTTGCGAGCTATTGCATAGGAGCGGAGCTTTTATCCTATGCGCATCCAAAGGGTAGCAGCTGTGAGTTACTCTTGTTATCAAAAAAAAAAAAGGGAATAAATCTTTATTTCCTTCCTCTTTTTTCATGTACTTGATAGTGGGTCTATGTTGATGCATAGTGTGGTAAATGCATCAGCGGTTCATCATTCCCATGCACCGACCATCTTCCTTCCCTATTTATCTTCCCCTAAGAAAAGAAATTTGACAGACACTGCCTTTTGCAAATGGCTAGTTTAGAAACAAGCCTATATTATCGCCTGGTCATTCGTTTTTTCTATAAAACATGGTGTAGGTGATATATCTGTATTTGATATCTTCAGTTGCATAATGTTGCAATGTGAATGTTTTTGATCTGTTTGTGGCCTCAACAGGGCAGATTGGAACCTGTGCCAGCTTATATCAAGAAAAATAAGAGAGGATTGGGAGCAGAGAAGCCAAAGAAGGCAGCAGTGCACCCAAAAAGTCCCGGACATTTCTGTGACAGGAAGATCTTAAAAGATGGGGACAAAGAGAGTGTAAGTTTCCATTCCTCTGAATGCATATTTTAGCATTTGTTTCAAATTGATGCTATTAAAGCTATTTGCTCTTTATGTTTGGAAGCTTTAGTAGACGTATGACATGTATTTAAAAGTTCCAAACACAAATACCTATACCTATGATCCTCTCAATCTCTTCAGCAATGGGGATAGACACCGTTGGCAAGTGTGATAAAAGGTGTTTGATGTTTGTTAGTGCAACAATTTTGTACTTCTTTAAAGGAGCTGTGTTTTTGTGGGAGGGAAGGTGATGTAGGAAAGGGTTTATTAGCCTACAATACGGCTTGGGAACTATTAAAGGTCAATCGGCTGAAATAGAGATGATCTAATGTCTGGCTTTGTGATGTTTGTTAGTGCAACAATTTTGTACTTCTTTAAAGGAGCTGTGTTTTTGTGGGAGGGAAGGTGATGTAGGAAAGGGTATATTAGCCTACAATACGGCTTGGGAACTATTAAAGGTCATTCGGCTGAAATAGAGATGATCTAATGTCTGGCTTTGTGATAAAGTTGATTGTTGTGGAAAATAGTTTTAAAACCCCACCTAGATTTCTTGGTATTGGCTCTTCGTGGTGTGGTTATGTAAAGCACCAAATAAGAAGTTCGCCTAACAGAAGCATGGAGCAACTACTATTCTGGACTCATTAACATGAGATGCTATAATGAACCCGTACATTTTCACAGAGCTTATCTTCTCATTGATGAGAAAACAGATTCTGTAGCCCACAAGCAATTAGCTAGAGACCAAATTCCTAGCTAACTTGTAAAATCCCTAGCTAATGTCATTTTAGCTAGGAAAATGATCCTAGCAGAATTCCGTAGCTAATAGGCTCTTAGCTAAATATTGGCTAGGGATATTTCTCATCCGTAGCTAATTTAGCTAGGTTCTTTTTCTAGTGTTTTGTCCAAGCTAAATTCATAGCTAAATTTTTTATGTTAATTGT
Organism: Solanum pinnatisectum; assembly: GCA_035578085.1. NCBI lineage: Eukaryota > Viridiplantae > Streptophyta > Magnoliopsida > Solanales > Solanaceae > Solanum > Solanum pinnatisectum. The sequence continues at coordinate 215,122 of JAWPEI010000065.1, forward strand.
TATTTACAATTTGTTAGGAATATACCTATAAAATATATATGGCTTAATAGGGATAAGGAACACAACTGCATTTTTGTATATAATTTGAAATATGATGAAAATAATAGATGCCATTCAAGTTCCAAGAAATCTTTAATAATTGGTATCTATGTACCTTTACAATCATGTCAAATGTCACCTTAACTCAAAAAGTACAATAAGATCAACTTCTACTATCTTAAGGTTGGTCCAGAAAAACCAAAACCATTGTCTACATCTATTTTCATTTCCATTCCATATCTAACTTCATTCCTTGGGGTACAACTACAAATCACATCCACTTCGTTTATGCTTTGTGAATAATGTACTCTGCAAACAAATAAAGGTAATTAGATACTAATCAAATAACAAAATTTATCAAATCAAAAAATTATAGTTAAACAATAATCGAGTAAGACACGGCTCAATCTTTGTGTGCACTAGTTTCTAGGAGAAATTATATAACCATCACAAGCTCCTATTGATTATCCATAAAGAGATATCAAATCATTTTAGAAGCAAAGAGCAACGGAAAGGAAACTTTGTCCAAGTAAACAAAAATCGATCAATGTTGGGTTCTGTTCCCACTACTTGAACAATGGCAGTAGGATTACAATATACTGGAATCAATTCTGAATTGTTTAAGAATTGAACCATGAAAGAACTGTCATTGGATCAAAGGATTCAGGAGTTCTGGGCAAAATGAAATAACTAACAAGTATTCAAAACATCCAACTTTAACGAAAGAATTGTATGTAAATAAGCGCTACAGATAGATCTCTCCACAATATTCATACCCCCATCTCATTGACTTTTAATAGGTCCTTAGTAAACTAAAATACACACAAGATTAATTACTGTTTAGCCATTCATTTCAAACACATTAATTTAATCAACATTTTAGTAGGGTAAGTTAAAAATGACAATAGACATACAATCACAAACTCAAAATCATAAGCAAAACAAAATGAAAAGTTTTCACTCATTTGTGCAATTACCATTTCTTGGCTGATGTCCTTTGGAGTGGTACCCAGACTTGCTATCGCTTGCTGAAGTAGACGTTGTTCTTGCATTATATGTCAGTAAAGTCTTTGTATGTGCTTGCATTGTTTCTACCCAAAAAATATAAACTAGTATTAGTTACCCACTAAGAAAGAAATTTAAGATTGATAGTGTAGTGTTGAATGAGGACTTGTGCCAAGTCCTCCACATAATGTTTGTAACAAGCTTAGCAGACATTATTTACTTTGCAATATTAGCCTTTGAGATTGAACTTCAAGAATTTGAAATTTTGACCAAAAAATGCAAGTTACAAACAAATGTGTGCTAAAACTGTGAAATTCAAGAATAAGCAGGGGATAAATCACCATAAAAACACATTTTGACATATCAATTCTAGTTTTAACAACATCTGTTGTGATCTCATTACTGTTTGTGATACTGCACATGCTACTACAACTGACACTTTTGTATATATTTCCTCATATACTAGCTTTTCAATTTTGAGATGCACAAAATTCAAAAGATAAGTCCAACATCATTTATTTCGCAAATCATATTTTTACTCAAGTTCACTTTACTGTATCCTTTTTAGAAATACTAAATGCTTACCAAATAAATCTTTAACTAACATAATTACTACAAAAATTCTATACAACCTTTCAAATAAGAGGAAAATAAAGAAACAAGATTGCCCCAAATAAGTTTAGAACAATTATAGAAGTATCCGGATGCTGAGAATGAGAAAAAAATTACTACGACACTACTTAAACTTTGGTACTTTAGTTACAAACCACTTAAATGCAGTAGAAATTAACTTTAAATATTTGTTAAGGAAGGGCTCCAATGCTCCTTAAATATCAAGGCATATGCTCCATTTGTAGTCTATCTTTGGATGTGAAACTTTTATCCTAAAGTCACTGCTATATTTATCAATGGTGAAGGTCTTTTAGCCACACTATCAATAAAAATGATACTTGTCACTATGGGAAGTTTCTCAGTGGATAGCAAGATCCATTATTATTCAAGAATTCCTATTTGCAAGCCTAACATAAGGTTATGGAAATTCAATAAATACATAATACAACTTAAAAACTAGATCATTTCATATTATAGCTCGTAAAAGAGTAGCATAATATAGAATTGGTTGATGATTCCTTTAAGAGAAAATGATCAAAATGGTCCTTCATGTATAGGAGTTGAATTATTTTGGTCCTTCATATATATTACTTTATCTAAATAGTCCTTAATGTATATGAAAAGAGAATCATTTTAGTCCTTAACCCTAAAACTAACCAAAAAACAAAAAAAACTGTTAGATTTAACAGTAGATCCCACGGAATTGACAGATGGCAAACCTTCTTCCTCAATCTGCGTTCTTTCACCATTACCACCGCAGACCCGTCTCCTCAACTTCTTTCTTTTGCCATATTCTCTCCTGCTTTATATCCTCATAAGAAAAATACTACACACCTCACCCATTTTTCATCTCCATTGTAACAAAATTTTCAGAAGCTTCCATTATCATACATAAAGAAGAAGAAGAAAACCAAGATCACTAGAACAAATGTAAACTAAGTAAATCAAATTAAAGAATCCATTTATTCTCTCTTGTTGAAGCGATCTATGAGGAGGATTATAGCTTTCTTTTCGTTTTTTCCTTTTCAAAATTAGTAATTTTTTCAAGTCATTTTTTTCATTCTATGTTTAAAATTAAATGGTAAAATTTTAACGGGCAGAGATAGAAAAAAAAACCTTACAAATATTCTTTGAAATTTGAAGAAACTTTTGTGTGTATTAAGAGATTTTGGGAGCAGAAATCGTAGAAGAAATGGCAAAAGAAAGAAGATGAAGGAGAAGCAATGGCGGAAGAAACTGGGAGGAAGAAGAGTGTGGGACCCACAGTTAAATTTAACAGTTGTTTTTATGTTTTCAATTAGTTTTTAGGGCTAGGACCAAAATGATACTCTTTATATATACATTAAGGACTATTTGGATGAGTAGTATATATAAAGGACCAAAATAATTCAATTCTATACATGAAGGACTATTTTGATTATTTTCTCATTCCTTTAATTAGTTTAAACATATAAACTCACCACTAGTGTCTCATTGAACATCTCCATCCATCAAATAAAAGAAGTGTTTGCCCAAACAAATTATTTTGATCAAATAGATGAGTAGAGAACAAGCATCTAAATTTGACCTAATATTCCAATTACCATAACCAAGTTCATAGATCATCCCGCAAACACAAATCTGTCACAAATCTTTCTATACAAGTGCATAAACACACAATAAATGTACATGTTAACTAAACATTCTTCAACAAGTTTAATGAAAAAAACTTTGATCTTTACTCATTTTTTAAGCATAACTTTTTGTTGTGAGCAGATCATCCAAAAGGCAAATACAGAGCTTTCATAACTAGTTATCCACAACAAAACATAACTAGGTCTAGACAAGGGGTTGCGAATACAGAGGAAAAGAAGATTAAGGAGTAGGAAACGTTCAGGAAATCGAGTACTAAATTTCTTTAGATAAAACATACCGGTACTCATTAGCTAGCATCCTGTTGGGGTTTGAGTCGCTCTCAATTTTCATTCTGCGCCATTTCGATCTGACTGAATCATGTACAAACCCTAACTGCAAAATAAACAAACATAGAAAAGCCTATACATCTAGGTACATAAATACATACAAACATACATGATACATAGAAAGCATATATGTATACGTTAATGAATTAGCTTACCTGAAAAGAGAGATATGATGGGAGTTTGTTTAGCAAGAGGGGGAGTTCTAACTGAAAAAGAATAAAGAAAAGAGAGAGGGAATTCTAAAAGGGAAGGAGTTATAATTTGTATTCCCTCCAAAAATATTTGGGGAAATTTTTGGTGTGAAATATATTCCTGCAAAAATTTATCATAACTTAGCTTGAAGAGTTCGCATCTATATTTTAGCTAGGGAATATCCTAAAGCTAATTCCAAGCTATTTTGTTCCGAGATTTAAAATGTAAAAGATTGCTAGGAAAATTGAATTTCCTAGGTAAATTTGTAGCTAATGTTACTTTCAGCTAGAGAATTTATTTTCCTCTAGAATATAATTTTAGCAGAATCCTCTTTTACTGTTGATATGAATATTGATTTTTTTTCTCCTTTGATATCACTGCCTCCTTTGCCCTATTCCATGTGAGCAAATAAGAAATAAATGTTGTGGAAACTTAGGGGTCAATTGGTTTGTAAACAATCTTATGTTGTGATTTCAATGTGGAGATTTATTATCCTTAGATTATCTAGTACTTATGATTTGTTTTGAACATTGCATGAAAATAGGATGTGTGATGTATAATCTAACGCATGCTTTATTTTAAACTATGTAAGTTTTTTGGATAATTCATTTTATTTTGACCTTTGAGAAAGCTATTTGCATTGCGGGTAGTTGAACTTGAACCTACCTAAGATGGGGCTGACTTTGACGAGTGCCCTCTCTTTCACCGGAGTGATGGGCACATGCTTCTCAATATTGATTTGTGTAAAATTAGCATATGACCGAGTGATCAAAGACGCTAACGGGATAGTTAAAGGAAAGGGCTTTGACAAAAGCTCAAGTTTGATATTTTACATGTTTTATCAAGAAATAGCTAATTCTTGGATTATTATCCCACATTAGGTGTGGTATGAAATAATACCAAGATTCCGATATAAAATTACACTAGTATAACTTTTACCTGAATAAAAAAATGTAACCAAACAAAGAACAGAATAGTATCACATTTCATAACGGGGATGTATTTAATTACATACAATGCATGTATTCCCTAGTCCTTTTGAAAGTGTGAAGCGCTAAGTGACAAGGGTTTGATTCGTATAGAGTGTGAAGCGAAGTGCTCGCTTCATTGAAGTTTATGGCAAAATAAACCTTGCACAGAAAAGTAAACAACTAAATTATAAAGGACTCAACAAAATAAATATATAGAGATAAATCTTTCAATTTTAAAACTACAAAGTTGATAGCAAAAAATCCGATCAAAGACGAGTAAAATCAAACCAGAACGCAAATGAATCAACATCATATTGTTTATCATCTTGTTCTTCCTCCTCAACTTCATCAATTAGGGATCGAGTTGTAGCTACTTCTTTTCCCTTATGGCTTGAAGTACTCCCCCCTTAAACTATAAGGGGTTGTTTGGTTACTGGTTAGAGTTATGCATGAATTAGTTATGTAGGAATAAGTTAGGTAGGTATTAGTTATGCAGGAAAAAGTTATGCAAGTATTAGTTAAGTAGGAGTAAGTTATGCAAGTATTAGTTATGCAGGTATTAATTATGTAGGCATTAGTTATGTAGGAATAAAAATACATGGATTATTTCTTATTGAAAGTTTGATTTGTTATGAGTTTATTATACATGACCCATCAAGTAATTATAATCTGGTTTAGTATATAAAATTATAGGAATTGATATTTGATTAAATACATTATTTTTTTCTAATCTTGAATCACGTTAAATACACAAATTAAAAAAAAAAAAAATTAAAAGTGAATTAAAGAATCCAGTACCTTATATAAACCGGAGAAATTATTGATAATGTAGGGAATTAAGTATTGTCAAAGAGAAAGGAGAAAACAACTGAAGCAGTGATTGCTGCTTCCTAAAATGCCACTTTGTGAATTATTGTAAGAATACTTGTTATTATTTAAAGATATAAATAAATATTTTAAATTATAATTATAATTGCTTATTAATTTGTATATATTATATCCATAATTCAACTACAGATAACTATTACTAATTTATATATTACTGGGTCCCTACGTAATTTGTCCCTAACCAAGCTATCCTTATGGTAAAAAAGAAGGGGTAAATATGGATTTTTGTTATTTTAATCTATGTATAACTAATACCCACATAACTTATACCCATAACTTATTCCATCTTCTACCCTACATAAAATTATACATAGATTTCCTCATAAGTTATGAAGTATTAATCATGTGGAATCACTAAAACACAACCAAACATTGTATAAAATAAATACATGAATAACTTTTATACAACATTTGAAACCTACCAACCAAACATTGTATAAAATTAATATATGAATAACTTTTATTCTATTTACAAACCAAACATGGTATAAAACTAATACATGAATAACCAAAGTTATTCATAAATTAAATTGAGTCTCAAAGGCATATCCTGAATTATGCCTAGGAGAATTACTGAAGCCCTAAAAAGTTGGGAGGAGGCAGGAGTGGTAGCTAAAGACAGAACTAGATGGAGAATTATCCCTGCTTCAATCTGGTGGGCAAACTGGAAAGAGAGAAATTCTAGTGTTTTGAGAGCATACAGAATAATATGCAGAAAGTTAAACTCAACTGCATTTTGTTGTTATGTTTTTGGTGCAATCAATTATATTCAAATGAAACTATCTCTATAGTTGAGGTTTTAGACTCAATTTAGATTTTGAACAGTGGAGTTTTGGAGTCCATCTGTATATAAGGTTTAGTACTACCCATGTACTATTGTGTTATAATACAAAGTTACCAAGTTTCAAAAAAAAAAAGACTCATTATAGGGATAGGTTCGTATTATTAGAGTTCCTTATGTAAATATGATTTTCAGTATACAGGTTGTACTGTTCTACAGAAATAGAAACAATTACCATTTTTTTTAAAAAGCATGAACCCTAAGATGTTCTTCTCTCATCTTTGCTTACTTAAGCTTTAAAATGCTCTCAGACGCATTCCCTGAGAACTCTCTCTTTCCTACTTCCTAAGAGGGATTCATCCCTTTTTTGGTGATCTTAGCTGGAAAAACCTTCTTTTGTCTGTGAGCCACCATATTCTATGGTACCTCCAAGCCCCTTCTCTTCTTTCTTTCTTTTCTTGATAGCCCGAGACATTTCAACGCTGGATTTAAATCCTTTGACATTAGCGGACAGTGGGTAGGGTCACATGGTACGAATGGGTAGAGAGAAGCTGAAACATGATGAGAAGATCAATAATGATCACGAAGGTCATGAAATGGATCTGCAACATACTCAAAGAAGCTTCTAAAGGTGAGAAAATGACGATAAGGAGATGGAAGAACAAGGAGAAATTATCAGATATTTTTTTGCTCTAGGAAAGTTAATGGACACTGTAGATACATGAACATTCTATCAGTTCATGGGCTAGAAGATCAGTAATCATTATCCCAGAACTAGCCTTAAGTGCAGGGTGGAATGAGATAGCATTTAGATAGGAAGGTTCATGCAATGCTCCAGCCATGAATTGTTGTTAGAACAACCCAAACTTATTAAGAAGGATCTCTCTAATGCTACGTCGCAGGGGAGAGTAAATGGCATTCTGCCATCTTCCGTGTTTCATTAGTTTCATCCAGCAAAGGAGACATTAATGTCACAGTGCCTCCTAGAACCAAAGACACTGTCCTTTTCAAGAGATGCATTGTTGCATCCTTCCCTGAGGGAGAAACAGAGAGACCGACAATCTCACATATCAAAAGGTGATACGCAATTACATGGAATACAACTTTTGGGGTCAACATCTACGAAACGGATAATAGTATGCTCCTTTTCAAATTTTCAAACCGGAATATGGCAGAGTAGATTATGCATAGGGAATGGAGATGGAAGAAGAACAAAATTAGGCTACTTTGTGGAACCCAATAATCGGATGCTCCCCTTTCGATAAAAAATCTAGTAGCACTTGGATTCAAGCCGTGGGTGTGCTGTTACATCTATGGTCTCAAGGAGCGTTCAAAGAGATTGGAAATATTTGCGGTGGTTGGGTGTCAACTGAAGAAGAGACAAATCTAAAGAATCATCTCAAGTGGGTGCGAATCCAGATGTCCGAATGAGATATCAATACAAAGAGACGAAATCAAAATCACAATCCCAATATCGGTGGAGAAAAGGTTCGATTTTAAAGATTGTCACTAGAGATGGATGATGACACAGTTGGAACATCAAATTGACCGAGCAAAGATTTTAGTGAAGGGGTTTTCCTTGAAAGTTTACTGAACATCAAATTAATATATTGAGATGCAAATGAAGTCCAATAGATGTGTGGGTACTCCGTTCTTTGATAGCACCAAAGGCTCATTTCATTTCTTCTTTAATAATCAAGAAAAGGAATCATTATTTTATCATATCAAAGATGTCATGAGTTCCGTAATCAACAACTACAAGTCATGAGAGATATTTAAATAATATGGTGCCTCACACAATTAGCACAAGGATTTATATACGAATAAAACATTTTTCTCAAGCTTAAAATTTTGTCTTTTAGGGGATGTCATCATTTTGGGTCAACCATGGAACGAACCATGCAAGCTTGTCCTGCAGGTGTATGGAATCTGATTTAATACATTAGTTCGAAGGCATAGAGTAGTCTGAAAACTCGTAAGATAATTTAGAGCTTGACATACCTCAAAGACGCTCTAAGAAAATTAAGTGTTGCACCTATCTTCCCAACTATACTAAACAACTTTCTGCAACTCATATGTGTCAACATCTTATATCCAGATTCCAGACTATTCGACTTAATTGGGTCTTTAGTACTTGATATTGAGCCTAAAGTTGCCAAAATCCCACATTTTCATTTGGGATTGGTCCTTGAATTCCAACTTCAATTTGTTGAACATTAGGATTATTGAGTCCATTAGAATCCTGGCAAACATAAACCAATATAATTGGTGTTAACCCATCACCATTAATCATCATCTTCCCACAAAAAGTCCCCTTTCAAGACCCATTTCTAGAGCTCATCGAACAGCTAGCTCAAATTTCAATTTTATTCCATAGCTATGTTCGACAACTTCATTAGAACACAATTATATAAAAATGTAGTGGTAGAATTTCCTCTTTTGCCAACCCTTAAAATTCAATACTTTACGTTGAAACTGTTATAATTGCAATTTTTTGAAAATCTAGAATTTCACATTCATTTGATTTTAATACTTTATTTTGAATCAAGTAACATTTTGTATTCAATCCATTACTCATGTAGTACTGCAAAACCATATTTACAAGAGTGAGATTCGATACAGACTATGCCAGAAATTGATCAAACCTAAATGGTATGTAGCACATCTAGGATTGATTCTGTATACCAAGAGTACAATTTAGTACACCAAAAGCAAAATAACAAAACAATTTAGCTTAATCTTTTGTTGCACCTATCCTCAAAACATACACAAGAGTACAATTTAGTACACCAAAAGCAAAGTAACAAAACAATTTAGCTTAATCTTTTGGTGCACCTATCCTCAAAACATCTATCATTAATTTCTTTCCAAATTGTCCACCATATACATGAGGGGTTGATCCTCCATCTCTCTCTGTTCCTAGCTCCTCCCAGCTAAAAAGAGTGTTAGCAATCTTGCTTGGCACTGCCCATGCGATGCTCCTAAGAAGCATCTTGAGCATAGTTGTGTTATAGCTTGTATTTAAATTACAAATTTCGATTATATCTTACCTTAGTTAATGAGGTTGAGCATTGGGTTAAAGGGTTGTTGAAACTCTCAAGACTTGAGCAAATTTTTGGGAATGGGAAAAAAGTTCCCATCGAAGGTTTGTATATATAGAAAGGTTACCAGTTTAAAAGAAAAATTGTTTGTATATATAGAACTAGTCGGGGGGCTGAAGCCACAACCCCTATTGCTCAAGCAATACGGTCAAGAACTAAAGCTTCTTTACTTTCGACTCATAATTGGAGCGGCAAAACTTCTTCCTCTAGCGTTGGCCTGCCCGAGTATGCTGTCCAAAGGCCCCCAAGGAGGGTTCCTTGTATCGATGGCTTGCACAAGTACTCCTTCATCGAATTGTGCATACAAAGATTGAGGGTTTGGATCAAATGAGTGCTTTCATTGGGATTGAAGGAAAAGGGAGCACTGATAACGAATTTGTCTGGATTACTGGACCATTTGGAATTTGACTTCTCTATAAGTGGAATCAGGGAGGAAGTTGAGGATAGAAAACTCTTAAATTTAGTAAGTTTATGTTGTTAAGGTTAACTAAAAAGCTGTTTCACTGAATGGAATAGAATAGAAGTATGTCAAATAAAAATGGATATTTTAGCTCCACACCATGCAAAGCGAAGCCCGGTATTTAAGTGGAGAAGGTTAGAGGGGCGGGCCCATTATCCACCGAGTTTAGAAGGCTGTTATTGGTCCAAAGGGCGGGTCACATACGGATTTCTCGGTTATAAAAAAAACCCGGATATTTTACCAAAGAATACATCTTTTCTTCTATTGCTTTCACCACTCTGAAGAGGGAGTAGATCTGAACCTACTCAGTTAAGTTTGATGATGTGTGAATTGATTAATTTGCCAACTGTCATGCAAAACGGGTAAAAGATTGAAAGATGGAAATTTAAATTAGCTAATTTCTTCATAGTTGAATCTGCTATCCTTTCTGTATTTATGGTTTTGGCATTATCTTTTTCTTTAATACTCAAGTTAGCATTGTAAAAAAATAATAATTTCCAAGCAGTATAATTTGTCTTTATTGTCGATTAGATAATTTGAAGGATGAAATATGGATATAAGTATTTTGGAGGTGTAGAATTCATATTCGAATTGGTGCTGGTATGTCTTTGTTTAGGTCCGACTCCATTGCGAGTGTTTATGTGGATGGATGTCCTCTTTGTGTATTAGTTTTTGCGCTGAATTTGTGCCTTTTCTTTTTGCGTATTAAAGAGCTGATGATGGTACACTTTGTGATTTACAGAAAACAAAGGGGATGTCTAAAAAGATGAAGAAAGTTGTGGAGTTTGAGAAGCGCATGCAAGAGAGAGAATTTGAGCGAGCATTCTTTAGGGAGTTCTGGCCAGATAATGTTTAGTTCCTCTTTTTCTTTTCTGTGTCATAGATTGGATGGGTAACTTTCTGATATTTGTAAATATTTTCAACTCTGCTTGTTATACAACATGACAAATGTATCAGTATTTTTACGCCCCATATTAACCAATTCCATTGGCTTAGACAATCTTCCTTTTTTTTTTTTTTTTTTCTAATGTTTCACAATCTTTTTGATTATGTGTATTTTCATCTTCAAAATCAAATCTGCACTAGTAACAACAACAACCATGCCAAGTTATCTTGCACGTCGTTTTGTCAAATCAACATAGTGACAAAGAATATAGAGAAAGTTACAGCTAATTAAATAGTTGGAAAAATTAGACAAAATGTTCATTAACAAACACAAATTATTCATAGAGATGCCTGGATAATTGGATTAACCATTAGAATGCAATTCACTGCTAGACAAAACTTTGGTGCATTAAACAACAAAATACCATGGCTAATATTATTTAGCGACAGACTAATAATGAATTAACAAAATATTGACCTATTTAGGTGGATTAAAGATGAATTGTGTAACTAATTTCATAATGTTAGTGTAGTAAAAAAAATAATAGTCAACTCCGCTGGGGATTGAACCCAGAATCTTTGGTTTCGTAGACCAGCGCCTCATCCATTGGGCCATGGAGTCATTGGTGGGTATAAATAGTGCTACTTACCTATTTCACAGATTACTTTGAACGGATTAAAAAACATTTTTAATATATATATATATATATATATATATATATATATATATATATATATATATATATAAAACTGAGAGTAGTTTGCCATGTGGTTAAGCCAAGTGGCAAGCTATTGAAAAGCTGCTTGCCAATTTTAGGAAAAAGATAATAGATATTATAATAAAAATATTAAAAGTAATTGAATTGGAAAATACATTAAGCTTTTAAAATAATTTTTTAATCGTCTTTAAAATAGAAACTCACACATAGTAGAACTCTAAATTAACTTTTACTATTTCATGAAATTATCTTTTTCAGATGTTATAAAATATATTTAAATATATTTGATTTAATATTAATTTAAAATATAAATCTATAATAATAATAATAATAATAATAATAATAATAATAATAAATAAATAAATAAATAAAAAACAATCTAAAGAAAGAAAAAAAGAAACAAAGATAAATGAAGAAAAGAGGGAAAAAAACGTAGGAAATAATATTTCACTGATTCCTAATATTTCTCTCAATTCAAATATATAATTTATAAAAAAAAATATGTATTTTATTGAAAATTCAAGAATAAGGAAGAATAATAAAAAGATCCTTTGAAAAAATTAATATGATATTTGAATTTGAATTTGAATTGCGATAGAATTCTAACTTTTTCGTTTGCTTGAGAATCAAAATCCACAAACAGAAGAATTCTAATTTAACTCTTATTATTTTTTAATTTTATCTTTTTCAAATGCTATAAAATAAATTTATATACATTTGATTTAATATTAAATTAAAAGATAAAGATATTATTATTACTATTATTATTATTATTAATATTATTATTATTATTTTAATAATAGTAATAATGCTTATAACATAATAATAAAAATAAATAAATGATGGTAGTAAAAATAATATTTAAGAAATAGAAAATAATAATAAAAAAGAAACAAATCATTTATATATATATATATATATATATATATATATATATATATATATATATATATATATACATATATATATATATATATATATATATATATAAAGAACCTTTAGCCCGCTTTGCTGGTGCACCAATCAGTGATTCCCTTTAAATTTATTTATTTCCAAAACTAGCCTTCCCCTTTCATTAAAAGTTGCGACTTTTATGAAAAGTTGCGACTTTTTTTTGAAGAGTTGTGACTTTTTTAAAGAGTTGCGACTTTTATGTAAGGTTGTGACCTTTCCGAAAGAGTTGTGACCTTTCTGATAAGGCACAATAAATATTTATTCACACTACCCTTTGTTGTTTATAAATAAAGGAATTTCCTCTCATTTTAAAACAACGAAAATTCTGAACTACTTCTTCTTCTTCTTCTTTTGCACAATTAAATATTCGTGTACTTTGCTCCTGTTGAGTGACTCACTTCACCATTGTTTTTTGTATCAATACACTGGTGAATAGAATCGTCCTAACCTGAGAGGATCTATTCATTTAAACCTCGGGTACTAGAGGGGAATAATTTTCTTAAGGGTACAATTTAGTGGGCTTTATTTTTTTCCTTTCTGTTTCATTCTATTATTATAGATCCTGGTATTTTTTTTTGCAGTCATTAATTTATGCTTATTTTATTAATTGTTGTTTTTGAGTATATCATTTAAACTTTGTTGTTTATGTTTCTTCAAAGTTATTGTTATAAGTATTTGTTAGTACAGATTAAATAACACACGTTAATTGAGTATTCATGCAAGTTTTCTCTACTAAAATTATTGAAAGTAGAGTAAAAGAATTACTTAAAGATCTATACTACCATATCTTGAAGACAAAATTCAAATTTGGTATGTCATTGTAAACACATAAAGATCTTAAAAAATTTGTTGCACCTTGATGTGCGAAGTGAACCAGGAAAAGAGACAAAAATTAATACACTTTTGACATAAGTTCAAGGATGTGCTGGATGACCTATAAAGGAATATGACTAGGCTGCAACATCTTTTAATCCCAAAGAAATAGATAACTACACTATAAATTAATTGTTCATATTCAATATGAAGTATGGACAAATTTCTCAAGTTTACTTCAAGTTGTAAATACTTTTTTTGAAGTAATAGATGTGTTTTCAACACTGTGATTGGAATAGAAGTGTAGTTTCAAATTGAACTTCATCACTCTGGTATGTTGATTTTTAAAAAACACCCAAACAAACTGAATAGTTTTGCGTAATATTTTTCCCTTTCAAGTAAATATAATAAGTTGAATTGTTGTCCAATATGGTACATTTTTCCTTTAATTTTCATTTTAATAATTACTTATGATACATTTAAATGGGAACTTTAAAGTGATGTAAAACAAAAAGTAGTGCTGAACTTTCTACATGTTAAAATTAGAATATTTGTTCACTTTTTCCAACTTTTTACAATTTATTTATCTCTACACCAACGATTATTTATTTATTAGAATATTTAATATTACCGATTGATGCATTTGATTCCTGGAAGCAAAATGATAAATTATAAAATCAAATTAAAGATGATTCATTGAAGGATAAATGATAAGATATTATAATTATCACTTCCTTTGTAATGTTTTACTTTAAATAACTAATAGATTATAAGTATTATGTTATAAAATTTCCACGCGGTGCGGGTAATTTTACATATATATGTATAAAAGAATGTTTTAGTGGCAACATAAGTTGTTGGTAATACCTATAATAGTCGCCACTAATAGTTTGTTTTAGTGACAAGATTAATCGCCACTAATTCATTAACAGTTGAGACTAAAAGAATGGTTAGTGGTAACATTTGTCGCTGATAATGCTTATAATAGTTGCGATTAAAAGTACGTTTTAGTGGCAACATTAATCGCTGCTAATACTCATAATAGTCGCCATTAAAAGTATGTTTTAGTGGCAACATTAATCGCTGCTAATACTTATAATAGCCGCAACTAAAAGAGTGTTTTAGTGGCAACTTTAGTTGCCACTAAAGGTATGTTTAGTGGCAACATTAAATGCTGCTAATAATTATAATAGTCGCCACTGAAAGAATGTTTTAGTATCAACATTTGTTGCTGCTAATGCCTATATTAGTCGCCATTAAAAGTATGACTTAGTCGCCGCTAATGTTTATAGTAGTTGCCACAAAAAGTATATTTTAGTAGCAACAATAGTCGCTGCTAATTTGCCTATAATTGTCGCCACTAAAAGTATGTCTTAGTAGCAACATTAGTCTGTAATAGTCGCCACGAAAAGTATGTTGTAGTGGCAACATTAGTCGCTTGTAATACATATAATAGTCGCTAATAAAAAAATGTTTTAGTGGCAACTTTAGTGGCTGCTAATACACATAATAGTAGCCACTAAAAGTGTGTTTTAGTAGCAACATTAGTCAATGCTAATACATATAATAGTCGCCACTAAAAAAATGTTTTAGTGGCAACATTAGTCGCTGCTAATACATTAATAGTAGCCACTAAAAGTATGTTTTAGTAGCAAAATTAGTCGCTGCTAATGCCTATAATAGTCACCACTAAAAGAATGTTTTACTGGCAAAATTAGTCGCTGCTAATACCTATAATAGTCACCACTCATAGTTTGTTTTAGTGACAAGATTAACAACTGCTAATACATATAACAGTCACCACTAAAAGAATGTTTCAGTGACAAGATCTCACTTGGACAAAACTTTCGTCCTTTTAAAGTTTTTCTTTTTTTCCTTCTCATTCAACTCTTCTAAATATTTTTTGTGTGAGTTATGACTATTTTCGGCAAGCTTAATTTGAAGAATATGAAACAAATATACTCTATATAAAAGTAATATCTTAAGCTACAAAAGATATGTCTATTAACATAGATTTGTTGTCCTTTATGTCTCAAGTTATTGTTGAACATTTGAGTTATCTTGGTTAGACTCATTTTAAAATTTTTAATGTTCGAGAATATTTCTTTAACATGAGTCTAGAATCCAATATTTTGATCTACTTGTAATTTCATAATGAAACAATTATACATACATATTTCTAAAAAAGTTGTAAAGTTGCATTGATGAAGCATCTAGAAGGGCCTTCAAAGCAGCAGTTGAATAAATAATGAATTCTAAAAGGGTCAACAATATTATTTTTTTGTTGTTTCAAATTAATTTTTCTCCTTCTATAAATTTTGTTAGAGTAACAAAGTAACAATAACGAAAAGTAGTGAACGTTTGATCTCAGACAAGTAGATTATCTCTAAAAAAATTATTTTATGTTGTTCTGGTGTACATTTTTAACGGTCTTAACTTATTTATAACTAATATTGATTATTGAAAACTTTTACATAATTTTTTTTTCACAAGGAGTTATTCTAACCATAAAATTATCAGATTCTATATTTTTCATGTACAAAAAAAAAAAATTATGTTTTATCGCTACATAAAAATATCACTCAGTTTTAACAACACAATTATATCATCAAATATATATTATGATAAATTATGTAAAAGATAAAAATAATTACATCTCAAGATATTTTAATCATTCAATATATATTTACAATTTTTAGATATGTGATAATGTCAAATCATTTAATTTATGTTGAAATATTTTTAAAACCTATTAAAATTTATTTATTTTCTTATAACAGTCGATTGTTGGAAAAGTTGTTCAAAACTTTAGAAAGATTATTTTTGCGCGGGTAAATCACCTAGTAAAGGAGTAAAGGGGATAAATGGGTTCTTCTTTATTATCTATTGACCTATTTAAGGTGCTACCTTCATAATCATTTACACAATTGATTTTCTAATTACTTTATTGGTTCTAGCGGAATATTATAAATCACATCTTATTTAAGGTGTTACCTTCATGATATATTAAAGGACAAATTACAGAAATCACATACTTTTAAGGTAAAATTACAATATATTCCTTAAAAGTTTATAATTACAGAAATCCCTCAAACGGATACAATAATATAAGCGCTGATACATTAATCTGATGCGCGAAATACATTAATCGTTAAGTAAGATACATTATATTTTATACATGATACACTAATCTGATGTACATTTTATACATGACACACTAATCTGATGCGCGAAAATGAGGAATTTTGGAGATTTGTAAAACTTATAGGGGATAATGGTAATAAGTAAACTAAAAGGTGGGATTTTTGTAATTTTTCCTATATTAAATAGTGCATAATTTAAAATTATATAATAAATCTATTTTTAGATTTAAACTCTTTGAATGTTGATAACCGTATCAAATAGAGAAATCATTTTATAACTTAGCACTAGTTTTAATTTATATTTGAATTTTATATTTACAATCGATATTAACTTGTTATATTCTTCTAAAAAAATGAAGAAGAAAAAATTTAGCCTTCTCATGTTTTCAAAAAAAAAAAAAAAAATAGTGAAGTTATCTTCAACCTCTTAGAAGAATAATTTTTTTCTTAATTTTAAATCCTATCTACTTTTAAAAGGTTAAATTATTTTGGAGTTTTCTTATATAATATATTTCATTTTATTTTTTGTGTAACAAAATTTATCAATTCTAATTTTACTTCATAAAAAAAATCTTTTATAAAAATGTAAGTAGATAAACAGTCAATCAATGTTTCTATTTATATTTTATAATAATATAAATTATAATTTAAAATAAATAGTCATCCAATGTCTCTATTTATATTTTGTAGTAATACAAATTTATTATTTTAAATAAAATATTGTAGATAAATCTAATCAAGGAAAAATTATGAACAAAAGAATAAAAGTTTAGAAATAAATTAAATTCCAGAAATAAGAATAATTCATTTTTATTTATACTAAATTAAAAATAAATAATAAATAGTGATATTAGGTAAAGTGAGAAGCTATTAAAAAGTTGTATGATAAAGAAATGTTATAATTACTGATAATAATAAAAATTAGTAAAGAAGTTATAAATTATAATAATTTTTTTTTTTTTAAAGGGCACACCTTTCTTTTGGATGGGAAAGTGTTTTTTTAATTATAACGAACAAAGTCTTAAATTATATATAAAACATAACTAAAATCTCAATAAATAAAGAATTCAATGAACATTAAAATATAAAAATTTAAATAACTTAAATTTAAACTCAACATTTTATATAGACATAATATATAAACATGACTCTTAACTTGGCATCAGTCGACGACCTTTAACTTTGGATGTGCACAAGTAGGCACTTAAACTTGTATAAAATTGAACAAATAGACACATCCGTTCTACATGGCACCCTACATGAAAATTTTGTGTCCTATGTGGCGCCCTACATATATTATGTCATGTAGGACACGTGTGTCTACTTATTCAATTTTATACAAGTTTAAGTGCCTACTTGTGCATACTCAAAGTTGGAGAGCATAGTTGTCCGCTGAAGCCAAGTTAAGGGTCATGTTTATGTATTATGCCTTTTATATATTAAAATAAAGACAAAATACATAAACATGACTCTTAACTTGGCGCCAGTTGGCAACTATGACCTTTAACTTTGGGTGTGCACAAGTAGGCACTTAAACTTGTATAAAATTGAACAAATAGACACATTCATCCTACATGGCACCCTACATTGCAATTTTGTGTCCTACGTGGCATCCT
This sequence comes from Solanum pinnatisectum, assembly GCA_035578085.1. Lineage (NCBI taxonomy): Eukaryota > Viridiplantae > Streptophyta > Magnoliopsida > Solanales > Solanaceae > Solanum > Solanum pinnatisectum. Next base: position 233,262 of record JAWPEI010000065.1, read on the forward strand.
ACGTGTATTATGCCATGTAGAGCACGTGTGTCTACTTGTTCAATTTTATACAAGTTTAAGTGTCTATTTATGCACACTCAAAGTTGGAGGGCATAATTATCTGCTATAGCCAAATTAAGGGTCATGTTTATGTATTATGCCTAAAATAAAGATAAAAAAAAAACTCAATTGCTTATTACGAGTAACACACCCATATAAAAATATTCAAAGTCAAACTAGCAAAAGTATAAAATGTTGTAGAAAGATATGTATGAAGAGTCAGGGGAGGGGAGAGGGGGGGAGAGATAATATTTTAAAAATATAATGAAGTAATTAGATAATGCACATATTATTGTCCATAAGTTTTAAATTGAAGAGATGTGAACAACACAATAGATTTGTTTTATATTAACAAGAAGAACATTTGACAATTATATATTAAGTCAACTGATAAGCTAATAAAAATCAATATTAACAATTTAAAACATGATTTATTAGCTCTATTCATATAGATTTGATTATGAGGGATTGAGGGTGGGGTGAGGTGAGCATGGGTGGGAAGAGAGGAAGTATATTTCATTGAGGAACAATATAAAAGTAAAAAAAGGGAGTCTGCTGAAAATTTGCGCCTTCCACAACAATCCTAGCCTTTCACGGCATATTGAAAACAAATAGTTGAACTTTTTTTCCCCAAAGTAATATCATTTAACAAGACATTTCAATCTTAAATGCTCAGAAGTAATATTTTAATATTATCTGCGCACACGTTGGTACGTATACTAGTTAGTTTTTTAGAAAACAGAAGTTTCTTTTAATTATTTTTTATCCACACGTTATTATCCACATGAAATTAATATTTTTTTTAAAAAATGATATAAATACACAACTTAAGATATCATAATCTCTGAAATTTTCCATCATTTAAAAAAAATTACAAAATCCCTTTTCGCCTTTGTTGAAACAACAGCTTGTGTTGAAAAACAGGTTATGTAGTAAATGTGTAGATTTTAATTTGTTTTTTAGTTCCATAACAAGAAAAAAGGCAAGTCTTTTTCAACTCCATAGCTTTTATTTTACTGCAAAGACAAAATGGGAAATTGAATAAAAAATAGAATGGAAAAACTATAATTAAGTTATAAATATGATGTGTTGCCTTTTAAGGCAGAACCCATTAGTAAAGGTGCACACACCTTAACACCTACACTTAAGCTCCAATTAAGCGAGGTGAAGCACACAAGCTGGGCTTCATCGAACTTTGGGGCTTAAAAGTGCTTTAAGTGAGCCTTAATGTCACGACCCATTTGTTATGTCTTGTGAAATGAAGTTGTAGTATCCTAGGTTACATACTCGGACCAACAACAACAACGTACACAAATGAGGTTTGGAGAGCGTGGAGTGTACACAGACTTTATATAAAGACCAAGGAAGAATGCTATCCTTTATATAAGTTTAATAATGGACAAAGAGACAAGTGTTAAAAACACCTTTGAACTTGGCGCAATATTATTAGTTTCATCCCCGAATTATTGATAGCTTTAAAAGCATCCCTTTACAGCTGGAAAGTGTCACGGGAATAATCTCTTATGACTACTCGCAAATTGATAAATAAAAACAACTTTTTTCATATCTCTAACGCGCATGTAAAAATGAAAATCTCCTGTAAAACGAACATAAAACTAAAACAAATTTATAAAGAATTACAAACCAAATCTCCTGAAAGTCTTCATGTGGTTTTAGCGTAAATTAGAAAAAATATAATAAAACCTAACGCAAGAATGGGAAAAGTCCTCAGAATACAATAAGAGAGAATCACAATTTGATTTTTATTGCTGTTTTGAGGAATTAATTTATAAGACAAAGTTCCAAATTATTCTAAAACAAAGAGAAATTAAACTCTATAATAAGCTGAAGGGGAGTAATTGTAAGGATCACCAAAAACTGCAACATTGCCTGGCCTTGAAAATACAATCTACAAACATAAAAACAACATTCTTTTAAATGAAGTAGTTCACATAATTCACCGTGATATTAGAGCAGATCGAGAGGAGGTTATATGTTATCGATATTTATCTTTTGAACATTGGGAAAATTAGGTAATCAACATTATTGTCCAAACAAACAATTAAATATTTTCAAAGATTTATCACCATATGTGTATACCTGATAATCTCCTATCGTGCACGTTTTGAATCCAGCAGCACAATAGTCAAAGTAGTACTCCCATGTCCTGATGAACTTGTCATCGAATCCCAAAGAACGAATTTGACTAGTGACAGTACAGTTAACATTGTTCAAGTATCTGATCAAAGCTAGAAATGATTCATGAAAGAAACGTTTTAACTCGTGGATTCATATAGGTATAGTTACCTTTTGTTTTTCAGGAAGTTTTCTCGCCAACATCTCAGTGTCTGGTAGTAATGAATTCCTATCTCCTCTAGGTGCTCGACACTGCATTCATATCACTCGATAAATGATTTTAAAAAAGAAATGATTTTGAAATTGTGACAAGCGCGCTAGCTAGTGCAAAATCACAAAATAAACTCTTTGTTACCATAGTCTGGATGCAGCAGCCATGGCTGATGTCACTCGACTTAGTGCGGGCAAACATCCACCTGGAAATATATACTCTTTTATGAAGTCTGAGCTCTGCTTGTATTCTTCATACCTCTCGTCTGGTATTGAAATGAACTAAGGGAAGCCAACACAACTTGTGAAAAGTGATAAAAATTGAAGGACAAAATGTTGAATGTGTTGAGGGGTCACTTCAATTCATTAATTACCTGCAGGACTAGAAGTCACAGCAAGTAAAGAATTCCCCTATGAAATCATGACCAACATGTTCTAACATCCCGCTGAAAATGATAATTAGTACGATTGTAATATTGGCTTGATATGTTATAGGTAATACGATATATTTAGACATAGATGGATAAAAGCTCACCATGATATAATCCTGTCATATTTGTCCTTATTTGGGATTTGTCGATAGTCACATAGGAGAAATGTTATTTGATCCTGCGGAAAAGTTTCATTGAATTAAAATTTTATTAGATAAAGCTAGCTTTGAAATTGCCAAAATTTGGCTTCACGTGTTATGTAGTGTTCTCCTGTTAATCTTACAAGTACAAATCAAAGCCACTTGTGGTCTGGCTATGATTTGCAATGAAGCTTTTTATGGAGCTATTGAAGTTTGGCAAGAAAGAAAATGAAAAAGAAGTTTAGTTCATGAAGTGTGTTAGTTCCTTCTTGGTTGTGACTTGTGTTGTTCATAGATGAAAATCCTCATCAAATGTTCTCAAAATAGGCAGCAACAAGAATGAAATGTTAGTCATCTAGACAAACTAGAATGAAATTCCAAACTCGAAAAATTTTGAGCTTCTATAGACATTGTAAGTACTAAGTACTAACTCCAACTGTGTGAGCTTTGCTCATAATGCCGGTCCCAAGCTCAGATAAAGGAGACAATGTGTGTACTATACCTGAAGGCCTGCTTGCTCAACTCTCAACTGTGCATACTCTAGTTGCTGCTCCGAGAGAGTTATTCCAGTATATTTACATCCTGTTTGCTTGACAACTTCCATAGCCAAACTTCCCCAACCAAATCCAATCTCTAAAATGTGATGTTCTGCGCTAATCTTTGCCTAAACAGAATAGAAGCAAAATCAAATTATGCCTGAAATTTGTGAAGAAATGGGAGGGATTCTTACTTAGTTGATAACTTACCTTACTAATGAGACGATGAATCTTTCTCAGCTGCGCATCTTTCAGGTCTTCATCCTCACTCTAGAAAATATAAGAAACTAGATCACCATGGAATGAGATTAGAGAAAAGGAAGTGTAGCAAATATCTAAATTTGAAAGCTAACCTTGAATATTGCACATGAATATGTCATTGTCTCATCCAGAAAGAGTGAGAAGAGTACATTACTCTGAAAACAAATATGCGCAGGTTTGAGAATTTCATGTCACTAGTGATTTTTGACATCCCCTACATGTGCATAGTTCATGAATAGACACCTTAATTTGGCATCAACTGACAACTTAACACTACTACTTTGAGAATGTACATCTAGACACCTCAAGTCGTCTCCATTGTATCAGTTAAACACTCCAACTTACAAAATGATCATCTAGACACCTCCAAAATTTATCTGCCACATCGGTGTCAGGTGTCCACGCAACACAGTGGGGATGAGTTGAGGTGTCTAGATGTGCATTTCTCAAAGTTTGAGTGCTTATTGCCAGTTTGGTCAAGTTAAGGTGTCTATCTATGTACTATGCTTTTTTTTTATAATCGAGAAATCCCCTAGGACCAATGACACACGATTCAAAACTTGATAGATAAGGGGGCCCCCCCATCTACCCTTCTCCACTTAAATATCAGGTCTGCAGTAGGCCTAACCCACACATCATGGGTTGTGCTCTTTCCACTAGACCAAAGCCCCAAGGCTTGACATCCCCTACATACTTTGGGTCATGATATAATATGCAAGTTAATTACCAGGTCATAATGGCGAGAAATATTCCGACGTGCCTGAGTCAGAGTGTTATTATTTGAAACGTGTTGAATGAAATATTTTGCAGATGACAGTGCTGCTGTAAAAAGCAATGGTGTCCACCAACCTCTAGAGCCATGCAAAATGAGAATAACTTTTAACATGAGGATAACAAAAGTTTATATTTATTATTTCAGGTCAGTAAACTATTACCTTTTCTTGCTAGACCTTTTAACAGATGCTTTCATATCTCTGTTGGCAACAAATATCTGTAAAGGAATTCAGAAAGATAAGTACCGAAAGCTATTTACAAAGATATCGAGTCATTTCCTCACCATGAGAAGATTGAGAAGACCTTCATTCTTATCAACAAAAGAGAAATCCCCATGAATAAAGGCATCAGCAAGGCCTAGGTCAGCTTGAGTTGCAACCTGTAAGAGATTATATATCTATGTCACAGAATTTGTCTAGATTGAGAAACTTTTTAAGTTTTATCGATAGATAACTTGTAGGGGGCGGCATAAGAAAATTTAAATTTACCTTCCAATAAAACTGTGTACTATGAATTCTAAGCAAAACTTTGAGAGAGCATTTCCTATCTGTTCCTTGGAAAGTGAAAATTGTACCTCCTTCTTCCAACAAGCTGTATATCGAAATATATAAAGTTATTATACAGATATCAACTATTAGAAAGAAAAAACTTAGAAATCTCCGAGTAATATTTGCGTGAATAATTAAGACCATTCTGAAGCTATGTATAATTGAAGGAATAATATAAAACTAAAAGCATAATAAATTGCGATTCACTCGTGATTTGTTCTGCGACATGGTTTTCGACTTGCTATTTTCTACCAGTCAAATAGCAAAGATCACAAATGTAGTAAATGAACAACTTGTTGGTTTGTATCTGCCACTATTTGGATTAAATCAATACAATGTGAAACTATCATCACTCACATTATGCAGCCAGTTTCAATGAAACTGTTAAGGAATCTAGTAACGAGGAGGCGTGCTCCTGTTTCAGTCCAGGTTGGCACCATATGCTTGGGATTTTCCAGAATAAGATAATTCCTTCTAAGCATGCCATCTGCAGCAACCATACCCGCCTGCGGAGGACCAAAAGGTAGACAATCATCTAAATGAGACTAGAGGGACAACAAAATGTTTTCAGAGTAAGATCATACTTCCAAGTTAAAATCTGTTGAGCTTTTATTAGAAGTAGTACTACCTTTAGTCCATCCTCATGGAAACCGTAGCCTGAAAGTATTGCAATAAACATATGTCAATAAAACAGTGAACACAAAGAAGAAAATAAAGTCTGTGTGAAGCAAAGACTAAAGTCGGAACAACTCAAGCTACTAGTGTTACCAGTAACTTTCTGTTAACCTTATGTGGAAAAAATGGCATGAATAAACCTAGACTCTAGGTTGTTGTGCTCATTCACTGGCATCGAGCAGAAATGGATGGAAAACATAAAAAGGCAAACTATGCAGGTTACAAAGGAAAATCTATCTTGAAGCAACTCTCCGTAAAAAGAGATTCATACCTTGATATGTTCCACAAAACCATATTCCTCTCTTCCCTTGTATTTGATGTAGCTCATTTGAAGCTTTTGATGCAGCAACTGAGGGGACTAGGTGGCCTGTTGTCCATTTAAGCAACATATGTTCTGGTTCGTGAGGAGGATCGAGGGTTACGAGATAAGGCAGGTTTGAGTCACCAAGATTCTGTAAGTTTAGACAGCTAATAAATTAAGAGAGCAGTTACAAGAGGAAAGACTGCCCGCTAAAGAACATCTTCTTCTGCTAGGCTCCTAAATAATTGAATTGAGTAACACACCTGCATTATATTGAGCAAATATGTGACACATGATCTATCATTCATGGTTCCAAGAAAGTTACAAGCACTCCATGCTTCCGGATTGCGAGGCAGGAATATTTTATCACGATGAAGAAAAATATCACTGTCATAGAGGAAGAGAAATGAATTTCGCAATATGACTACGGTTCAGTCCACCAACCCACTTCTTTCAAACCAGGCAGCAGGAGAAGTAAAATGAAAGAGAAAATCAAGCCAAGGTGATCAAATAAAGGAGAGGGAAGTACCTATAGATATACTGGAAAGCACCCAGTATTCTTGTTTCATCATATGTTGCCTCTTTGCCTAACATTTTCAGAGTATCTGGAGCATGTGCAGCGATTATGCATCCGTCATATACTTCTGTGGTACCATCAGTGCAAGCTATGGTACAACCTGCAAGGGGTTTTTCTTTTACACTTTAGAATCACGAGTAGCTCGTAGCTATAACACAATATTGATTGAAGCCTTTTCTTTCGGAACCAAGCACCAAATTAACTCTACCTAGACCACTGTCACTTGAAAAGATATCATAAAATGAAGTATAAACTAAGAAGCACTTGTTCTTATACAAATTAATAGGCTAGATGCAAAGATAACTTAGTCAACCTAACGGTTTGATCTCCAGTCAAATCAATTATTGTCTTTTTATTACAACAATATATCCTTTTCTACTATTATGATAAAAGGTACGAGGCATGATGCACCAACAGACAATCAAAATTGGCCTAAGCTGACAAGTAAGCACTCCAACTTTGAGTATGCACATCTAGACACCTCAACCTGTCTCTATTGTGTTAGTTGAATACTTCAACTTACAAAATGATCATCTTGACACCTCTAAAATTTATGTGTCACATCAGTGTCGGGTGTCCACGAGACAGTGGAGACGAGGTGGAAGGTTTAGTTGTCAGTTGAGACCAAGTTGAGTTGTACAGATGTGCATTCTCAAAGTTGGAGTGATTACTTGTCAGCTGAGGCCAAGTTTGAGTGCATGTTTATGTATTATGTGAAGAAACACCACAAAAATCTCTTGCAAGAAGCCACATATAAACCAAGTTACACCTTCTTCATTTGTCGATACAGAATTTACTTCACAACCAGTTCTTATTTGGCAGCCTCTCTTCTCCAGCTCTTCCTTAACCTGCATCAAATCAGTACTCTAAAAAATGATACATGCTTAACAAATCATACAAGAAAGTGAAAATTGGTAAATTGCCTGAAGTTTCCCTCAGGGAAACAATAAAAACATTGTGGTATCTATAAATGAAAAATCACCTTATTTACATATGTCTGTGATCGCCATCTTACAGTGGGAAAATGAGGGAGATCAAAGATCTGCAAAGAAAGAAACAAAAGCATCCTTAGGCACAAGGACAATACAGTGATATATGTAAGCATTCAAATTCAGTCTCTTGTATGCAACACACGAAGTACGGTAATTGAACAGTGGATAAGAGGGAAAAACCTGCAGAAGATGGTGGTCGCGGAAGAATAAAAGAATGTAGTAAGCAGAAAAGCTCAATACTCCTGCTAAGGGACAGGACCAGATTGAAGCACATATTGGAATCTGTCAAACATGAGTGAATTTCCTATAGCAAGAACAGTTTGTTGAAAGAACAAAAAGGCCAATACAAGTATGGACATCAAATAAATAAATACGAAAAACAGCAGTGTTACCAGATAAGCCTTCTGAAATAACTCTGAATAGCCATGTGACTTAATAAATTGCCCTAACATTTCATTGCGATCAATGTCAGGATTATTGTCAACTTCTTCAAGGTAACTGCAATATAGTTAGAAACATATTCGTGATGAAATAAACTTCATTAGCTCAAAACACCTAGACTATTCTACAACATGAACTTGTAATGTTGTTTGTTACATTTTCTATAAAAAAGGTGAAATAATTGAGTGACCTTCTGAGTGCGTGCTACAGACATAATTAAGTGATTTTTCTATTACAAACAAAAGAAACATGAATTTACTAGATGGTTTGAAATGGTTGAGTGGTTATTTGAGTAATGAACTCATTCATGGAATTGATTACTAATAAGAAGTGACATATATAAAGATAAGTTATCAGTACCTTATGACATCCTGCTTGAATCTGATGATTTCTCTAATCATTTGCAAAAAATATGGATTCAAGAGATTCTTCTTCTGTGCAAACAAACTAGAGAATCCCTTTCGAGTACCCCATTCGCAACCATGGCCTTGATCTAAGCTCACTGAGAATGACATATGATAGGTCTCCATATCAACTCCAAGGCACTCAAAAAATTCCATCATGTATGGGTAAGTTACCTGTCAAATACAACATCCAAAAGATGGGGTTAAAACAGCTCTAGCTACAAACATTTCCAATGTAATGAGTTGATTTCTCAAATGGTCACTCAGCTAATAGTTATTATCTCAGAAAGTCATATGGAGATTCCTATGTCTTTCTTTCATCTTCTCTGTCTTGGCCTACGGCAATTGGTCTTACTAAGATGAGATGCATTTCATTTTTCTTTTGTTAGTTAATCAGTCGGGGCTTTAAGAAGAAAGTTGACTTAGAAAATTGAGTTTATTGTTGGTTTCGGGTCTTTTTCCTTTCCTATGTGAATAAATAAAAGTCATACTTGGACCAACCCACTTTTGCCCATAAACCCAATATTATGTGGCATATATAAGGCTTGTTTAGGTCTTATTCTCAGACACACAAGAGAGAAAAATCAAGAGAGAGCCGTTTTAGAGATTGAGAGAATTAGAAAAAAACTTTGTTTGGTTCAAGAAATTTCTGTTCAGACAGTCCGCTTTAAACAAAGTTTGTCGCTTCGTTAACCATAAGATCGTGCTCAAATTTGAACTGGAAGTTCTCAGATCCTGATTCTTGCATTTCAATGGTGAAGATTGGATTTGGTTATGCATTGTAACCGATTTGGGGAGTGAGCAGTAGCTCATTTTTGGGTGAATTCTCTCCTTTAATTCTCTAGTTTTGGTGCAATCTTGTTTCATTGTTGCTCGTTGATAGGCACTTGTTTTGTGGCCAATTTTGGAGAACAATATTGTAACTCTTGCTGATTATAGTAGAGCTTTTGGTCTCATGGTTTTTACTCTTCACATAGTAAGGTTTTTTTCCATGTAAATCTTTGTGTCTTATGTGATTGGTTTATTTTTGTCTTGTTGTTTTTGTTTGGTTGATACACTTGATGTCCATTCTTTGTAGTGTGTGATTTAGTTTCTCTTCTCTTGGTTCAAATTGAAAGAAAAAGTTTAGATTTAGATATTATTTCGTTGCTATCGTGCCAGACATTCTTTGTTAGTGTCTAGCCTTTTCCAATAAGTGGTATCAGAGCATTGGTTATTGTTGATTATCGATTTAAATGATGAAGGCAAATATGATCTAGTTTGTCTGAATGGTAGTAACTATCATACTTGGTAAGACAAGATGAAAGATCTTCTATTTGTCAAGAAGATACATTTACTAGTATTTGCTTCTAAAAAACCTCAGTCCATGACGACTAAAGAATGAAAATTTGAGCACTTGTAGGTTTGTGGCTATATGAAACAATGGGTTGAGGATCATGTTATAAATCACATTGTGAATGAGACACATAACATAAGTTTGTGGGACAAGCTCGAGACACTTTATGCTTCGAAGACTAGCAATAATAAGTTGTTTCTATTGAAACAATTGATGAACATCAGGTATAAAGAGGTCACTCATATTTTTTTTATCATATTAATTATTTTTAGGGTGTTCTTAACCAGCTATCCGAAATGAATGTAAAGTTTGATGAGGAGATATAGAGACCTTGGCTTCTTAATACTCTATCAGACTCTTGGGGAACTCTTTGAGTTTCTTTGACTAATTCTTCTCCTAGTGGTGTTGCAACTATGGTATATGGTAAGAGTGGTGTCTTGAATGAAGAGATGAGAAGAATATCTCAAGCCTCATCTTCTTTAACTTCACACTCTGATGTTTTGGTTACTAAAGATTGGGAGAAACAAGTTTGGAGATCAGAATGATAGAGGTAAAATTAGAAGCAAGTCGAAGTTCAAATACAAGAATACTACATGTGACTATAGTCACAAGAATGGGAATATCATAAAATATTGTTACAAGCACTAGAGAGACATAAGACAACAAAAGAAAGAAGGCGATAATGAAAATTGTGCTGTTGTTGTTGCTAATGATGATCTTTTTATTACTTGTGATGAAAATGTTGTTAATTCTGTTCGTGACGAGTCTAGCTTGTTTGAGGATTCTGGTGCTACTTCGCATGTCACGCCAAAGAAGGAATTATTTTCTTCTTATACTCTAGGTAATTTTGAGATGCTAAATATGGGTAATAATCATAAGGTTGCAGTTCTTGGCATTGGGACAATTTGTTTGGAAAGTAACAATGGTTCCCAGTTTTTTCTCAATAATGTCAAGCATGTTCCATATGGTTGCTTGAATTTGATTTATTTGGGGTACTTGATGATGAGGGTTATGTTAATACCCTCGGTGCTAGCCAGTGGAAGCTTACTAGAGGTTTGATGGTTATGGCTCGTGGTGACAAGTTGTCTAACTGGTATGTAATTCAGGGCTCCATTTCTAGAGACTCAGTAAACTTGATGGAGAATGATACTTCATCAGAGTTATGACACAGAAGGCTGAGTTATATGAGTGAGAAGGGGATTGATAGTTTGGCTAAGAAAAATTTGCGTTTTGGAGTGAAACAAGCAAAGTTGAAAAAGTGTTTACCGGCTAAGCAATGAACACACTTCTTCAACTTTGCTTGTTTCACTCCAAAAGGAAAATTTTTCTTAGTCAAACTATCAAATCCAGAAAGTTTATTGAGTTTCTAAAGATGGAGCCCTAAAATACATACAAGTTGGACAACTTGTCACCACTAGCCACAATCATCGAACCTCTCGTAAGCTTCTACTAGCCAACACCAAGAATATTAACATAACCCTCATCATCAAGGTATCCCACATAAATTAAATTCAAGCAAACATCTGGAGCATGCTTTGAAATTATTGAGAACTAGTTTTGAACCATTGTTACTTTCCAAACAAATTGTCCCAGTGCCAAGAACTGCAACCTTATGATTATTACCCATATTTAGCATCCCAAAATTACCTAGAGTATAAGAAGAAAATAATTCCTTCTTTGGTGTGACATGCGAAGTAGCACCAGAATCCGCAAACAAGCTAGACTCATCACAAACATAATTAACAACATTTTCATCACAAGTAATAAAAAGATCATCATTAGCAACAACAACAACACGATTTTCATTATCGCCTTCTTTCTTTTGTTGTCTTATGTCTCTCTAGTGCTTGTAACAATATTTTATGATATTCCCATTCTTGTGACTATAGTCACATGTAGTATTCTTGTATTTGAACTTCGACTTGCTTCTAATTTTATCTCTATCATTCTGACCTCCAAACTTGTTTCTCCCAATCTTTAGTAACCAAAACATCAGAGTGTGAAGTTGAAGAAGATGAGAAATGAGATCTTCTTCTCATCTCTTCATTCAAGAAACCACTCTTAGCATATTTCATAGTTATAACACCACTAGGAGCAAAATTAATCAAAGAAACTCGAAAAGTTTAATAAAAAGCCAAAGTCTATGTATCTCTTCATCAAACTTTACATTCATTTCGGACAGCTGGTGAAGAGCACCTTGAAAAATTATTAACATAATCAAAAATAGGAGTGCCCTTTTTATACCTGATGTTCATCAATTGTTTAAATGAAAACAACTTATTGTTGCCAGTTTTTGAAACATAAAGTGTCTCGAGCTTGTCCCACAAACTTCTAGCATGTCTCTCATTCACAATGGGATTTCTAACATTATCTTCAACCTATTGTCTGATATAACCACAAACCCGCAAGTGCTCAAATTCTCATTCCTCATTCTTCATGGATTGAGGTTTATTAGAAGCAAACACATGCAAATGTATCTTCTTGACAAATAGAAGATCTTTCATCTTTTCTTTTCATGTATAATAGTTACTACCATTCAAACAAATCATCTTGCTCATTTTGTCCTTCATCATTCAAATTGATAATCAACAATAATCAATGCTATGATACCACTTTGTTGAGAAAGATAAGGCACTAACAAAGAATGCTCGATAGGATAGCAACAGAATAATACCTAAGTCTAAATTTTCCCTTTCAATTTAAACCAAGAGAAGAGAAACTAAATCAAGCACTACGTAGAATGGACATCAAGTGTATCAACCAAACAAAAATAAATCAATCACACAAGACATAGATTTATGTAAAAAACCCTTCAATGTGAAGAGTAAAAAACTACGGGACCAAAATATCCACTATAATCATCAAAATTTACAAAACTATTCCCCAAAATTGGCCACAAAATATGTGTCAAATAATGAGCAACAACGAAAAAAGATTACACCAAAACTAGAGAATTAAAGGAAATAATTCACCCAAAATGAGTTATTATTCATACCCCAAAATTAGAAGCTACAGGCAACCAAATCTAATCTCTACTGTTGAAATGCAAGAACCAGATTCTGTGAAGTCCTAGTTCAAATTTGAGCATGATCCAATGGTTAATGAGGGGACAAACTCTATTTAAAGCGGACTACCTATGCAGAAATTTCCTGATGCAAAACGAAATTTCTTTCTCTCAATCTCTAAAACGGCTCTCTTGATTTTTCTCTCTTGTGTGTCTGAAAATAAGACCTAAACAAGCCTTATATATACCACATAATATTGGGTTTATGGGCAAAAGTGGACTGATCCAAATAAATTTTTTATTTATCCACATAGGAAGGGAAAAATAACCTAAACCCAACAATTCTTCCCTTCCACAACTATGTGGTGGTGGTGGGGGGGGGGGGGGAATTGAGTTTATAAGTTCTGAATTATGAATTATAAAAAGGATGTCTTATTATATTTTTAATAAATTATTTATTCATATTAAATGAAGTTCTAAACACAAATATAGAGCTAAAGTTATTAGTAAATTTTGCCCAACCTGTTAACAGGTTTGTAGATCCCCCTTGAATCTTGATATTAGTCCTCCTCTTGAATAGTACCAACTTCAGCGTATTGAGGACAAGATTTGGAAGCTTAAGTATTGGCATTGGAATAGAAGTGCTTCTCGCTCACTCTCATAAACACACATTATTCTGTGAAACTTTGATGAGAAAATTGAATAATACTTCAATTTGTTTGTGGTACTTTTCCTTTTAGCTAGTCTATTAAAAAGGGTAAAAAAAACTTAACTATACAAAATTAGCACCTAAATAACCACTATATAACAAGATTTATATTTTTCACCAACATAGCATTAGATTAAAACACAATAAAATAATTTTAAAAAATGAAAAATAAATACTACGTGACAATCCACTATTCATTATTGGAAAATATTTTAATTTCTTAATTTCCTCCCTGTTTCTTATTTACCTTCCACAAATATCTCAAATATAGTTAATGTTTCTCTCTTATAACTCAAAAAGAAGGTATTGTAATCAAAATCAAACTCTCTATCCCTCTATTTTGAAAGGACGTTCAATGACAAATATGAACATTTTCTCAATTTTAATTTATCACGATGGAAGATGGAAGGCAACAAGTATTCACCATAATAATTGCTTTGATTATGATAGTTTTAATGTATTTTGGTGGTTTTATTGATTTGATTTTTTTTATAAACATATATTGATATAGCTTTGGTGATTGATGTTTCTTTATCGTGATCTATACAACATAAATCATAACGTTCTCAATTAATTTGTACCATACATAGGTACTCGCCTATAGTTAAATTATTGATTCGTTAGTGGTGTATGTATTGGTGTAGTTGATATATTTTAGATACATAGGTTCTTTAGTTTGTGGTGTATGAGTTGGTGTAGTTAATATTTTTAGATATTTTATATACACCAATCTATCTAAATAAAATGGTGTATTTTTGTTGAATTTTTATGTTATTTATCGTGTTTATATGATGGTATTATTCATAAACGAAAATAAAATTAGCAACAAATATAAAATGGATTTTATAAATTATTTTGATTAAGCATGAAAATTTGGTATTGCTTGTTAGTTTGTTTACCTGCTATTGTCTGCTTATTTTGTGGTGCAAATGATGGTGTACATCAACATTGTATATCAGTTTGAAGTGTATACAAAATTGTAACCATAAATACACCATCTTAATTACTTAATTTAATTTATAATAAGAAAAACAATAGGTTTATACCATTCTATACTATAATTTATATCAATATTTATACCAATTATGCACATCACTTAAACCAATAAATTAATAATACCATTTTGTATCATAACTTATACCACTCTAATACACAAATTAGATTGAACTGTACACCAAAGCGTCACCATATTGTATATCATTTGTAATTAATTTATATTTTTTAAAAAGAATGCAAATAAGTGATTTTATTATAGTGTTATACATTGTTGTAGATTAGTATTTGTCTACCTATTTATCGAAATGTGTTGTAGGAATGTATGTGAATTTTAAGATTGAAGGAATGATATATGACACAACACCAAATATGATGGCGTAACTACTATTATTGCTTCCCAATTAGGAATTGACACAATTGACACAACAATATTAGTTTAAGCCCAATGATTTATGTCTGGTATAAAGTTTGTACTAAATTTTAAAATTCGCACAACACTCGTGCTTAAAGAAAAATTGCTTTTTGAAAATATTTAAAATTTCATTTTTTATGCTATCCCTACCCCTACCCCTTGCCCTTGCCACCCCGTCAATTTTTTTTTTCTTTTAAAAGAATTTGTTTTAAAAAAATATTTCAAATTTCCTATCCACCTACCCCCCCCCCCCCCAATCAATTTTGTTTTTTTAAAAATATTTTTGAAAAATATTTCAGGGTCAGAAGTGTAGGTCAGATCTCAGGGTCGGATTTTGGAACGGTTGTCGGGGTCTTGTCCTAGTTTGGGTGTTAGGGTCGGGTTCTAGATCGACTATTGGGGTTTATTTTCGGGTCAAATTTCCTAAAGAGCATTTTCTAGTCTCAAGCCAAAAATAAAATATATTTTCTAGAAATATTTTTCATTCACCAACCAAACATTAAAAAATATTTTTCAGAAAATATTTTCTGCTCACCAACCAAACATGAGAAAATAAGTTAGAAATCTACTTGTTTTCCAAAAAAACATTTTTAGAGAATTTTCCATGGAAAATGAAAACATTTTCCTTCGTACCAAACACACCCTGAGTCTTTAATTTATTACAATTTTATTAATTGTTTTCTCCCCCAACACCAACCCAATCCAGTTCCACACCCACCAAGGAAATTACCGGATAATTAATATTCAGAAAATATAATTTAATATAAGTTTTCGTAGAATCATTGGACTTTATCTAATATGGAATATAATACAACTATTTAGATATTATTTAAATATTTGAGCCACCTTTAAGTGTCTTGACATACACACAAACTTTCCAACTTGACCCACGTATTATAATCAAATAGTAATATTTATAATGACAATATAATGATATAATACTATTTAACTTAACACTCACTCAATTACTCGATTATACACAACACTTGTAAAGGCATAAATAATAGAGGCCATAAACTTAGTTTAATAAGAACAATTTTATCAAACACGTAAATAAGCTAAAAAAATATTTATAACTTACTCGATTAAAGAGGATAAAATCAAGGTCAAGTTCGACGCCGTCCACGGTGACGGTCTTAGCATGGCCGCCGATATAATGTTCCTTCTCATAAATTACAACTTTGACCCCACATTTTGCCAATTCATATGCAGAAATTAGTCCATTTATCCCTGCCCCCACCACACCTACTTTCATCTTTCTCACTTTGGTTTCAATTTATAACTGCAAAAATAATGAGCTCGAAATGTTATTATTGATTTTCTTATGTCTAAAAACAACATTTTTCTTGTTTATAAGAAAGTTATTTTCCTAATAATGAAATACGAAAAAATATATATATATTGTCATACCAAATACAAGTAAGTATTATTTCCCTACTTTTCGAGAACCGAGTGAGACCATAGGCAGAGTTAGAGGACCGAAAGGAGGCTTACCCAAATCCATTCATCGAAAAATCTAGCACCCTAGGAATATTACAAGGTCATGATTTTTTTTTAATGTATGATAATGATGAATCTCAATGAAAAATTCTATCTAATTAATTCAAAAGGTATAAAAAAAAGAAAAACAATACACAATCGAGTTAAACAAGTGAATCAATACTCAACAAAGAAAAAACATAGTATTGTACCTTCACAATAATTTATTAAACGTGGCAAACTTAAAAATGATATACCATAAAAACTTTAGGTACTAGATATTAGTATATTACTCATTAGATGTGCATAACCATGAAAACGTAACTTAGGGATATTGGTGGAGTTGTAGAGACCTTAAACTGCAGAAAGAAAGGAAATGAAATGAAATGATAAGTATTAGAGTCTCCTTTTAGTTTATTTGTAGAAATTGATTAGCAAGTCAAAGGGATCCATCCCTCATTTCGTAGAGTTATCATACAATAAGAAATTATTTTACACAACAAGGCTCCACATGCCCTATTATTTTTATCCCAAAGATCTATACCACAAAATAATTATGACAATAAAGTCAATGAGATATACATGGCCTGAAAATTGTTTTCAGCTTTTAAAAATAATATTTTCTTCAACATTGAATAATAATCAAAGTCTGTGTGTTATCCTAATTCAATCTTTAAAATGCTTATCATTGTGCAATTTCAATTTACCTTTTAACTATCATGGAATGCTATTCGATTAAATACGTATTTTTAAAAAAAATATATTTTGAGTTAAAATTTTAATCAATTTCGTCTTAAAATTATATATTTTTAGTATGCATGATTTTAAAATTATCGTAAATATTTTTGTTTAATTATTAGTAAAACTCAAAATAATTATTTTATTTCAAATATTTTAAAATTTAAGTGATTCTTATTATATAAAATGTTATAATATTGTAGTATTTTAATTGAATAGCATTTCTTTACTTTTCCTCCAAATCATTTAGATTTTAGCCATTTATTATAATTCTAGCATATTCAATTCCAAGTGTATTTCAATTATGGCCACTTTTATGTCAAATCTAGCCACTTTTTATTTCAATTTTGGCCACCTTAATTCAATTTTCAGATTTCCAATCTAATCTTAGCCGTCCGTTCTTTAAAATAGATTCTAGATCGAATCTCAGCCTTTTATCTTAAAATCAATGAACGGTTCGGATCGAATCTACCATACCTTCCTTTTAAAGATGGAAGAAGACCCCAAACCCTTTTCTTCCATTCTCCCCTCTTTCTCCTCTCTCAAGCCGCCGCAGCCCCTCCCCCTCTCTTCCACCATCGCCATCTCCGGCGAAAAGCTCCTCCTTTCCCTTCATCTTCTCAACGAGGCCGGCAGCCGCCGGCCTCCATCGCTTTCTTCCTCTCCCTCTCTCTCCCCTCGCTTCTCCTCTCTTCTCCTTTTTCGTTTCTGTTTCTCCTCCAGTCAGGCAAGAAACCAGCAACAATAGCTGCTCCCGCCACCAACAACGGACGACAACAACAAGCTCCGACCAGCAGCCCCGGCGACGCGAGCCACCGCGAGGATGGCGAACAGGCAGCAAAACCAGGGAAATAGCAGCTACAAATCAACAATGGCAACAACGAACTAATACTCCAATTATTCCGATCGAGATTTTTTTTTAATAAAATAAAAATAAAAGGGGGCATTTTGATAAGGACAGATCTGTACAGATCTGTCCCAGGTATGAACTTTCATTTTAAGCTTTAGTCGATTCGTGTGTAGGTCGTTCGCTCATTAGTGTTTCTCTTTGGCCGAAATTCTTGTGTAATTAAGGTATCGCAATTCGTTAGCATCATTTCAATTTCATTAAAATTGTGTTAGAACTGATATGTTAATCTTTGTGGTAAAACTAAAATGTGATTTTGTGTTGAAATCGGTTTACTCTCAAGATGTCATGCATATGTTAATAATTTGTTTAGCCCCTCCTTAATTGTTATTTGTTCTTAATTAGTTGTAATTGTTAATTTGATTAGCAAGCTTGTTGGTTTAAAATTGATTTTAAAAGTTGGATACTTTTCTGAGTTATCTTACGGTACTTAGTCAATATTGTCGCTACTGTAAATCTTTTCTATTTTTATAAAATATATGCCCACTAATGTCTAAATTTGATCTTTGCATATGTTCCTCCCTTAATTGTTAATTCAGCTTACCTAATTATAGTGTTGATTATTTGGTAATAGATCATTGTGATTATAAAGTTATTTTGGTAATTCAATTTAGTTGATTTCGTGAGTATTAATATTTGTCAGTATACCATATTAGTATGATTGTCCTTGACTGATTTGTATTACATGCTTATATATGGCAGAATCTGTTTAAATTGATAAATTGTATGGTAAGACTTTGCTCATTTGGTAAATTTAGTAGTTTTCTTACTTGTTATTTGGTAAAAAATAAATGAAATAAAAAAAAAAACTGATTTTGGTTTCCTTGTGATTAAAGAAACTTGTTAATTAACTCCTTATTTTATTCCTTTGATTGATTCGGTTGAATAAGGAACTTAATAACTGACTCCTTATTTTACCTCCTTTCCTTATGGTCGTGCTCCTCTCACTTAGTATATAAGCAAGGCTCCTCCCCTTATAAAAAAAAAAGTCAGACTTTGGCTTACACTCTAAAGAATAAAATTTGCTCCTTACTCTAAAAAATAATAATTTAAGATTCTCCCGGTTTTAAATTTTAAAAGTTCCTCTCTGTCTCCGCTGTTGCTGTTTTGCTGTGTACGGGTCGAATATTAGAATAAGTTGGTCTTCATTGCTGATTAATAAATCTGCATAACTGGTTAGCTTTCTTTTTCAGTAGTTTAATTTTAGCTTGCATCATTTGTTATTGGTATTGATTGCTTGAAATAAATAAAGGAAGCGTTCGGGTCAGTTCTCTTCTCCCTATATATGTGCATGATTGTGTGTGTGCATTGATTTGGTTAAAATAATGCGTATGTGCTATTTTGATTGGATCCACACAATTGATATTACATGTGTTGTGTATTATTTGGATTATATGGTTGATTTCTTTAACAGGGTCTTGAACTTAAAGATTCAAGATATTTGAAGAGTTGCCATGGAAGGAAAGCATTAGACAAGCCGAATTTTATTTAATTTGGATTTTTGTATTATTTGATCTCTCTTATCTTTGTTTGTAATATCTTGTAATAACTCCAACTCTCTCTATATATATGATATGATTTGGGGGATCGTATAATGGGGGGAGGGGATTTACGTGCTACTTGTTTATTTTATCGTAACTTGTTTGTGTTAGAAAGCATGTCTATGAGTTTGTGATTGTTTGGTAGTTCATATTTAGAAATTTCACTTTAGATCTAATAAAAAAAAAAAATAAGAGTAATTTGTTATTGCCCTTAATCACCTATTTAATCTTGTTTAACTAATTTAAAATTGATCATGTGCTTAGATATTTTTAATTGCTCATAATAGTACACATTTGTTTTGCACGGCTATTTCTTAATTAAGTCATTAAATAACTTTGATTGTTCCTTGTTTTAATTAAAACAATTCCTTTTTATAGTAATGTAAGAGCAAAATATTGAGTGATATTCTACGATCTTTGTATTAGTCAATCTATTAGATATTAGGCTCATATAAGATTTAGTTAAAATTGATTAGATTTGATCAACCAGTCCCTAATAGCTTGGCGTATTAATAAATTGATTTTCATAACCTCGGCATGTTAATCAATTAACTTAAAAAATCATTTTGTAATTGTAACTTTTATAATCTTTTTTTCTTTTATCTGATAAGGGCTACTGTGTTAATGTCAATTCAATATGTGATTAATTAATTAGATGCTAATAAATTCGAGTAAGTCAATAATCAAGCTAGCTTATAGGAGCTTATTCACTTTAGTGTGTTGAACAGTTTTCTTTCTGAGAAATTTTAAAACTGAACGATTTAAAACTGCATTGACTGCTGCCCGTTTGATCAGCATGCTTAATAATTAATCTCCTCTGCTTGTGTGATAAATCGATAAAATTAATTTAAGCACTAGCTTGTCCTTTATAAAATGCAGCATGTCAATTAACTAGGATCTAGTAGGCTCTGGCCTGCTAATTAGTCTAAATAATTGTTCAACATTTGTCCACTCGATAATCAATTACACATCATGCCTATAGGTCCTTGATTTTTCAGAATGTTAAAATCTTAACTACCTTAAATAAAATCTGCTCTTGTCCATATCTGCATGATGAAATTATTTTCTGCACTTAAACATTCTTCTGCTACTTAAAATCAATCCATTCTGCATGAATACTTGTTCTGTCACTTAAATTAATTTTCTACATCTGCTACTTGCTGTCCTGATTAAATTTTGCTCGGATTAATTAATTTCTGCACTGTTTTGCCACTTAAAATCAGCTACTGATTAATTTCTGCATCTAATAAATTTGTTTGCTACTTAAAATAAAAGTTGAAATTAATAATTTGATCAAGTATTGCTTTAAAATTTATGGCACGCATTTGTGATATTTCTTCTGCCACTTAAAATTAGTTAATAACTGCAAATAATTACCTTTTATATGTGTAATAATTTTATGTTCTCTAAATTCAGTAAATACTGTTATGTTGCTTATTTTGTATGCATACACTTCGCATGTGACCTTCACTTTATATGTGTTTGCAAGCATGCTAATAATAATTTAAGAGGCTAATATGAGACCTTATTTGCTAAGTGTTGTCTTATTTGTTTTAACTTGGTGTCTAGGTGGGCCTATATATTTTACATTTGTCTAAAACTAATCCAATAGTAGTCCAATGCCTCTTGGACGTTAAGCGGGACGCTAGGCACCTTTTAGGACGAAAAGCATGCGGTGGTGGGGTAGGGGTAGTTTAGGCCCCCACGGACATGATGACACCGACTCAGGCATAAAACGACAAACTTTGGTTTTGTCTGTCCCTACCGGTAGCCTAAAAAATAAAGAAAAGTCGAGTGCTGATCCGTAAAGTCTTTTAGAGTCTCCTTTCCCTTTTTCCCTTTTATTTGTTTATAATTATACCTATTTGGGGTAGCTAAATTAAAATAAAATTATTTGCCTACCTATTTGTGCAATTTCTATCTTCTCGCTCCTCTCCGTTAATTGATTAATATCAGTCTAATTGTTTATTTATTGTTTTGTTATACTTGTTGTTTGATAAATCACCTAGATCTGTATGTTTGATTAATTAATTAAAACAACTAAAAAAATTTAATTGATAATCACCTAGTTTCGCATGCTTTTCAATTAAATAAATAATAAAAGTAATCTTAAATGCTTAAAGTTATTTATCACCTAGCAAGCATGTTTAAATCAAAATAAGTAATAAATGAAGTGACCTTAACTGCTATTTGTAACCCCACATAACTGCATGAGATACGGTCGGGACCCACCTTTGTGGACCTCGAGGGATGCCTAACACCTTCTCCTCGAGGTAATTTGAACCCTTACCCGATTTCTGGTTCGTTGACCTTAGCTAGATTCAGTTAGGTTAGATAGGTGCCCTAACGCACCTTAATTCGTTAGGTGGCGACTCTTCAATCTCCGAAACCCAAAAGAATTGTTAGGTCGTGCACCAAAACTCGTTTTTGAGAAAAATGGGGCGCGACACTTATTATATTCTTTCATTATCAACTTTTTTTTTTTACTTCTTCAAAAATCATACTATATTTTCATTTTTTTTGAAATTCATGTAATAAATTTTCCATAAAGTATAATCATTACTTTTTAGACGAAAAAAGTGAGAATCATATATATATATATATATATATATATATATGATTATCGTTTTGTCCTTCCACTTAATTAAAATGATTAAATGTCTAATTAAATAATAATATTTTAACCACATAATAACATAGTTTAAATTTCAAGAGTTATAATTCTTTAGTTATGACATTACAAATTTCTTTTTGTTTTCTACTTCTTTTTAGCTTTCATATGTTAAATAACTTTTCATATCCTTTTACCTTCTATAAAACCAATAGCTTTAGCCTTTGGTCCATTCTCAATTTATTATAATGCTTTGTTCTTTAAAATGCTCAAAATTTGGTGTATGCACAACACTCTTTGGATAAAGGTATATTTTTTTTTTATATTAGTTTCTTCAATTAACTTTCCTTTAAGTTGTGTAGACCTCTTTTTTGCTTTTAATAATTTTTATTTTCTTTTGCTCTTTGTTGTTCATTGCTTGCATCTTCAATCTTATGTGACTTATTTTGCTTGGTCTTCTTTTGAAATTCTTGCATCTGCCCAATTTTTTCCTTTTTTTTTTTAAAAAAAAGAAATTTATACCAATTAACATAGAATACACGTGCAATGCACATGTTCGAGAACCAATTTATTATAATGATAATGATTTTATTCCAAGAAATCAGTCTTTGTTAAAATGACATTCCACAATTTGCTAACACCTTCACACGTAGAAAAATGAATATTTTGAATCCTAGCAACCCTTCTAACAATATACATTCATGAGGTGGTGCAATTCCATAACCATAATCATCACAATATTCATCTTCTTATACAATATAATCAACATTTCCATAATAATCATTCTTCAATAATCTTTATGCCTACTATGGCGTATACAAATTAAATTTGGAACCATTAGATTCTTAACTATTCAATATTTGAAATTCACTAGCTCAACTATGGATAGCCTATTGCTTTACTAATAAGAAAACTATAAAAGAACAGAGCGGTGCACAAAATATTCTCCTCTTCGCACAGAGTTCAATGAAATGATGCAACCCAATGAGGTGTGATATACACAGTCTACCTTGATGCAAGACTCAACAACTGATTCGACGACTCAAACCTGTAACCTATAAATCACATTGATAGTTAATTATTTTTCTCCAAAAATCCAGTCTTGATTAAAATAACATTCCTCATTCTACTAAGATCTCTTCCCTTAAGTGTCCTCCTAACACCTTCACACATAGAAGGAGGATCAATTTGACTCCTAGCAACCCTCTTAGCCAAATATTCATGTGGTGGCAACATTCCAATATCATCACAATCTTCATCTTCTTCAACACTTCCACTGTAACTATCATTCTTCATGAATGTACTTGATGATTTCTTCTCGTAAATCTTGGA
Organism: Solanum pinnatisectum; assembly: GCA_035578085.1. Classification (NCBI taxonomy): domain Eukaryota; kingdom Viridiplantae; phylum Streptophyta; class Magnoliopsida; order Solanales; family Solanaceae; genus Solanum; species Solanum pinnatisectum. The sequence goes on from JAWPEI010000065.1 coordinate 256,792, forward strand.
CCTACGAGGAATGTTAAAAGGAGTTGATGATTGTTTTGGCACATGAGTAGACTCATTGTTGTTAATTGTAGCAATTTTAGCTCTTGAGATCATCTTTGAAGTAATGGTTAATTTCTTCTTCACAACATGTTGATTCCATACATCTTCTTGAAAATCTCCATTAAATGCCATTGATTTTCTTTTACTACAAAATAAAACTCTATCATGAATCATGATGTTGCCAATAGGAGGGAAAGAAATTTAAAAAAAAATAAAGAAGAGAAAACACTATCATGAGTTAATTCTCACAAAATTTCAAGAATGAGTATGAAAAAAATTGGTTTCTTGAATGAGTCATTAAGTTCTATGTATTGTTGGTATAAAAATATTTATACAATCAAGCTATGTTGCTCGAATTCTTCAAAATGTCATTGAGTGTGTGTCGAATCCTTCTAAAATAATCCTTTTTTGGAGAATCCAACACGATTGTGGCAACAATTTTGAAGAGTTTAAGCAACATAGCTTGCTTGTGTGTATATTTTTTATACTGACGATAGATAGCACTTAAAAATCGTTCAAGAAATCAACATTTTTCATACAATGTCACGGTTGTGTATCGAATCCTCCAAAAAATATAGAATTTTTTGAGGATCCAACACGAATGCAACAACATAACAATCAAGTCATTAATAAGATAATAACATATAAATCACTATAACATACATGAATTGATAACCTTACAAAAAAATGCTACTACTAACCTGATAGTATAAAAATTATTTTCAATGACGATGTATATAACTATTACTCTTTGAGTACTAAGAAGCAACTAGCAAAATTTCCCAAATATTTATAGGTCTAGTTGGGTTTTCTTGGAAATCATCAAACACAAGAACCTTCCTTCACTTTTGGCCAAATAGCTCTTAAAAAAGGGGAACTTTTTTTTTTTTTTTTTTTAATCTTTTTATCTAAAAAATGGTACATTGAATTGAATAGCATATTCCACTAAAATTCCAGAAATTATTTTACTGTGGTTTTACAAAATTCCAAAAATGAAAGAAAAGAAATACACTGATTTCAAATTCTTATATTATAAGGAAAAAAATGACAAAAACAGAGAAATAATGAATAACAACCATGAACATACTCAATGTAATTTCGCAAGTGAGGTATGGAAATGTGGTGTATATGCGTGCAGTCGTAACTCCTATTTAGTGAAGGTAGAGATGTTGTTTCTGATAATCAGTGACTTAAATAACAACAATAACTAATGCAATAATTGAAGTAAAGAAAACAATAGTAATATTAAAATTGAAGAATAAAATAATCTCACGAATGAAACGTGGGAAGATAAAGTGTATACACACCTTTTTCGTAACTTGTCACGAGAAAAAAAAGTTTTCGAAGCAGAATTGCAAGAAAAATACAAAAGCGAAAATAAGAAAGATACAAAATAAAGTAGAAAAAGCCTAAAAGAAAATGACGATTTTCACGAAAATTTTAGTTCCACTATGTGTTCTCATGAATTCCATTTCTCTTCAAAAATTATTTGTAACTGAAACTTTAAAAGGAAATTTGAGGAATTTTTGGTATATGAAAGTTTGAAAAATGCCCACAGATTATATAAAGTTGTAAAAAAATAGTGAAATTAAGGGCCCACAAGAATTCACAAAAGATGTTAAAGTTGCCTATTTCCAGTGAATATTTATTTTAGGGATAAGACACAAGTATACCAAGATTATGCTCGAAATTCCAGACACACATCTTAACTAAACTAATGTCCTATTATCCCCGAATCCATTTTATTTTGTAATTTTGTACATTTTTTGACTTACGTGACATCCAAACATCTCGCACGCGCCTCAACTACATGAAATCCCAGAGTCTACATAAATTTAGACTCCAACTATGATTTATTTTAATTGAGCATTTGAATATGTGATAGAATTAATATTCATATCATATATTTATTTTAAACTTAATTTTTTTAAATTATATTATGTATAATCTCAAACGTCCATTGTGTAATCATATGAGATATACCACCTCATTTAATCATATACGTCTATATCAATTGAAACATGCAAAAGATTTTATAGCTTATTGAGGTTAATGTGTATAATTATTAAAGGAGATGATTAATTTAAGTGGCTAACGTATCTATGTAATGAGTGCTTAAAAATATACAAAGATCTTTTTTCAAAATTTTAGTTGAATGTCATGTGTTTAGTTGTTCAATCGAAAACAAGTTATTATACAGTAGATTCAATTTGCTAAAATTAAAGCATAATTTTGTTTAATATTTAGAACGAGGTCCTTAGAGAAACTTTAAATTTATTCTCCGACAACTTATCAGTTATGAGTTTGACCCATAGAATCAATTAATGATGTTTGTGTCAGAGTAAATTATCCGTATCATGCATTTTTTCAGGAATCTTTTTGGAACTTATATAAATACAAAATATTTTTTGCACTGAACTGTCGTATTCCTTTTTTTTTGTTAAATACTTAACATGTATGTGATAGACAAATGGGGTCAGATACAAAAATTATCAAGAGATTTATGGAAAATACATAATCGGATAATTCATAGAGATTTGTGCAAGTTGAATCTAATAAATGTCGTATTCATTTGAACTCAATTTTAATTTAAAGCTTATGTATTGAGAATAAAAATCATTATATAAGTAGATATGATAATTTATGTCACGATAAGAAAATCGAGTGTGATGGCACATGTCTTATCCTACCAAGACGGGTCAACCTAAACCCAAATAAACAGGATAAATATGGAAATAAAATAGAATACAGGGCTAACATAATATGAACATTGTAAATAAATATAACATAACTCAAAATGTCCCTAAAAACTGATGTCACATGTACAAGCCTCTAAGTATTAAATTGGATTCAAAGAAAAATATAAGTCTGAATTTCTTTGTATCTAAAATAGAATAAGACATAGTGGAAGAGTAGTGATGTCTGTCGAGATAACAAGCAACTAACTCACGAACTCTTGAATCAAGCCTTAGACGAAGATTATAAGAGAATGGTCAAGATGATCTGGGCTTGTAACCTGCACTAGTGTAGAAAGCAAGGAAGTGAATACCAAACAGCAAGAACCCCAAATGACTCTAAGTTAAGTAATACAAAACACAAATACTACAATACACAATTTGAACCTCCATAAACTAAAATCTGCGTAAAATCAATCAGCCCAACCTAACAGTCTTCACTCAACAACAACATAATACATATAGAACATTACAACTTGCACCTCAACACATATACATGTATATACCATTACAGTCTTCCATAATTCAACAATCACAAGGCCACAACATCACTCATGAATATTATAATACAAGGATGAAATGCAATGCAATGTAGTGAAACATCATATAAAATGATGCATGTCTGTTCTAATGATATGCACCCACTAAATCTCAGTCTTGGACTCATGAGGGACATATCTGTCATGCAATCATCACAACATGCGAAAGAATCCTTGATATTAAGGAATCTGTCACGGCGTGCAACACATCCCTCGAAATCATAGTATACATCGCAGTATGCGACACGACCCTAATAAAACTTGTCATGACGTGTGACACGTCCCTTGAAATGATATATCCTTTTGTGGTTTCCTTATTTTTCATCAACATCACATAGTGCCCATCATAACAATGCCTCAGTTTCAATACTAATAGGCATGTACAAATACTCAATGAAAGGATAAAATTCCAACACCAACAACCAATCACGATTAATCAAGGCACTTCATCAAGGTGAATTAACATAACCATCCAAATATTCAAGGCATATCATACAATAGTATAACAATCATTTCCTTTTTACACCACAATATCAACACTAGAATTCGTTCAATATTTAATAAGAACAAGAATTGTAACACCCCGTATGCTAGAAAGACCAGATTGCAGAAAATCAGAAGTTGCACGTGCCACCAACGAGCACCACCCACGGACCGTATGTGGGGTCCGTGGTTGGCCACCTGCAGCCCCTCCCAAGAAACCCAGAAAACTCAGCCAAGGGTCAACCTATGTCAGGACCTATGGACCGTAGGTGGGACAATGGTCCGTGGTCTAAACCCCCGGGAACCAGCCTCTGAAGCCAAACAATGGTTGACCAAGACGGACCGTAGGTCCATCGAGGGTCCGTCGGTTGGCCCCAACAACTTTTAAATCAGGGGTCGTTTGGTCTTTTCCCTATGCGTTGGACATCTAAACTACGTCATTTAACCCCTAAACTATGTCGTTTTAGTCAGTTTTAGCCTAGTAACTTAATTAGAACTACCCTAGTCAACTCATTCTCCAAAAAAGTTCATCAAGTTGAATGAGAAAAAGGAGAAAGAGTCAACCAACCCTATCCAAGAAAGCAACAAGGTTTCCTTCAGTTCCAGCCCCGAAATCGAAAGATTTCTCCGTGAAATTCGTCACCAGTATGTGGGATTTCACTAGTGGATTCCTTTCACCCTATTAGGTCCCTAGAATTCAATCAAATTCTTGATTCTCTGTATCATGCTTAGACCTAGGGTTTCTAGAACTTCAGAATATTGTTGTGATTTAGCTGTTAGACTAATCCAAATTAGATTATCATGTTTTCGTGGAAGCGTTTCTTAGTTCTTGCATGAAACTTATAACCATAGTTGGGTAGATTTGTTTAGTTCATGAATTACACTTGCTAGGTCAGTTTATTCAGATATACATGTCCCAAATAAGATTGTTTCATTATCAATATATTAATGTTGCATTTTCAGTTAGCATGCCAGTATTTTGAGCTATTTAGTATTACCGAAGTTCAGTTATAATGTGTTACTTACATAATCAGTTGGGAGTAGGCTTAATACCGAGTGGACTAAGGGTTAGTCACCTTCATAGTCCTAGAACTACATGCCCCCGTAGGATAAGTCCCCTTTGTGGGCAACATATTTAGTGATCATGCCAGTTATGCCTTTATACCCTTAGCAAGGTATATTGGGTCCTTTTGATGGGGCGATACATCGGACTCTATGGATAGCTCTCATGGTTTTATGTCAGTTAACAGTAGTTCCCACGGTCAGATTCTAGTGCATTGACCAGGTTATCAGTTACAGTTCAGTATTCAGTCTCAGTATGTCATGTACTTGGTCATTGCATTCAGTTAGTTCAGTATTCAGTATATTTCACCATTTACCTCATGTTCAGATTATGTCATTGCTCTTATTGCTTGTTCATTTATGTATATATTGTTCAGCTTTATCCTATCCTGCATGCTCAGTACCTTTCAAGTACTGACGCATACTTTGCGCAACATCTTTTCATAATGTATGTTCAGGTTCCCAGCATCTCCATTTTAGCAGCTTTAGTGGTGAGTCCTCATACTTCAAGGACAATAGACATGTTTTACACTTTAGTCTTTTTATTTAGTTTTTAGTTTTGCTAGAGTTAGCTTGGGGCAGGTCCCAAAAACTTTATTCGGTTAGAGGTTTTTTAGACATAGTACTAGATTCAGTTTTAGTTTTGAGTTTGATCCTCCAGTTGTTATTAAACTGATCATAGTCTTTTATATATTCAAATTAGTATTGGGTATTCCCCACTTTTAGTTATCACTGTTTAAGCTTCCACATAGTATATTTATTCAGTAATCTTTTAGTATGCCAGCTCAGGGTTAACTTGGGGTCACTCATGATCCTAGGTCTCGTGTTTACATCCAGGGGTAGCCTCGGAGCATGATAAACTTGGTATCAGAGCACTAGGTTCAAGATTCATAGGACGTCTGAAAAGCCATACTAAGTAGAGCCCTTTTCATGAATATGAAGTGGACCACACCTATGGGGGGAGGCTATGAAGTGTTTTAGGATAAATTTCACTTTCTTGTTATTCTTATCGTGCGTGGGTTTAGGATAAATTTCACTTTCTTGTTATTCTTATCGTGCGTGGGTGTGATCTTCTTTCTAACTTGACATTATGCATCTTCAGATCATGCCTCCTCGTAGAGCTTACCCAAGGAGTGCTAATGTATACAATGCTGACGTAGTTCCTCCAGTCCCAGATCATGAAGTTTCAAATGCAGCATTTCAGAATGCCATTCAACTTTTGGCCTAGAGTGTAGCTAACCAGAACAATCAGTAGGTTCCAATTCCTACAAATGCTAGTGGTGGATCAGTGGCAGCTAGGGTCCGTGATTTTGTTAGGATGAACCCACCTGTGTTTCTAGGGTCGCAAGTTGGTGAAGATTCCCAGAACTTCATTGATGAGGTCAAGAAAATCTTTGGAGTGATGCAAGTGACTGGTAATGATAGGGTTGAATTGGCATCCTACCAGCTTAAGGAGGTGGCTCACATATGGTTCACTCAGTGGAAAGACAAAAGGAGCTACTTTGTCTTTTGTAACTCCCTATATAGCAGTAAGCTTAGGTGTTAGTTGATTAACGTTTCAAAGTCACTTCATCCGATTCTAAGTGTCGACGATCGTAAATCAGTATAAACCCAACTGAATGAGTTGGGGTCGATCCCACAGAGAGTAGCTTTCTTTGAATTCGAATATGAAAATATGACCGAGACCTTTGCAGCCGAACAATCACCACACTTAACAATTTATAAGTCAAACTTCAATATGTCGTTACCAACCTACTTCAATAATCAACAAGGAACAATCAAATAACGAGATAACACTTGGGGAGTTGACTAACCAATTGTCGAATTTAACTTAACGGGTGTACATCATTACCAACAATGTTAATTTTTTATGGGTAGAATGGACTATAAGTAAAGCAATTTTCTCTCAAACAATTACCTTATTTTCGCTGAATTCTCTTGAACTTCAACACTATCCATAAGACGCCCAGTCCAGTTTCTCATCAAATCTACACTTTCGAGCTAGTTACAAAGGTTGAATCTCAAGTTTTACTTTCTCAAGCTGAAAGCGTAATGACCCACTACTAAGGATGCCAAATTACTACGTTGGCTCTATACTTCTCTCTCGAGCAAGCACAAAAATCTGAACTATATAGCATTAAACATGCAATAATGAAGTTAAACCACAGTAATAATTTAGACCCACTTCAAATTAACACCAAAATTTGCTAATTGATGTCACCCATTTAGTCAAATGCAACAATTTGTCACATTGTCAAACCCCCAAGGTTAGGGTTTTAGCCAATCATAGCAAAAAGGTGAAATTCAATACCTATCAGGTTTTCCATAGCTGGGTAAATGAAATTTGAAAGTCAAAATTGAATAATATCTTCTCTAATACAAAACCCAATTGAAAAAACTTGCTAAAATCACTTGAAATCAACGATAGTAATGTTTTTGCTCTCTATCTTTTGTTCCTTACAATTTCTGAATACTTTCTCTCTCTCTTGCAAAAATCAATTTATACAAGTTTGATGTGTTGTCTTTTTGGACCAATTGGCGAGGATAGTCGGGCTTAGCCGACTGTTCGGTGACTCGCCGATCAACCTTCGTCTCACCTTCATTCTTCACATCTTGTTAGTCTAACCACTGTAATTTTAGGTGAGCTAGATCAGGATCGCTGTTTCATTCCGTGATGCGCCTTTTTGCCCTTTTAACTCGCCCATCATCACTTATTTGGATCTCCATCAGTACTTTTGACGATAAGGTCATCTTTTGCCGATGCGATTGGCGACACGCCGAGTAGAACCAACCACTTCTCACCGAAGTTACTCCTAATCCAATCTCAAAGTTCTGTAGATTTAGGCAATAGAGGAGCAACTTGGAGAATTGCCGAGTGATTTCGGCGACCATTAGGCTTGTTTTTCCTCTTCTCTTTTTCAGCTTGCATTGTTGTTGTTGACCATTTTGTCCTAGCTTCGTTGCTCAACCCATATATATGAAAATCAAGGGTTTACATCAGTTATTAGCATAAATGGAGCATTTGAGGGCCTTAAATCTATGCAAACAAAGACCTTCTCTTTTGTTCCTTACAATTTCTGAATACTTTCTCTCTCTCTTGCAAAAATCAATTTATACAAGTTTGATGTGTTGTCTTTTTGGACCAATTGGCGAGGATAGTCGGGCTTAGCCGACTGTTCGGTGACTCGCCGATCAACCTTCGTCTCACCTTCATTCTTCACATCTTGTTAGTCTAACCACTGTAATTTTAGGTGAGCCAGATCAGGATCGCTGTTTCATTCCGTGATGCGCCTTTTTGCCCTTTTAACTCGCCCATCATCACTTATTTGGATCTCCATCAGTACTTTTGGCGATAAGGTCATCTTTTGCCGATGCGATTGGCGACATGCCGAGTAGAACCAATCACTTCTCACCGAAGTTACTCCTAATCCAATCTCAAAGTTCTGTAGATTTAGGCAATAGAGGAGCAACTTGGAGAATCGCCAAGTGATTTCGGCGACCATTAGGCTTGTTTTTCCTCTTCTCTTTTTCAGCTTGCATTGTCGTTGTTGACCATTTTGTCCTAGCTTCGTTGCTCAACCCATATATATGAAAATCAAGGGTTTACATCAGTTATTAGCATAAATGGAGCATTTGAGGGCCTTAAATCTATGCAAACAAAGCCCTAAATGAGTCCAAATCTCGGACTCATCAACACCTCCAACTTAAACTTTTGCTTGTCCTCAAGTAAAACTCAAGTTCAGTAGTTCAAAAGGAATGTCTCAAACAGTGCTATAGAAAACTCAATCATGAATGCACACAGAAAAACTCAACTTACTCATGCAAGGATCAATTGTGCAATCAAAGGTTCAAGTTGTGACTCACCATTAACAAAGATTCTCAGGTTCCTAGTTCAAGCTCAACAAAGGTACTCAAATGTCCTCGCCCAAAGGATGATTCCATATTTACACACTATTCTTCACCAATTAAAACCTTCAGAATCACATATAGCTCTCACACTCACAAAGATGAACACATGCATGACTTCACCCATAGGTTTGCTCTTATTTTCCAACCAACATTCATTTTAGCTCACTCAAGATCAAAAAGGTCTTTTCAAGGCTTGTAATGGGGCTGGGTGTAAATGTATGGTCGTATAGGCTCAGTGGCTGCTATCCTCATGAAATGTGGTATGAACAACACTTTCTTTCCTTTTCTTCAACATTTTCACTCATGCTCAAAATTCACCCCATTATTCACTTCTCATGGAATACCTAACTCCCTATTTCTTTTGCAACTTTCACAATTTTATTTCATGATTTTTTCATTCTTTTTCTGTTTTTTTTGTATGGTGGGGTTTCATCTTTCTCAAAACCATAGATCAAGGGGGACTTCTTTGCACTTCTTGATTTACCTTTTTTTTTTCACCACACCCCCAACTTAGACTTTTGGCTAAGTTGTCTATTCAAACAAATCATACTTCATGAGGATTATGGGTGAATGGATATAGAGGGGTTACAATTTCATCAAGTTTCTTCCAAAAAAAAGATAAGGCTCAAAGGGTGTTCAAGCCAAGTTCACACACTCATAAGGTAGGCCACAAAAGAGGTATAATGTCAAATTATTTCACTCTTCAAAGTTGTTGCCTATGATCATTTCAAGAGTTAGCATCACTTAGTCAACCGGACCAACGGGGAAAATTCTAGGTGTCATCACACAAGGTTCACGGTAAGCTCATCACACAAGGCATTGGCACCAATATCAATCAAGACTCCACACTTTTGCTAGTGTGCAATATTCATCACAAGAGACTCATTCGATAACCGGCTAGTCACAATGAGATGTGAAAAGTTCACATATTGTCTATGCAACTTCAGTTGGCCTCATTATAACCACACATTCATTTTTGTTCGATTAAGAGCACTATTCAAGTCATCAGTATTGATCATGACCGATACTCAAATTAATAACTTTTTTCAAATAAGCAAGGGACTCACTGACCAAACACACCCCCCCACCAAAAGCATTCAACATTTTCCCCAATGTGAGTAGAGAATAGATAATACCAAAAATGGAAAATAAAGATAAACTACTGATATGTAAACACGCAAAGCAAGGTGATAAGGAATATTCACTAGGCACCCATTTGGCAAAAACTTATAACAGTCCCCGAACTGCTTGGCGATTCACCCAATGATCTGGATATTGCAGTTATTTCCAGTATGCAACATGTTCAAGAAGGGGTGAAAAGGCAAAATTGAAAGAAATTGCTGAACCGGTCGTCGCTTTGCCTAATCGACTTGCAACCTCGCCAAATGATCCATTGGGTCAGGCCATCAGAGCAAGGGCAAAAGGGCGGAGAAAGTTAGGTCGCCCAATCACTTCGGCGAGTCGCTGAGTGATGAAGTTTCCCCGCCTAATGTTGCAGTATCTCAGCTCTATTTTGAAGGTCCAGAAGGTGGACTAGTTCAGGCTCGTCGAACAGCTTCGGCGATCCGCCAATTGAGTCTTCACCTTGCGCAATTGCTTGCACCTGCAAAATCAGCACACATTATTTAAAATACTAACACTTGGGTTGCTACCTAAGAAGTGCTTTATTTAATGTCGTGGCACGACGTGGAAATGCTCTCAAGCATCTTCCAGATACACCACTTCAATAAGAGAAATCTCTTGGCATTCGCTGAAATACAACTTCAAGCGTTGCCCATTCACCTTGAATGCAGATCCCTCTTTACCTTCGACTTCAATGGCACCATTTATGAACACCCGTGTTACTTTGAATAGATCTGGCCATTTAGATTTGACCTTTCCTAGAAAGAGCCTGAGTCGAGAATTATATAGTAAAACCCAATCTCCTACTTTGAACTCCTTCTTAAGGATTTTAGAATCATGCCACTTCTTCATCTTTTGCTTGTAAAGAGCTGAACTTTCATATGCCTTGAACCTGAATTCGGCCAACTCATTTAGCTGATCTACTCTCTCTTTTGAAGTCTTTGTCCAGTCCAGATTTAGAGCTTTCAATGCCCATAATTCTTTGTGTTCCAATTCGATCGGTAAATGGCAAGGTTTTCTAAAGACTAGCTGATACGGAGACATACCATTTGGTGTTTTATATACAGTGTGATACGCCCATAAAGCACCATCAAGCTGTCGAGACCAATCAGTCCTAATTGTATTCGTCGTCTTGGCTAGGATACTCTTGATCTCTTGGTTTGACACTTCAACTTGGCCACTCATTTGGAGATGATTCGGAGTTGCTACTTTGTGTTTCACTCCATACTTGCTCATCGCAGATGCAAAATGCTTTTTGCAAAAATGGGATCCCCCATCACTAATAATAGCCTGAGGAGTACCAAATCTAGCAAAGATGTAGCATTTTAGAAATTGAACAACACTTTTCCCTTCATTGTTTGGAAGTGCAACAGCCTCCACCCATTTAGAAACATAATCTACTACCACCAAAATATACTTATTACCAGATTAACTCACAAAAGGACCCATGAAATCTATTCCCCAGACATCAAATATCTTAACTTCTAAAATGGGTGTGACAGGAAACTCGTGTTTTTTAGACACTCCACTTTGTTTCTGACATTGAATGCACTTCTTAACAAACTCATGAGCATCCTTGTAGAGGGACGGCCAGTAGTAACCACTTTGAAGGACTTTTGTAGCTGTACGTATGCCATTATGATGACCCCCAACCGGTGAAGCTTGACAAGCATGGATTTCAATGGCTTCTTCCTCCGAAACACATCTCCTAATGAAATGATCTGCACACTCTCTAAATAAATATGGTTCATCCCAAAAATACTTCTTAACATCAAACAAGAACCTCTTTTGTTGGTAGAAGTTCAGCTCTTTCGGCATTAATCCACACACTACGTAATTGGCAAAATCAACATACCAAGGAGGTTGTTTGAGAGTTACTGTGAATACATGTTCATCGGGAAAGGCATCATCTATGTCGATCTCCAGCTCATCATTTTCCTTGCCTTCGAATCTTGATAAGTGATCAGCCACCTGATTTTTACAACCTTTTTTAGCTTTGACTCTTAGTCAATTTCTTGCAATAGTAGTACCCACCTTATCAATCTTGGCTTGGCATCCTTCTTTGCCATCAGATAACGGAGTGCAGCATGATCAGTGTGAACAACCACTTTAGTGCCTAGCAAGTATGCCCAAAACTTCTCATACGCATATACTATCGCAAACAATTCTTGTTTTGTAATTGTATAGTTACGTTGAGCACTGTTTAGAGTTTTTCTTGCATAGTAAATGGCATGAAATAGTTTGTTGCATTTTTGCCCCAATACGACACCTAATGCCATGCCGCTTGCATCACACATCACTTCGAAGGGTTCTGACCAATCGGGACTAATGATAACCGGGGTGGAGACCAATTTTTCTTTCAAGCACTGGAAGGCCACCATGCAAGCATCATCAAAGTGGAATTTCACCTCCTTCTCCAAAAGTTTGCATAGAGGATGTGCAATTTTTGAGAAGTCTTTGATGAACCTCTGGTAAAAACCGGGATGTCCCAAGAAACTATGAATCCCCTTCACCGAGATTGGTGGTGGTAGCTTCTCAATGACTTCAATCTTTGCTTATCAACCTCCAGCCCTTTTTCCACACTTTGTGACCAAGAACTATACTTTCCCTAACCATATAATGGCATTTTTCCCAGTTTAGGACCAAATTTGTCTCCACACATCTTTAGAGAACTTGTCCCAAGTGTGCCAAACATGCTTCAAAAGTGTCACCCACAACCGAGAAGTCATCCATAAAGACTTCCATTGAATCATCTACCATATCAACAAAAATAGACAACATTCAATGTTGAAATGTTGCTGGAGCATTACATAACTCGAACGACATCCATTTGAAGGCAAAAGTTCCATATGGACAGGTGAATATGGTTTTCTCTTGGTCTTCCGGAGCAATGGAGATTTGGTTATAACCGGAGTATCCATCCAAGAAGCAATACCAACCTCTCTCTAAAAGTCGATCAAGCATTTGATCCATGAAAGGCATGGGGAAGTGATCTTTTTCGGTCCAATAGTTTAACTTCTGGTAATCCATGCATACTCGCCATCCGGTCACTGGTCTCGTAGATACAAGCTCCCATTTTTCATTCGGGACTACTGTGATGCCCCCATTTTTGGTAAACATAGCACCAGACTTACCCATTTTCTATCCACAATAGGGTAGATCACACATGCGTCCAACCACTTTATTATGTCCTTTTCACCACCTCTTGCATCGGTGGATTCAATCTCCGCTGATGTTCAACACTCGGTTTACAATCACTATCAAGTTAAATTTTGTGAGTGCAAATGCCGGGGGGAATGCCCACTATGTCAGCGATAGTCCAACCTATATCTTTTATATGCCTTTTCAACACCTCAAGGAGTAATTTTATCTGCCATTCAAGCAAGTCAGTTGCAATGATTACTGGTAAGGTTTTATTTGCCCCAAGAAAGCATATCAGAGATGGGAGGGAAGTACTTTCAGTACCAGATTCAGTGGTTCTTCTGTTGATGGCTTTGCGGGAGGACTCTCTCGATTTTTTAGATCAATGTCCAACTTCAATGGGGTCTTTGAATATTCCCTTAAGCCTGAAAGAGCAACTACTACCTCTTCGAAGCCTTGAATTTCAAACTCATCATAGTTCATAAGCACAACCTCAAGTGGTTCACTCATACACATCAAATGGCTCACACTAGCCACCGCCTCATCAATAACATCAACAGTAGAAAACACATGAATATCGCTTGGGTTTTTGATTTACTTACAAACATTAAAGGTTACTTCATCCTCGTCGGAGGGAAGAACCTTGCATTAAATGCCGTGATAAGCTCATCCCATGACGTGATAGAATTCTTTGGTAGCTCGGCCAACCACATGCTAGCCTTCCCCTTCAGAGATAGAGGAAATAATCTAAGCCGAATTGATTCTTGTGTCACATTCTTGAATGAAAATGGGCTGCAAACATCTATAAAATTCCTCACATGATCATGCGGATCTTCATGAGTCAGCTAACCATAGAGTCTCTTTATTTGGAGGAGATGAAGAGTAGTGCTCGTAACTTAAAATGTTGCATTCTTATCAATTGATGGTAGGCAAATTGTACCCATTTCACCAGATTGGGTTGGGTTGTATGCATTGTTGACATCCTCGATACCATCTCGAGGGCCTGCTAGGCTACGATTCACCTCATCCTCACTCATTTTTACTTCTATTCAGTCCAACCAACACTAACACAATGCAGTCTAAATCGATTCAACTATATCCGACAAATTCACAAGTCAAATCTTCGATAAAAGAACTCTAAAAAATGCTACTCCCCGGCAGCGACGCCATTTTGATTAACATTTCAAAGACACTTCATCCGGTTCTAAGTGTCGATGATCGTAAATTAGTATAAACCCAACTGAGTGAGTTGGGGTCGATCCTACAGAGAGTAGCTTTCTTTGAATTCGAATATGAAAATATGACCGAGACCTTTACAGCCGAACAATCACCACACTTAACAATTTTATAAGTCAAACTTCAATATGTCGTTACCAACCCACTTCAACAATTAACAAGGAATAATCAAATAACGAGATAACACTTGGGGAGTTGACTAACCAATTGTCGAATTTAACTTAATGGGTGTACATTATTACCAACAATATTAATCCATTGTGGGTAGAATGGACTATATGTAAAACAATTTTCTCTCGAACAATTACCTTATTTCTGCTGAATTCTCTCAAACATCAACACTATCCATAAGACGCCCAGTCCAGTTTCTCATCAAATCTACTCTTTCGAGCTAGATACAAAGGCTGAATCTCAAGTTTTACTTTCTCAAGCTGAAATCGTAATGACCCACTACTAAGGATGCCAAATTACTACATTGGCTCTATACTTCTCTCTCAAGCAAGCACAAAATTCTGAACTATATTGCACTAAACATGTAGTAATGAAGTTAAACCACAATAATAATTTAGACCCACTTCAAATTAACACCAAAATTTGCTAATTGATGTCACCCATTTAGTCAAGTGCAACAATTTGTCACATTGTCAAACCCCCAAGGTTAGGGTTTTAGCCAATCATAGCAAAAAGATGAAATTCAATACCTATCACGTTTTCCATAGCTGGGTAAATGAAATTTGAAAGTCAAAATTGAATAATATCTTCTCTAATTCAAAACCCAATTGAAAAAACTTGCTATAATCACTTGAAATCAACGATAGTAATGTTTTTGCTCTCTATCTTCTATTTATAACAATTTCTGAATACTTTCTCTCTCTTACAAAAATCAATTTATACAAGTCTGATGTGTGGTCTTTTTGGACCAATTGACGAGGATAGTTGGGCTTCGCCGACTATTCGGTGACTCACTGATCGACCTTCGTCTCACCTTCATTCTTCACATTTTCTTAGTCTAACCACGGTAATTTTAGGTGAGCCAGATCAGGATTGCTGTTTCATTCTGCGATGCGCCTTTTTGCCCTTTTAACTCGCCTATCAGCACTTATCTGGATCTCATCAGTACTTTTGGCGACAAGGTCATCTTTTGCAGATGCGATCGGCAACACACCGAGTAAAACCAACCACTTCTCGCTGAAGTTACTCCTAATCCAATCTTAGAGTTCTATAAATTTAGGCAATAGATGAGCAACTTGGTGAATCGCCAAGTGATTTCGGTGACCATTAGGCTTGTTTTTCCTCTTCTCTTTTTCAGCTGCGTTGTCCTTGTTAACCATTTCTGTCCTAGATTTGTTCCTCAACCCATATATATGAAAATCAAGGGTTTACATAAATTATTAACATAAATGGAGCATTTGAGGGTCTCAAATCTATGCAAACTAAGCCCTAAATGAGTCCAAATCTCGGACTCATCATCAGTTTAGAAAATCTTTTAGAACCCTTCTCAGTCTATACTCCTGTTGATGACAAGTTATAGCTAGACGAGTATACAGAAATTGCCCTATCATAGTCTCTCAAAAAGTCACCTCATTCAATCTTGTAGAGTTAGAACTGGTAGATTTCCATATCATTTTAGGTATAGATTGGTTACATTCATGTTATGCTCAGTCAATTGTAGAGCTAGGATTGTTCGTTTTCAGTTTCCAAATGAGCCAATCTTAGAATGGAAGGGTAGTAGCTCAGTGCCTGTGGGTCAATTCATTTCTTACCATAAGGCTAGAAAGATGATATCTAATGGTTATCTCTATCATCTAGTTCGGGTTAAAGATTCAAGCTCTGAAACCCCAACTCTTGAGTTAGTTCCAGTGGTAAATGAGTTTCCAGAAGTGTTTCCAGAAGATCTTCCCGGAGTTCCTCCCGAAAGGGAAATCGTCTTTGGAATTGATCTCCTTCTAGATACCCAGCCTATTTTTATTCCTCCTTATAGAATGGCTCCAGTTGAGCTTAAGGAATTGAAAGAGCAGCTGAAAGACCTTCTAGATAAGGGTTCATTAGACCTAGTATTTCCCCATGGGGTGCCCAGTGTTGTTCATGAAAAAGAAAGATGGTTCTCTTAGGATGTGCATTGACTATCGGCAGTTGAACAAAGTCACAATCAAGAATAAGTTCCCTATCCCTAGGATTGATGACTTGTTCGACCAACTTCAGGGTGCTAGTAAGTTTTTGAAGATAGTCTTCAGATCCGATTATCATCAGCTCAGAGTCAGAAATAGTGACATTCCGAAAATAACCTTCACAACTCGGTATGGACATTATGAATTTGTAGTTATGTCATTTGAACTAACCAATGCTCCTGCAGCTTTTATGGATATGATGAACAGGGTGTTCAAGCAGTATTTGGACTTGTTCGTTATCGTCTTTATTGATGATATCCTCATTTACTCTAGGAATGAGGAAGAACATGTGACTTATTTGAGGGTTTTCCTGTAAACTCTCAAAGATCGTCAGTTATTCGCTAAGTTTAGCAAATGTGAGTTTTGGTTACAATCAGTTGCTTTCCTTGGGCATATTGTGTCTAGCGAAGAGATCTGAGTGAATTCTCAGAAAATAGAAGCAGTAAAACAATGGTCCAGACCTTCCTCTCTTACAGATATCAGAAGTTTCTTAGGTTTGGCTGGTTAATAAGAAGGTTCGTGGAAGGATTTTCATCGATAGCTTCTCCATTAACTAAGTTAACTCATAAAAATGTTAAGTTCCAGTGGTCAGAAGATTGTGAGAAGAGCTTCTCAGAACTGAAAACTAGGTTGACTACAACTCCTGTTTTGACTCTACCAGAGGGTTCAGATGGTTATGTGATCTATTGTGATGCATCTAGAGTCGGCCTAGGTTATGTGTTGATGCAGCGAGGTAAGGTTATAGGATATGCTTCTAGACATCTTAAGGTGCATGAGAAGATTTATCCGACTCATGACCTCAAGCTTGCAGCCGTAGTATTTGCCCTTAAGATTTGGAAACATTACTTGTATGGTGTTCACGTAGATGTGTTCACAGACCATAAGAGCCTTCAGTATGTGTTCACCCAGAAAGAGTTGAATCTTTTCCAGAGGAGATGGCTTGAATTCCTCAAGGACTATGATATAAATGCGATTTACCATCCTAATAAGGCCAATGTAGTAGCAAATGCTCTTAGCAGACTAACTATGGGTAGTGTTGCACATGTTGAGGAAGAAACGAACGAACTAGCGAAAGATGTTCACCGGCTTGCTCGCTTAGGAGTTTTCCTTATAAGCATATCAGATGGTGGTGTGATAGTTCAGAATGGGTCAGAATCTTCATTGGTAGCGGAGGTTAAGGAAAGACAAGACAGTGATCCTATGTTACTTCAACTAAATGGTGCATTTCATCAGCAGAGAGTTGAGGTTTTCTCCCAAAGGGGGAGATGGTGTGCTTCGATATCAGGGTTGTTTATGTGTTCCTAAGGTGAGTGAGTTCAGACAAAAGATTCTTGCAGAAGCCCATAACTCTAGGTATTCTATTCAACCAGGCGCAACTAAGATGTACCGTGATCTGCGAGAAGTCTTTTGGTGGATTGACATGAAAAGGGATATAGTAGATTTTGTGGCTAGGGCCCTAATTGTCAAAAAGTGAAGGTAGAAAATCAGAAACCAGGAGGTATGACTCAAGAGATTAACATTACTACATGGAAGTGGGAAGTGATAAACATGGACTTCATTACAGGTTTACCTCGTACTCACAGACAACCTGACTCCATTTGGGTGATAGTAGACAGTGTTACTAAGTCTGCTTATTTCTTAGCTGTCAAGACTACAGATTCGACAGAGTACTACACCAAGCTTTATATTAATGAGATAGTCAGGTTGCATGGGATTCCTTTGTCTATCATCTCGGATAGAGGTCCTTAGTTTACCTCTTATTTTTGGAAGTCATTTCAGAAAGGTCTTGGTACTCAGGTTAACCTCAACTCATCATTTCATCCACAGATGGATGATCAGGAAGAGCGTACCATTCAGACCTTAGAGGACATGTTGAGAGCTTGCGTGATCGACTTCAAGGGTAGTTGGAATGATCACCTTTCTCTTATATAGTTTGCCTACAATAATATGTACCATTCTAGTATTCAGATGGCCCCTTATGAGGCATTGTATGGGTGTAGATGTAGATCTCCAGTTGGTTGGTTTGAAGAAGGTGAAGTAACCTTGATAGGGCTAAATTCGATTCATTATGCTTTGGAAAAAGTTCAGCTCATCAGAGATAGATTTAAGACAGCCCAGAGTCACCAGAAGTCCTATGCAGATGTAAGGAGAAGGAACTTGGAGTTCCAAATTGATGATTAGGTTTTCCTGAAAGTGTCACCTATGAAGGGGGTGATGAGATTTGGTAAGAAAAGGAAGCTGAGTCCTAGATATGTAGGATCTTACAGGATTTTGAAAAGAGTTGGTAAAGTGGCCTATGAGTTAGAGTTACCCGTAGAACTAGCAGCAGTCCATCCGGTCTTTCACATTTTGTTGTTGAAGAAGTGTGTAGGGGATCCAACATCTATAGTACCATTGGAAAGTGTGGCTGTGAAGGATAGTCTCACTTATGAGGATGTGCCAGTTGAGATTCTTGATCGTCAGGGTCGAAGGTTAAGAAACAAAGAAGCCGCTTCTATTAAAGTTTTGTGGAGGAGTTAGTCCGTGGAGGGAGCTACCTGGGGAGCAGAAACAGCCATGAGGCCAAGTATCCTCATCTCTTTCAGTTACTAATGCATAATTTCAGTCTTAGTATCACGTTCCTTTAGCTATTATTGTATTTTCAGCGTATTTGCATGTTTTTGGAACTTAGTTCAGTCAGATTTCAGTTTCCAGTACTTATTGGTAGGGTTTACAACTCTTTCCCTCCATATTCATCTAGTTTAGCCTTCATTCGAGGACGAATGTTCCTGAGGAGGAGATAATGTAACACCCCGTATGCTAGAAAGACCAGATTGCAGAAAATTAGAAGTTGCAAATGCCACCAATGGGCACCACCCACGGATCGTAGGGTGATCCACGGACCATAGGTGGGGTCCGTGGTTGGCCACCTGCAGCCCCTCCCCAGATACCCAGAAAATCTTCGCCAAGACTGTGGTCCCTCCTACGGTCTATAGGTCCTGGCATGGGTCAAGGCTTGGCTGAAAAATTTTGTGGTTTTGGGAAGGGAGCCGCAGGTGGCCAACCATGGACACCACCTACGGTCCATGGGTCACCCTACAGTCCATAGGTGGCACCGTTGGTAGCACTTGCAACTTCTGATTTTTCTACAATTTGGTCTTTCTAGCATACGGGGTGTTACATTATCTCCCCCTTGGGAACATTCATCCTCAAATAAAGACTTAGCTAGCTGAACATGGAGGGAAAGAGCTGCAATCCCTACCACTAAATACTGGAAACTAAAATTTGACTGAGCTAAGTTCCAAAAACATGTAATTACGTTGAAAATGCAAGTATAGCTAAAGGAACATGATACTAAGAATGAATTTACGCATGAGTAATTGAAAGACTGGAGAGGAACTATTACCTCAAGCTGGAATGGAATCGAAAGGAAAGAGATGAAGATACTTGGCCTTCATGACTGCTTCTGCTTCCCAAGTAGTTTCATCTACGGACTGACTCCTCCACAAAACCTTAACTGCAGTGACTTCTTTGTTTCTAAACCTTTGAACTTGATGATCAATAATCTCAATTGGAACATCTTTATAAGTGAGACTATCCTTCACAACCACACTTTCCAATGGTGCTATAGATGTTGGATCACCCACACACTTCTTCAACAACAAAATGTGAAAGATTGGATGTACTGCTGCTAGTTTTGTTGGCAACTCTAACTCATAAGCCACTTTACTAACTCTTTACAAGATCCTGTAAGGGCTTACATAACTAGGACTAAGCTTCCATTTCTTTCCAAATCTCATCACCCCCTTTATAGGTGACACTTTCAGGAAAACCCAATCATCAATTTGCATCTACATAGGACTTCTCCTTACATTTGCATAGGACTTTTGGTGACTCTGGGCTGTGTTAAGTCTATCTCTGATGAGCTGAACTTTTTCCATAGAATCATGAACCGAATCTGGCCCTCTTAAGGCTGCTTCACCTACTTCAAACCAACCAACTGGTGATCTACATCTACGCCCATACAATGCCTCATAAGGGGCCATCTGAATGATGAAATGGTAACTATTATTGTAGGCGAAAGAAGAAGGTGATCATCCCAACTACCCTTGAAATCGATCACTGATGAGTTCGAGATTTGGACTCATTTAAGGTTTTATTTATATAGATTTAGTGTCCTAAAATGCTTATTTTATGCCAATAACTGATGTAAAACCCTTGATTTCCAAGTATATGGATTGAGGAACAAAGCAAGGACACTAATTTACAAAAAGGAACAAAGCGAGCTGAAAGAATGAAGAAAAGAAAGCTTGGTGATCACCAAGTCCACTTAGTGAGTCGCTGAATGGCTGCTTGACCGACTAAAGTTCTAGTGTGCCAAGCTCTGAAGGAATGAACCAAGTTGCCGAGTGGTTCCGTGATGCAGTATTGGATCGACCAAAGTTACAGACCTTAAGGATGCTAAATGCCAAGGCAGAAGGGCGATGGAAATGACCAAAGGGTGGCTCGCCAAACCACTTACTTCGTCGGGTGACTCTTCGCCACACATATTTGACGACTATAAATACATTTTTGAACATTTAGTTTAGTATCTTAGCTCATATATATTTAGTCTATTATTGAGTTTTGAACTGTTGAGACAGTTTTCTCTAGTTTTTCCTAAGCTATGAAGAATTGAAGTTTTTCACTTTTGAGAAATTGGAAGTGAGTCTTTGAGATTCTTCGAATTGGAGCATTGTAAGGATGAGTCTACACTCACCCAGTTGATGGATAATCAATTTGGTAACTGTTTTTACTATTTTATGTGTCTAGCTAAAACCCCAATTTTTGGAGTATGATGATGTGATTATGGGCTGATTTACTTTATGGGTATTGCTAATTGTTAGTTTAAATGCTATTTAGAAGTGAGTTCAATCATTAATTGTGGTTTAATCTAAGAATTGTACTTGCAAATGCAGTTCTACCCTTTTGTTTTTGTCTTGCTTGAGAGAGAGGTTTTAAAACTAAACTTATTGATTGATGGTCTGTGGGTATTGGGTTGACCTGGCTTCAGCTTGAAAGAGTGAATCCTAAACCTAATCCCACACATTCAGCTCGAGAGAGTGAATGGTCTAAGGTGTGGGCAGTTCTTATTTTTCAAGCTTGTTAATGTTTGAGAGAAATCAACGTGATTCGGGGTAAATTGTTTGAGAGAAAGTTTATCTCCTCTATAGCCTAGCTTACTCACAAATATCTAGTTATTTTCTAATAGTTGCGATTATACGTTCGTCGATATTAGCCTATAATCGAATCACATCCCAAGAACCCATCTCATTATTGCTATTTCGTATTGTTTGTCACTGTTTGTAGTTGATAATTTCAAACAAAACCCCCCATTTGACATTCGTGTCACCCCTTGATTTGAATGATGTCTTTATTCGATAATTTTTATTCCTATGAATGATTTGATCATGTCATACTTCCCAATTGACTCTTAAAAACATACCACTCCCTGTGGGATTCGACCCCAACTTATTTAGTTGGGTTTTATACTGATTAACGACCGTTAATGCTTAGAATTGGATGAAGTGTCTTTGATAACGTTATTTTAATCAAAATGGCGCCGCTGTCGGGGAGAGGTCTTGTTCGGGATTCTTTTGTTGAAGTTGAATTTTGTTCTTTTTAGTCATAGTTGAATCTACTTACTTTTAGTTTTGGTTTTTGTGTTGTTGTTTTAAAACAGAGGAAATGAGTGTCAACAGAAGCAATGGTAGCCAAGTGGGCCACCAAGATGACATCGGAAACCTCAATGATGTAAATAAACCAAATGTCAATGACCTAAATCTTATGGGTGGAGTTGGTGCCATTCGCTTGCCTCCGACTGAAGGGAACACTGCGTTCCACATTACAAGCACCATGTTGCAACTCTTGCAATTGAAAGGGTTGTTTGGTGGGTTGGCTCATGAGGATTGCCATGAGCATAAAAGGAACTTTGTTGATGTTTGCGGGCTGTTCTCCTTTAAGAACATATCCCAAGAGTCAGTCTGGTTGAGGTTGTTCCCATTTTCTCTAATGGGAGAAGCATGTAAGTGGTTGGCTGAATTGTCAAGAGATTCTATCACTTCATGGGAAGAGCTTGTAAACGCATTCCAAGCGCGATTTTTCCCTCATTCGAAGATGATGACACTTAGAGACAACATCCAAAGCTTTAAGCATTTGGAGGGTGATCCAATCCATGAGACTTGGCTAAGATTCAAGAAGTTGGTGTTGTCAACTCTTGGTTTGCCCGAAAAAGTTTTGCTGCAATATTTTTACCGAAGCCTTGATTCAGTGAACAAGGGAGTAGCTGATCAACTTTCTCCGAGAGGTTTGATGCAACAACCTTATATTATAGTAGCCCAACTCTTGGATGGTATGACCAAAATAAATTGGGCATGGTACATCCGTGAAGATCAGGTCTCTCCTCTCACTTTTAAATTGACAAAGGAGCAGCTTGAGAAAGATCAAGAGAGGGACTAAAACATGGCAAAGATGATGACCCAACTTGATATTTTAGCCAAGAATGTCATGGGAGCTGGTGCTAGAAGTGTAAATGTTGTGGGTGTTGGGTGTGTAAACCTTGATGAGGTCAAGTTTGAAGTGTTGTACAATGAGGAAGTGAACTTCCTAGCCAACCAAGGAGGTGGTTATTGTTCAAACTACTCAAGGTCGGGTGGTAACCAAAGCTAGAATAGGGATGAGGGCTGGAGAGATTGTGATAGAGAGTGGCGAGATCTAAATGCTACTTGGAAGGAAACAGATGGGGAGAAGGATAGGTATGTTCCTTCGCACGAGCATCAAAAGCCCAAAGATTCTGAGGGTGACCAGTCTGGGGATATGCTCTCTCTTATTCTCAACAAGGTTGAAGGGTCCGATAAAATTTTGAAGGTAATGAAGGAAATGTACCGACCCTTAACCAGACATTGACCTCTCATTCCGTCTCTATCAAGCAGTTGGAGACCTAAATGGGTCAAAGTTCTTCTTATTTAAACTTGAGACAACAAGAGGAGTTGCCTAGTGATACTATGGCAAACGCCAAGAATGAAGTTTGAGTGGGGACTTACATCGTGCCGCGATGTTAAGTAAGGCGTTGCTTGGGAGGCAATCCAAGTTTTTATTTGCTTCTTTTTTGTTTTTGGAATAACGTGTGTTGATTGTGCAGGTTAAAGTGCAGAATATGTTTGAAAAGTGTAGGTTGTCGAGCAAAATGTCCAGTAGGAGACTTGCCGAAGTGGTCGGTGAGCGCGACTGGACTCAAGAAATTATGAAGATGGAGTCTGCAAAACTCGGCGGGCCCATGGATAAGTTGGTGAATCACGGAACAAGTCGGCAAGCTCGACTTTGTCCACTGTTTGGACCCCCAAATTAAAAGGCCAAAGGTTTAAACTTTCAAACTCTTTCATATTCCCTCACTTTTTAACTTCATACAATCACACCCGCACTTTAAATTCCTATATTTTTGCATCTTCTTGCTTTTTGGTTGTTGATCTTGTGTTCGTAGTTAGAAATCTTTGCTGCCTAGCATTTCAAATCGTAATACGGCATTAAAGGTTTTTTTCCAAACCCCAAACTCATAAATAGCGGTTAAAATCAAATGCTTTGTTATAAATTGTGTTGATGTGTGTTGGGCCTCTTTGAACTTGTATATGTGTGCTTGTGTGCCTGTTTTAATTTCTATATCTTGCCTTTATTGCTTAAATTATTAATTTCCCAAATTGCATGCTTCAAAGTTGATCATAAATTATTGGGTTGTGCTTAATTGTTTTTGGGTCTAGTCGGGTGAAGTCTGAGTAACCCAAATTGCGTTAAATGACGTGCTTTGCCTAATGATGGAGCATTTGACGTCATTCTTAAAGGCTAAAGTCGTCAAATGACCAATTTTAGCCAAACCGGGGGAAGTCTGAGTACCCGGTGGCATGGGTCAAATGGGTCTGGGCTTAATTAAAAATGTGTGTTGATTGATTTTGTTTTTGGGGACTACGGGGTTGATTTTTGAAGTTAGGGTTAAAAATACGCATGTTGGGCAGTTTGGCAAGCTGGGTCGAGCTGGGTCGAGCTCACCGAATCACTCGGCGGTTCGCTGAAATCCTCTTTGATCACCTTTAATTTCATTATTTGGTTGATTTTGACTCTGTAACTTTCGGCGAGAAGCTTGAGTTCACCGAGTGCACTCGGCAACTTGCCGAAAGTCCTCCTTGATTGCTCTTTCTGCGCCCCTAACCCTTAAAATACACTGTAACTTTCGGCGGGCTAGTTTGTGCTTGCCGAATAATGTCGAGATTCACCGAAAGGCCCTTCTCATCGCTGACACGCCATTGTTCTGGGAATTTTTTAAGCCAATCCTTTCGGCGAGCCTGATCTGACTCGCCAAAGTGATTCGGTGACTTGTATATTGGTTCGGCGAGTCTGTCTAAAACATGATTTTTGCATTTTTCTTGGATTGATTCTAACTCTTTTTGGTGTATTTTGAAAATATGGCTAGAACCAACCTAGATATGTTGCCCCGCAAAAGAGCACGAGGCATAGTGTACAATAAAGGGGAAGCTAACCCTCCTAAAAAGGGAAAGACGGAACCTCCTAAGGGAGGAAAAGGCAAGGGCAAGGTGCCCAAAGCTGAGAGACCGGAGCATGACTCTAGCAGTGATGGGGATTCATTTACCTCTCAAGTCGCCTGATGATGACCATCCTCTACAGTCCCGATGAGCAGAAATTTGTGCTAGGTCTCGCCAAGA
Source organism: Solanum pinnatisectum (assembly GCA_035578085.1). Classification (NCBI taxonomy): domain Eukaryota; kingdom Viridiplantae; phylum Streptophyta; class Magnoliopsida; order Solanales; family Solanaceae; genus Solanum; species Solanum pinnatisectum. Next base: position 281,955 of record JAWPEI010000065.1, read on the forward strand.
TTCATTTAGAGTTCTAGAGGCCACACCTCCTGCTGTTGATACAGTGTCAGCTCCTGCACTGACTGTGGTTCCAGAGCCACTAATTCAGGGTCCTCCTCCACGGCTACTCAACAGATTAAAGGTCGAGGGAATGAGGACGATTCTAGAGGAGAAGCTGCTATCCACAGAAGGCCCAGTGGGCAGATATTCTAGGGTGAGGGACACACTCCAATACCATTGATTCGAGCAGTTTACCAGGCCCCGAGGCCAATATATTCCTACATGAGTTCGGGAGATTTACTCAGCATACGGTGACCTGGTACCTAAGGTCTAGGCCAGTACTTTCAGACCGATAGAGTCCATCATGGTATGGGGGAGTGTAGTGAGCTGCAACCACGATCATATCAACGTTATCTTTCAAAGAGGGTCAGTTTTTTACTACCCAAATTTGGCTACCACTACGACACATTTGGATGATCTCAAGGGCTGGCTTGCCCCCTCATTTCTGACACCACCCCAAGGTGGATTGAGGCAGGAGTCCAAATCGAGAAGAAGGACTTGAATGTAGTTGCACGGTACTAGTTCAGATTCATCAACAACTCTATTATGCCTTCACAGAATGAGTCCATCCTCCGCCATCCAAAGGCAGCCTGCCTTGGTCAATCATAGCCCGGAGGAGAATTGACTTGGGACTCATCATTGAGCAGGAGATGGCCAAGAGGGCCAAGCAGCGCCAGACGTCCCTTTCATTCTCGGTCCTGATTACAGAATTGTGCCAGCGTGCTGGATTTCCTCGTGACGAGAAGAGGGACATCGAGGTCACCCTTACATCTTCCATAGACATTAAGGGTATAGAGGCCGAGTACACTCGGGAGGAGGCAAACAGGATGAGAGTAGATCTGGTAGACGCATCCCCAGAGGTTCATGTTGAGACGATACCTGCAAAGGATCTTTGCCTACTCTGGCCTCCGGGCCTTCAGGTACACCTGCTTCTACTTCCTCCCAGGCTCATGGTGCTTCTACTGCTTCCCAAACCACCAGGATTACTCAGGTTAAGATCCTGAAGATGGGGCACTTAGCCCATTCTGCTGATGTACGGGCGACCCGATTGGAGGCGAAGGTACCTTGGATGATTGAGAGGTCTATCCTAGCTGCATTGACACCCCTCCGGGCATCTATTGACACTCTCACGGTGAGAGCAAAGACTTGTGAGAGTCGACATGGAGCTACTTCAGAGGTTACGACTTTGAAAGACGAGGTTGTTGATCTGAGAAAGGATGTGGACTACTTGAAATCCATAGACTTCAGTTCACCTTTAGAGGCAACTGATGATATGGATGCCTCGGCTACTTCTAAGATTCCATCGACCACCACCAGAGATGTGCTGATGGATGATATGGTAGCTAATAAGTTAGAGGCAGAGACAGAGGAGGAGCAGATGGAGGTGCCAGTGGAGATTATCTATGGAGATGTACCAGACCTAGAGAAGACAATTGTACAGTCGATGATTCAGACATCGCTATCAGAGACATCCATGGCAGGACCTAGTGGAGCCAGCAGTGTTGATTGCACCGGGCACTGATGTCTCGACAGATGGAGCGATTGTGTAGACAAGACATTTCTTTACCTCCCTCTCTGTCATTTATATTGTCTTTTTATTGTTTTGTTGCATTTGAGTACAACTACATTTTTTTGTTTGTGATGGGGTGAGGTATTTCCATACCTACCTCTTGTGACCATTTTTTGTATATATTTTGTGTTTAAATTGTGTTTTGATATCGTATTGTGGATGTTTGAGGTTATAGCTCCTCATTATGAATGCAAATGGTTTTTGACCCTTCTAAAAAAAATTTGCCACCTCTTGTGTGTGATTGTGGCTGTTCTTGTGCAAATTTGAGTATCAGTTATGATCAATACCGATAACTTTAATAGTTCTCTTAATCGAACAAAAATGAATGTGCAGCTACGATGAGGCCAAATGAAGTTGCATGGACAATGTGTGAACTTTGTCAATCTCATTGTAACTAGCCGATTATCGAATGAGTCTCTTGTGGTGAACATTGCACACTAGCGAAAGTGTGGAGTCTTGTTTGATATTGGTGCCAATGCGTTGTGTGATGAGCTTATAGTGAACCTTGTGTGATGACACCTAGAATTTGCCCCGTTGGTCCGATTGACTAAGTGATGCAAGCTCTTGAAATGATCTTAGGCAACAATTTTGAAGAGTGAAACAATTTGACAATATACCTCTTTTGTTACCAACCTTGTGAGTATGAACTTTGTTGAACCCCTTTGAGCCTTGTCCTTTTCTTGGAAAAACTTGATGCAATTGTAACCCCTCTTTATCCATTCACCCATAATCCTTATGAAGTGTGGTGTGTTTGAATAGCCTACTTATGTCAAAAGCCTAAGTTGGGGGTGTGGTGAAAAGAGGAGGAAAATCAAGAAGTGTGAAGAAGTTCCCTTTGATCCATGGACTTGAAAAAGATGGAACCCCTCCATAAAAAGAAAAAAAATTAAGAAAAGAAGAAATAAAAAGAAAAAGAATGAAAAATTTGTGAAATAAAGTTGTGAAAGTGGCAAAAGAAATGGGGTGAATTTTGAGTATGTGTGAAAATGTTGAAGAAAATGGAAGAAAGTGATGTTCATACCACATTTCATGAGGATAGTAGCCACTGAGCCTAAATGGTCATACCTTTACACTCAGCCCCATTACAAGCCTTAAAAAGACCTTTTTGATCTTAAGTGAGCTGAAGCGAATGTTGATTGGAAAATAAGGGCAAACCTATGGGTGAAGTCATGCATGTGTTCATCTTTGTGACTGTGAGAGTTGTATGTGATTTCGGAACTATAAATTGTTGAAAAATTGTGTGTGAATATGGAATCATCTTTGTTGTGAGGGCATTTGAGTACCTTTGTTGAGCTTGAACTTGCATTTGAAGCAAGTATTGTGAACTTGAGAATATTTTATAATGGTGAGTCACAACTTGAACCTTTCAGTGCACAATTGATCCTTGCATGAGTAAGTTAAGTCTTGTTGTGTGCATTCATAATTGAGTCTTTTGTAGCACTGTTTGAGACACCCTTTTTGAACTGCTGAACTTGAGTTTTACTTGAGGACAAGCAAAAGTTTAAGTTGGGGGTGTTGATGAGTCTGAGATTTGGACTCATTTAAGGCTTTATTAATATAGATTTAGTGTCCTCAAATGCTTATTTTGTGCCATAATTGATGTAAAACTCTTGATTTCCAAGTATATAGATTGAAGAACAAAGAAAGGACACTGATTTGAAAAAATGAACAAAGTGAGCTGAAAGAATGAAGAAAAGCAAGCCTGGTGATCGCCAAGTCCACTTGGCGAGTCGCTGAATGGCTGCTTGACCGCCTAAAGTTCCAGTGTGCCAAGCCCTGAAGGAAAGAACCAAGTTGCAGAGAGAAAGGAGCAGTCGGCGGATCACCGAGTGGTTCCACGATGCAGTATTGGATCGCCCAGAGTTACAGACCTTGAGGATGCTGAATGCCAAGGCAGAAGTGTGATGGAAATGACCAAAGGGCGCCTCACTGAGTGGTTCGGCGAGCATGACTTACTTTGCCGAGTGACTCTTCGCAGTACATTTTTGACGACTATAAATACATTTTTGAACATTTAGTTTAATATCTTAGCTCATATATTTTTAGTCTATTTTGAGTTTTGAACTGGTGAGACAATTTTCTCTAGTTTTTCCTAAGCTTTGAAGAATTGAAGTTTTTCACTTTTGAGAAATTGGAAGTGGGTCTTTGAGATTCTTCAAATGGAGCATTGTAAGGACGAATCTACACTTACCCAGTTGATGGATAATCAATTTGGTAACTGTTTTTACCTTTTTATGATGTCTAGCTAAAACCCCAATTCTTGGGGTGTGATTATGTGATTATGGGCTGAATTAGTTTATGGGTATTGCTAATTGTTAGTTTAAATTCTATTTAGAAGTGAGTTCAATCATTAATTGTGGTTTAATCTAAGCATTGTAGTTGCAAATGCAGCTCTACCCTTGTGTTTTTGGCTTGCTCGAGAGAGAGGTTTTAAAACTAAACTTATTAATTGATGGTCTATGGGTATTGGGTTGACTTGGGTTCAGCTCGATACAGTGAATCCTAAACCCAATCCCACACATTCAGCTCGAGAGAGTGAATGGACTAAGGTGTGGGCAGTTCTTATTTTTCATGCTTGTTGATGTTCTAGAGAAATCAACTTGATTCGGAGTAAATTGTTTGAGAGAAAGTTTATCTCCTCTATAGCCTAGCTTACTCACTAATATCTAGCTATTTTCTAATAGTTGCAATTACCCATTTTTCTATATTAGCCTATAATCGAATCACATCCCAAGAACCCATCTCATTATTGTTATATCATATTGTTTGCCACTATTTGTAGTTGATAATTTCAAACCAACCCCCCCCCCCATTTGACATTCGTTTCACCCCCTGATTTGACTGATGTCTTTATTTGATAATTTTTATTCCTATGACTGATTTGATCATGTTCATACTTCCCAATTGACTCTTAAACACATACCACTCCCTGTGGGATTCGACCCCAACTCATTTAGTTGGGTTTCATACTGATTAACGACTGTTGTCGCTTAAAATTGGATAAAGTTTCTTTGATAACGTTATTTTAATCAATCACGCAAGATATCAACATGTCCTCTAAGGTTTGAATAGTACGCTCTGCCTGACCATCCGTCTGTGGATGAAATGTTGTGCTGAGATTAACCTGAGTAACAATACCTTTCTGAAACGACTTCCAAGTAAACTGAGGACCTCTATCCGAGATGATAGACAAAGGAAGCCCATGCAACCTGACTATCTTATTAATGTAAAGCTTGGCGTAGTCCTCTGCCGAGTCTGTAATCTTGACAGCCAAAAAGTGGGCAGACTTAGTAACTCTGTCAACTATCACCCAAATGGAGTCATGTTGTCTGCGAGTACAAGGTAAACCTGAAATGAAGTACATATTTATCATTTCCCACTTCCATTAGGAATGTTGATCTCTTGAGTCATACCCCCTAGTTTCTGATGTTCTACCTTCACTTGTTGACAATTAAGGCACTTAGCCATAAAATCTGTTATATCCCTCTTCATGCCATTCCACCAAAAGACTTCCTGCAGATCACAGTACATCTTAGTGACACCTGGATGAATAGAATACCTGGAGTTATGGGCTTCTACAAGGATCTGTTGTCTCAACTCACCCACCTTAGGAACACATAAACGACCTTGATATCAAAGCACACCATCTCCCCCTTGGGAGAAAACCTCAACTCTCTGCTGATGAACTACACCCTTTAGTTGAAGTAATATAGGATCACTGTCTTGTTTTTCCTTAACCTCCGCTACCAATGAAGATTCTGACCCATTCTGAACTGTTACACCACCATCTGATATGCTCATAAGGCAAACTCCTAAGCGAGCAAGCCGATGAACATCTTTTGCTAAATCCTTCCCTATTTCCTCAACATGTACTACACTACCCATAGAGATCATCTTTCTGGTCTCAAGGTAAAAGATAATTTGACCTATAGGCACTGAGCTACTACCCTTTCATTCTAAGACTGGCTCATTGGAAAATGAAACTAAACGATCCTAGTTCTACAATCGACTGAGGCATAACAGGAATGTAACCAATCTATGCCTAGAATGATATCGAAATCTACCATTTCTAACTCTACAAGATTCTGCTAAGGTGACTCTCTGAGAGACTGTGACATGGCAATTTATGTATACCCGTCTACCTATAACTGGGTCACCAACTAGAGTAGAGACTGAGAAGGGTTCTAAAAGAGTTTCTGGATTGACACCGAATATTACTGCTATAAGGAGAGTTACAAAGGTAAGAGTAGCCCCTTAATCTAACGATGCATAAATATCTAAATGAAAGACTCGTCACATACCAGTGAACACATCAGCAGAATCTTCATGATCCTGGCGAGCCTGGAGAGCATAGAACCTACCTTGGCGCTGACTGCTACCTGTATCAGATGACACACCCTGCTGAGTTGGGCGACCTGCTGGTGCTATTGGGACTGTAGACTGAGCCCTATTATCGTTACCTCATTGCCCCTGCCTAGCAAAAGGGCAATCCTTCACCCTATGATTAGACTTACCACATCTAAAGCATCCTTCCTTGCTTGCAATACACTCGCCTGGATAGTTCTTACCACACATTGGACAAGTTGGGTAGGTCTTATTTCCTTAAACACTTCCCTGAGATTTAGAGCATGGTGCCCTACTATTCTGATCTTGTTGAAATAGTGAGTGATTTCTACCACCCAATTTCTGCTGAGAGTACTTATAGTTCCTTGTTCTAGCTTCTTGTTGACCTTAGCTATTTTCCTAAGCTTATCTCCCTTAACCTGCTGAGCATGAGTCATAATCCTAGAGATATCCATATCCCCTAACAACATAGCATTCCTGCACTCTGTCTTCACTAAGTTGGATACCCCAAATAGAAGCTTACTCATTTGTGCCCTTAGATCGGCAACCATATTTGGAGCATACCTAGAGAGTTGGGTGAACTTAAGTCCGTACTCTTGGACTGACATAGTACCTTTCCTCAAATTCATACACTCTTGAGCCTTAGCCTCTCTTAACTCCCTCGGGAAGAACCTGTCCAGAAAAGCTCCAGTAAAACACTCCCAAGTCACAGGAGTTGCATCCTCACCCTTGTTTTATTTCCACTGAGTGAACCAAATATGAGCCACTTCCTTAAGCTGGTAGGATGCCAACTCTACCCTATCATTTCCAGTCACTTGCATCACTCCAAAGATTTTCTTAATCTCATCAATAAAGTTATGTGGGTCCTCACCGATCTGCGACCCTAGAAACTCAGGCGGAGTCATCCTAACAAGATCTCAAACTCTAGCTGCAGCTGACCCAACATTAGTATTAGTAGGAACTGTGACCTGCTGATTGTTCTGATTAGTCATACTCTAAGCCAAAAGTTGGATAGCATTCCGAAACTCTGCATTCGAAACCTCATGGTCTGGGACTGGAGGGACTGCATTAGCATTGCGTGCATTAGAATTCCTTGGGTAAGCTCTACGAGGAGGCATGATCTGAAATGCATAACGATGGATTAGAAAGGAGATCATACCCATGCACGATAAGAATAGCAAGAAAGTGAAGTTTTCCTAAAACACTTTGTAGCTTCCCTCTCATTAGATGTGGTGCACTTCACACCCATGAAAAGGACTCTACTTAGTGCGGCTTTCAGACATCCCAGGACTCTTGAGCCTAATACTCTGATACCAAGTTTGTCACGCCCTGAGGCTACCCCCTGGACGTAAACACGGGACCTAGGATCACGAGTGACCCCAAGTTAACCCTAGCTAGCATATCATAATCATACTAAAAGATTAATGAATAAATATACTATATGGAAGCTTAAACAGTGATAGTAAAAAGTGGCGAATACCCAATACTGATCTGAATATATAAAATACTATGAGTTTAATAACAACTGGAGGATCAAACTCAAACCAAAGCTGAATCTAGTACTATGTCTGAAATAAGCCTCTACTGACTAGATATCCTGGGACATGCCCCCAGTTAACTCTAGCAAAACTGAAATTGAAAGACTGGAAATAGAAATATAACATGTCAATCGTCCTCGAAGAATGAGGTCTCACCACTGATACTGCTGAACTGGAAATCGAAAATCGATCTATGTGTGATTTGAATACTGAGGACCTGAACCTACATCACGAGAAGATGTAGCGTAGAGTACGCATCAGTACTTGAAAGGTACTAAGCATGCATGATAGGATAAAGTTGAACAATATATATATATATAAATAACTGAAATAGAGCATACTGATCAATGATATAAGATGAACATAAAGAATATGCTAAACATGCTGAATATGAACTAACTGAATGTAGTGACCAAGTTTATAATATACTAAAACTGAAACTGGATACTGAACTGTAACTGATAACCTGGTCAATACACTAGAATCTGTATGTGGTAGCTACTAATAACTGAAATAAAATCACATGAGCTAAATGTGGAGTCCGATGTGTACGCCCCATCGAGAGGACCTAATATACCTTGCCAAGGGTATAGAGGTATGACTAGCGTGATCACTAAGTATAATACCTACATAGGGGACTTACCTACGGGGGCACGTAGTTCTGGGACTATGAGGGTGACTGACCCTAGTCCAACTCAGTATTAAGCCTACTCCAAATTGATTATATAAGTAACACATTATAACTAAATTTCTATGATACTGAATAGCTCTAAATATTGACATGCTGATCGAAAATGCAACATTAATATACTGATAATCAAACATTCTTAACTGGGGCATGTATATCTGAATAAACTAACCTAGCAAATGTAATTCATGAACTAAACGAATCTACAAATATAGGGTTCTGAGTTTCAAGCAAGAACTAAGCAACAATTTCACAAAAACATGATAATCTGATTTGGATTAGTCTAACAGTTGAATCAAAACAATATCTGAAGTTCTAGAAACCCTAGGTCTAAACATGATAAAGGAATCAAGAATCTGACTGAATTCTAGGGACCTAGTGGATGAAAGTAACCCACTAGTGAAATACCACATACCTAGTGATGAATTCCACGGAGAAATATTTTGATTTCAGGGCTGGAATTGGAGGAAACCTTGATGCGTTCTTGGAGAGGGTTGGTCGACTCTTTCTCCTCCTTTTCATTCATCTTGATGAATTTTTGGAGAATGAGTTGATTAGGGTAAGTTCTAATTAAGTTACTAGGCAAAAACTGACTAGTATGACGTAGTTTAGGAGTTAAATGACGTAGTTTAAGGGTCCAATGCATAGGGAAAAGACCAAAACGACCCTGACTTAAAAGCTGATGGGACCAATTGACGGACCTGGTCCACGGACCGTGGTTCCACCTACGGTCCGTCCTGGTCAGTCGTCGACTGGCTTCAGAGGCTGGGATCTGGGGAGTCTGAACCACGGACCGTAGTCCCACTTATGGTCTGTAGGTCCTGGCGTGGTTTTGGACTTAGGTGAATTTTCTTAGGGTTCTGGGAACCTGAACCACGGACCTAGTCTATGGACCGTGGTTCCTCCTGCAGTCCGTAGGTCCTGACGTGGGTCAAGACTTAGCAGAAAAAATCTGAGGTTCTGGGAAGGGAGATGCAGGTGGTCAACCACGGACCCCACCAATGGTCTGCGGGTCACCCTTGGGTCCGTAGGTGGCGCCGTTGGTGGCACCTACAACTTCTGATTTTTCTGCAATCTGTTCTTTCTAGCATACGGGGTGTTACAGTTCCAATATATGAATTTAACATGATATAGTCTAAATTCATTTGTTTTTGTTGACAATTTCTCTTGTGATGTAGATATATGCTTCTAAATATGCTTTTCCAACATTTAGAGAATTGTCATGATTTTTTTTTTATGATTAAGACAAAAGAATGACTTTATTTATCAACGCTATTTCAGGAAGTTTGCTTCAAAATAGTTATTACTATATAAACAGTCCTTTTGTTTTACTTATTTACTATTTTTTAATATTTCAGTATTTTAGACAAAGAAAAGTTTGTATGACTTGTAATAACGCTAGTCGAAGTTTGTATTAGTTTAATTTTTATTTTTATTTAATAGCTAATTTTTGTCAGATAAATATTTTCACTAATGCAAATATATATTTATATTTGGGTAGGTATTTGTATTTAAATTAAAGTATTATATATATCACAAATGTATTATCAAGTTAACAAGATCTTCTAACTTCAAAATATATTATTTTAAAATCTTTTGAGTTCTTTTTTAGAAAAAAAAAAAACTCACAACAAATGTGAAAATATGTGAATATATGTAAGCATAAAATTTATTAGAAATTCAGTTATTGTTCGAGTCTACACCCTGGACGTGGCCGGCACTGAAGAACCATTGTTGGTCCCCAAGCGAACCCTCATCCTGGCTGACTACAAGCGAAAGACTAACTCAAGCATACAAAACTTAGAAACTGAATTTGAACTCAATTACAAATCTTTAACTCAAATGAATAACTCTAAATAAATATAGAATACTCAACTAGCCAACAATAGGCAACTCAAGTTTTTAATACATTTAATAAGATAAATAAAACGGACTTCTCAAACTCTACTGTTTATCTATGAAGCCTCTAAATGACAATGATGGAAGTCGGGACAAGATCCACGACATCCTGACAAAACTGAAAAGTAAATGAAATTCTCCGAAAGCAAGGAGGCTCACCATAGCTAACTCGAACTCTATGTGATATCAACGAAGCTCTTATTGATGACCCTGAATACCTGTTTCTGCATCATGAAATGATACAGGCCAAATGGCTCAATACATGGAATGTACGAGCATGTAAGGGGAATTCTAAAGCATCACATAAGCTTGAACTTAATAAAAAAGAAACATACTTACCTCTTCTCAACTCAAAGAAACATAGTTCAACTCAACTCAAGGAATACTCAAGGATACTCAAAACTACTCAAACTTACTCAACTCAGAAGTACTCAAGGGTAAGATACTCAACTCAGAAATAAAGTTCTCAACTCAGTGAAATGGGGCTCAACTCAACAATAAGGTACTCGACTTAATGAAGCACAGTTCAGCTCAAGATACTCAAGAATAAAGCAATAATAAAAGATGCAATATATGGAAAGCTTTTAAAACAGTAGATAGCAACTCAATGTATTGAAGAATACAATAACAACTCAATTTTTTTTATATAATAAGGTAATATAATTCTGTGGGAGTTTCTCTAACCGACAACCATCACTATGAGTTATGTGATGATACAACATCTCACCCACGCTGCCAGAACTGTCCTATAACTTGCCGAGATTTAGAATGCCTCAACTAAGTGGATCCACTAGTCTATGCTAAAAAGCATTAAGGAATCGTCTAAAAAGTATGACCCTTTCTACCCACGTTGGCTACAAGGTTTATGGAGACTTGGATTATCTGAACTCGTCCCCATATCGGTGCTCAATACTACTCCCAAAAATATACTCAGCTCATATGTTTAAAAACATAACTCTTTCTGTGGTTTGAGATTATTACTCAAAAACTATCTTAAAAGCTCTTTTGGAAATTGGTGTTTCCTCTCTTGTTTAAATGTGAAAACATTTTACTCTTGGAAATACTTAGTTCCCATATAATCTTTTGAAGAAATGAAGTTCACTCTTAATCTTACTCAACACAATGCTCAAGTCTTAAAACAAGTTTAAAAATATTGTAAAAGATTTCTTGAAATAAAGTTTATGCCGAATTATGGACGTGAACGACTCAATTCAAGGTTTTCAATAACCGTAACTAGAACTCAATACTCGAGACTCAACAACTCAGAACTCAAGAACTTCAATAATAATACTCGCTTCAAGAATGCTTGACTCAAAGGGTTCATGTGGAAATATGGATATGGACTACTCAACTCAAGGACTCAAAGATACTTCTCATCTCAAGAGTACTCAACTTATAGGGTTCATGCGAAATTATGGGCATGAACTACTTAACTCAAGTACTTCATAGGTAACAGGTAATAGTCCCATGATTAGGAATATAATCTCAAAAAGGTTAGGAACTCGATACTCAAGACTTAGAAGTTGAAGATACTACTACTCTCAATGATCCTCAATTTATGGAGTCCATGCGGAATTAATGGGCATGAACGACTCGACTTAAGGGTCTACATATCAATAAATAACTCATGTATACGACTTTTGTCATTCTCATACTTGCTTCCTCAAAACTTAGCTCGAATCAATAGTTGATCTCAAAGGATTCACAAATGAACTCAAAGGCTTTTATTGAACTCTACTCTCAACTCTCTCTTGAATGTGAATTATGAACTCAAGAGTTATGTTTATGATATGAAGGATCTCGTTATGATAAAGTAGACTCATGAATACATTCTCCTCACTCTCATGCTCACTTACTTGAGTCTTGAAATAAGTTATTAGAAATTGTAGAAGACTCCTCAAAAAGACTCAAAAGGGACTTTCTTAAAACGTTCGGAAGAACTCTTAAAACTTAACTCTTAACTCCCCCTTGAATTTGGTTTATGAATTCAAGGTTATGATTCATGTTATGGATCATTTATAGATGTTTATAAGTCATTTAGAATAGTTATAATTGATAGGAAGTGTTAGTACACTTTAGAAGGACTCAAACGGGCTAAACGACGAAAAACGGGTGGGGGCAGATGTCCCGGACGCATTGTTGGCGCAGGGAGCCAGCCCCAAAGTTCTAGGACTACTTTTTGGTGCACTGCTGGCATGCCACGCCAGCCAACTGGTGCATCAGTGGTGCGCCGCGCCACCCTTTCCCCGGGTGGTTCCGACAAATTTTTCTTCTCGTTTTCTAATCCTAAATCGCTTTTAGTCGATTTCTTTTCTCAAGTTTTCCTTAGATTCAATTATGCAACCTAAGTACACACTAATATACTCAAAACGCTCACTTTCATCTCAAGAAATCATCAAAACCCCAATCAAACAAGATTTAGAAGGAACTTCAAAAACACTTATCAAGAACTCAATTCCTTCAACTTTTGAGAATGCAAATACGCTGAAAATAACATGATTGGCGTGTGGGTGAAAGAACCCAACACTATGGAAACTTACATACCTCTTAGGGATCAATTCCACGGCGAAAATCTACAACAAAATTCAAGAACCTCAACGACCGCCTTGATTCTCTCCTTTTTTCTCCTCTTTTCTCTTCTTTTCTCTTCTTTCTCTTCTTGAACTCTCAACTAATACCCTAGGCGTATATTAGGTTTATAAAACTGAACCTAATCAGATTAAACCCTTAAAAACTTACTAAAAATGAATTAAATCTGATTGGGTAAGGAAAAGACCAAAATACCTCTTATATATTCGAATAATTTTCCTTAACTGGACAGTCTGCCTTCAAAAGGGCATATCTCTCTCATCTGACCTCGAAACTTAGCAAACTCGGTGGCGTTGGAAAAATAATTCAAAGACCTTTCATTTTCCATCTCATGTCACACCTAACTAATCATGTACTGAGAGCTATGGTCATTTGAAGTTAACCCAAAACTTAAAGGAACCTAGGAATGACTTGAATGAACTCTCTTTAGTTCTTCTTGGAACTCAAGGTGCTACATCTAGTGACCTTAACACTTAAGAAATTTTAAATTCCTCAGTAAAATTCTACTCACAATGAAGGATGGTTCGAGTCTTAGTTCAAAATTTTTGTGAGATGTTACAATTGCACATTAATTTTTTTGTTATAACATTATAAATTCTCTTAGTCATTACTAATTATTGCAAACGTTCTTCACACTCTTTTACATTCTTAGTTATAATATTATAAATTTCATAGTTATTACATTAATTATTTCTGTCTTTCAACTTTCCTTATATTAACTTTTGACCGATAATTTTTCATATTATTATACCGCCCCTATATATGTGATAATACCGTATTGTTATTTTTCCTTTGACTAATCATGCTTGGTTGAATAAATTGAAAATCGTTTTCAAGTATATGAACTATATCTTTGTTGAGTTTAAGATGAACAGATTATTATATATGATTTCAGAGATAGAATATATTCTTTAATTTTAATGTATCATTTTTCTAGTAAAACAAAAAGAAATCTTTCTCAATTAACTATGGACAATCAAATAACTATCTTTGATTTATGTACACAGTCAATCGAGAAGTCAAATATGAGAGCCCACAACAAGAACGTCATCTATTATGTTATAACTTATAAAATAAAAATTAATATACAAAAAATAGTTCTAAAAGATAAAATGTAGTTGTTCTCTTCACATGTTCATATGAAATCTAAACAATTTAACGTGAAATACACGTGCAAAACACATCTGGTTAGATGACAAGAAAAATACAAAACAAATATCATCTTTAAGTAATATTAGTTAGATACGACTAATTACATGATTGAACCTCATCAAATTGAAAAAATATATACATTATTGCATTTAACTAATAAATTTTTTCATTGACCATCTTCATAGGTTCACGTAAATAAGAGATATATATGACAATCCACATTGAACATTCACAAAAGAATCTGTATAATTATTTTGTGTTAAGCTTATTATTCAAATGTTCTCTTAAATAAGCAATACTAATTACTATGACATATATTTTCAGAATTAGTAATCACGTGCAACGCACGTGTCAAAGAACTAGTACAAATTATAAGCTAATGATATTCTATAATGAAGTAAATTAGCATTATGATAAAATTAGTTTTAGTAATAATAATAAAAATTATAATATTTAGTTATACAAGTGAATATAGCATAGATTAATGATTATACTAATATATTTTCATGTAGGAAATACAAAATACTTAATTTAATTAAGGTCAAGTTTTTCAAGATTGTACTTATTTAGATTTTAAATTATTTTAAATTATTTTAAACTATAATTAATTTATGTAATATATATTCCATCAATGTCAATCAAAACTTGTTTATTTATATAAACAATAGAGAATACCCCTACCATTTATATTGCTTGACCGTCATTCTAAAAATAAGTATTTTAATTTACTTGTCCAATTTATGAAATCTAAAGAATTTTTAATTTTTTTTTTCATTTCTACCTTTAGTATCAAATAACTGCATAAAATAGTAGTAGTCAAATTTAAAGTTTCAAAGCATTATCAATAATGTTAGTTTAGTAAAATACACCTCTAAATAAATAATTTTAAGGGGTGTCATATCAAGAAGGGTCATGTAACATTAAACGCACGGAGTAAGAGAGTGGAGAAAGACAAAAATATATACATACATACATGTACACATGCTTGATGCATATTATATTGGAATAACGGTCATAAAAATAATTATACTTTTTTGTGACAAATTCATAAAAATATTATTCTAATTAATTAACTTAAAGAAAAATTAATAAATATCTAGGTTAAAAAATAAATCATATATAATATAAATAAATATTACATATATGTGATATAACAAGGGTAAAATAGACAATGCAAAATAAAGAGGGAAGTTTGATTATTGTTCAAAATTGAAGGGGGTGGGGGTTGGGGGGGCTGATTTTTAAAGCAAAGTTGAAGAATTAAAATGATTTTCATCCTATATATTATACTAGGAAAATTTATCTATTTAAATAAATATAACTACTGTATTTATAATACATCGGTATAGTTTTAAAATATTATCTAACATCACTATACTTAAGATTTTGTAGAAAATCTCTCATTTCTCCCCTCTCATTTCAGACCTCTCGCTCCCTTTCTCATTCCTCTCCCTATCTCTGTCCCGCCTCTCTCCCTCTCTCCTCTCTTGCTCCTTCTCTCATTTCCCTCTCCATGTCCTACCTCTTTCTCCCTTTTCATGGCTAGGTTATATTATTCTATTTATCCTTCAAGTTTGTACACAATAGTGGGGAATTGATACAGTACATATCAATATGAATTAAGTTAATAACATTTCATACATTTTGTATTGGTTTCATCATTGATACACAAAGATAAAAGCTTGAAAAAACCATTGATATAATCGGATACTGGTAACAATTTGTTGAGATTGTCTCTGATACATCTCCCACCACTCCATTCCTCGTGATTTCATATGATACAATTTGATATATCTCTCTTTCACGATTCAAAGTGGCCTATATATATTAACACAATTTGATATTATAGGTAACGATTTGGTAGGATTGTATCTTATACATCTCTCCCTCTTGACATATATGTCACAATCCAACCCACTGGACCAAGCGGGCACCTACTCTACCACCTAGATAAGAGAACCCTCAACTCCCAAACAGGTTGTAACATGCGAAAAAATAAATAAATCATAAGCTAGCACCCTAAATGGTTATGAAATCCCCATAAATTGATTTAAACCTCCAAAGTTATTTTACAAGGCAATACTAACACTCTTAGGGAACTTGTCTAGATAGGTACAAGAGTTTCTAAAAGTACATTCTATAAAAGAAATAAGACACAGCTCCCACCATAAAGGAAAGAGGAGAAGAATCTGTCAGAGATCAACAATATCTCCAACTATGAAACATTAATGAATTCCTACAACCAGACTATACTAAGTGACATAGCAAGAGTAGTATCAATACAAACAACATGTACCGGTGGACATCATCGGTCAATCCGAACCTACCACATAATATAAAGTATACATTCAGAAGGGAACATGCAGTATGAATGTTACACCACCCCAAATATCTATCCACGTGCTTTCATCATTCCGGGCATAATATCCTTAAACTAGCACACTTTAGACTCAATCTCCTACCTCATTCCGCTGTCAACTCTAGTATTTAAACATTCAATCCCCTTGCCACTCTAAGGATTCCCAAGCCTACCTTTTATGTCACCTTCATATCATGTCATAACCTAACCCTTATATCACATAGGGATTTCCCAAATACAAGACCGCTACCAACTATGTTAACCCACCTACTACTCTCACTGAAGTTCTCCTGACTACACCTCAGCCTTTTCAGATCAGTATCCAAAACTGGTGCCTTAGACCAACTTGGCCATCTTGATTCAAATCCCCATTACCAAATATGTTCTAAACAATAAACAACTATAGTCAATCTCAACACTTAAATTATGCACCAGACCTCGGTTATCAGCCTGACCTAGTAACCAGAACTTAGCAAAATAGATAACATACAATTATAAGCACAAGTATAACAAAGCCCGGACTCTTGGTCTTCACCCTGAGTTGATATGGACAATTATCATGAACAATATCAACATCAGCACAAGAAGACATACATGACTCATCACACATGTCAAGTAACCCAGACCTTCTAAGGATCCTTAAAACACCATGCACAGTGTTTAACATGCAAACCTAGTCTACACAAAAACCATTCCATCATTTAAACACAAATCTCAATCACTCGTGGACCCACATGCACAATCACATTATGAAGAAGTAAATCAGTTCACTCATGGAACCAACATGTAAATTCGATTCTCTCATGGAACTCATGCCCAAATTGTTAGTGTATCGACGTGGTTCCGAGCCAATCAGGGTTAATATTTATATCAGGTGTGGTATCCGAGCCATCATTGTTAGTGTACCGGTGTGGTAACTGAGCTAACCATATATGTATATCCCCATATCAAGTGTGGAATCCGAGCCAACCGTTAGTATATACCAAACGTGGTATTCGAGCAACCCATGGGGATATCCTGTACTAGGCATGGTACCCGAGCTAACCAGCAATCACAAAAAATCATGCATAATCACAAACATAATGAACAATAATACTTGAAGCCTCAAGTCACATAAACATGTTCACTGCATGAAATTATCAACATGATATCATTTCATATGTTTTCATGTCTTCCCCAACATACATTACACAAGTGATGCTAATGAGCAGTAAACATGCATACATACATATATTGGACAACACAACCATACCAATATATTAATTGCCCAACACTGAACCACATTTTGAGTACACATGGGTTCCCGTTGATTACCACAAGTACCAGAAATGACTATAACCCAACAATTTCATAACACTTAACCTTACAATTATCACAAAATCGCCCAACAAAAAAACTCAAAGTTAACAATCAAGAACTAGAGAACCACCCCCTAGTCATTATCTTTCCCCACCTTGACAGCAATAAACAACAACCTTTAACCATTCAGACTTTGTGCCCTAAGGCCTAGGCATGAAATCTCCCGTCAATCTACAAAATATCATGTAATTAGAAACATGTCTAAACTACTCAATTAAAAAAACCTAACCTACCTAGACGTCCAGCTGCTGCGACAAGTAAGTTGTGCGGCTGCTGATCTTCCTTCTTATTCACATTTATGAAGGATAAATAATCTAATAATAACAACTGTAAGAGTAATTAATAAAATACTCTTCCAACAAATACTTTGGATTTCAGACCCACTAGTTCTACCCTCCAAAAAGAAATAAATAGAATATAGAAAATCATTGAATTTGTTTGCTCCGATACAAGAGATCGGCCTCGCCATGACCTTCTCTTGAATTCTCAAAAAAATTTCTGTCGCTCCATCCCCGCAGGGGCAGAGAACCCGTCGCATAGAGCTACTATCATTTCTTCATTATAAATTGAGATCTTCTTCGAACTTGATGCACAAATAGATAGAATAGCAGCATATCATCTCGCTCGATTCAAAAAAAAAAAAGAGACGCAGTTTTTGATTATCCAGTTCTATATCGAAAACGAGCAGTTGATCCCACGAAAGCAACGCTGGTCCGGGGGGACCACCACGGCTCCTCTCTTCTCGAGAATCCATACATCCCTTATCAGTGTATGGACAGAAAGAGGGGGAACTAGATGAGCTTACTACTCCAACTGTAACTGGATCGAAAAGAGAGTGGACTCAAAAACTCTATATTTTGAAAGGGTTAGATCAATTTCTAGTCCCAAGGACAATCTATCAATGCTAACTCAAATTCAAGAGATTTTCAACCTATAAATTTCCTTTACATAAGAAAATCTACCTAGGTTAACTTTCTACCCCCCACCATGATCAATCTAATGTTATTCAAGGATTAAAGAATCAAATGAGTGTAAGATCGATGAAAGGACTTAACTTGAAGGAGGAAATCAAAGGAAAATTACGAAATCGCCATTTCGTAGCACTAGCCCAACCTTGAATGAGGTTTAGGAGTAAAATAACATTTTAGGTCTAAAAATTTAATTTAATTGCGCGTATCCCGCTGTAGCAGTCCCGCTATAGAGGCCTCATCTTTTCAACACGGACAGTCTTTGATAAAATGGTCATAACTTTTTATTACGAACTATAAATTATGCAAATGTGGTGGAGTTGGAAAGAAGACTAATAGATCTTTAATTTGAAAGGTTATGGGTCACCTAATTCATTATAGTCTGAGCAATATGGTTGTTTGAAGTTGACCTTAGTTTAAACTTAAGCTCGAAACTAAATCGTAAAGGCACTTTCAACTGAACTTTGTGATAGGGGAATTGTACTACCATAATTCATAACTAATGCACTCACAACCAAGGAATTGATCCTAACCCTGTGACGAATGAGACTCGTGTACCTTTACCGCAGATATTATCAGTAACAATGGAATAGGTTGTTACAATATATGTATTAATACATATATATTTGAGTTATAGCCTTGATATTGACACATGTAGTCGTCAAATACAACATATATCTAGCATATCTCTTCTTTCTATTCTAAAACTCGCTCACCTTTCTCCTCTCTCTCCCAATCTTGATCGCTTCTCTTCTCCCTCTAATAGCCTTAATATATCGAATACAATCTAATATATATATATATATATATAGCATCTCTCCTCTCTCAAACTATGTCTATAAATAGTAATTATACAATTATAGCTACTCCTGTACGGGCCACCTAACTCATCGTGTACGGAAAGTTATGGCCGTTTGAAGTTGACCCAAAACTCACACTTAAGTTTAACTTGCAAAATTTCAGATTTTGCTATTTCCAATTTAGTTCTTTCTATTTTTAGCTCTTTCAAATACCGAGGTGTTACATGTAAGTTCCTCTAAATATATATATTAGAGCCCGTCAATATGAGCTTGACCCGCTAAGCTGGATCAGCCTAGTTTACAATTTGATAGAATTGGACTAAAACTACTAGAGTCCATTTAAGAATGAGATTTTTTTAGTTCACCTTAAGTAAGCCCATAGGTGTGAGTAATGTTATTCATGGTTATGGTTAAAAAATCAAATCGAACCATAATCCGAATCAAACCGATAGTTGGTGTGGTTTGGTTAGGTTTGGTTTTAATTTTTGAAAATCGATACTATTTGGTTTTGTTTTACTAAAAAAACCCACAAAATCAACCAAACTGAACCGAAAAATTATATATATAAATTTTATAATTATTTATATATTATTCATAAATAAAATATAAATATTTTGTTAAATTGTAATTAACTTAAGGCTTAACTTACCATTTTCTCAAGCCCAACACTTAAATTTTAGCCCGACTATTAAAACCCTAAGACCAAGTCCATCAAAATCTATTACTTTAATTTATACCTGCCCTACGTCACATTAGATAGTCATACTTTCTCTTAATTGAATCACTTTATTCGTGTAATAATAACTCTAGTATTGCTTAATTGAATACATAATAACTTTCTTGTGGATTCCTATGTATTAGGTGTCTGTGTCTATCGAGATGCGTATACTCTCAACAAATTTAATTTATTACTTTCAAACCCAAAAAAAAAAAAAAAATCCAAACCAAACCGACGGTTATTTTTTTCATTTGGTTTGGTTTTAAAAAATTAAAATCAACTAAATTGGTTTGGTTTAGTTTTAAAAAATTAAAAATCGACTAAATTGGTTTGGTTTTGGTTTTAACCAATAACCAATATTGAACCATGAACACCCTTACATGTGAGGCTTGAGCGAGACAAACAAAAAAAAAATTATTTCAAAAATATATAAATAACGGCAAACACTAGTGCAATGAACTCAAATCCAATGATGACTCTAACTAGTTTCTCAACTATATTAATAAGGTTAAAGTTCAATTACAATTTCACAAAGTAAATGCAACAACTCAAAAGGCATAAGCCCAAAAGGAAATACAGAAATATTGAAAGTAAGAACTAGGATCGAATGAAGAAGGAGACGAGAAACTAGACGTAGAGATAGCAGAATGAGAGATACAGACTTTGCCTAAGCATGATCATAATACACATAAACTATTCTTTCTAACCGAGGGTTCCTAAAAACTAGTTGATCATTGGGCCTAGATCCCAAATCAACCTTTCTGAAGGTCTTTTGCTTCTATTTCTTGGCCCAGCAGTTGCATGTGTGACATCCCTATAGGTATTGACGCTGGACTTGGACTTATTCATAACAACTAGCCGTTATGAAAACCATCCTAGCAGCTGAGACGAAGGTTACCCTTTACTCATAAATGTCATTAATTAGGCTATTTATCACGAGTTATGGAAAGTGATCCCTATATAAGCTATGGGAGATCACCACCTTGTAGAGACGCATAAATCAAATCATTACTCTACTGAACTACCATTTTTTTCCTAGCAATTTCAATACTCGTCTCATAAGCTCATCGGATCAACACATGCTATATTAATCCTTTATCTACTTATCATATTCAGTTCATTATTTTGCTTGCTTTTTAGCTATTAATCATTTTATATGCCTAGCGTCAAGACTTTATTTCTTATCCTTTAAACATTATTATTAATTCAATTGTACCGACCTATATAAGGTAAACAGTGGTGCCATTCATATCGAGGATTAGTTTCATTCTTAAAGCCACATTGTAGATAAATTCCAAGCTTGATCATTTATTTAGAAACAATTTGTGTAAGTATTACAATCCATATTAAACAAGTACATACATTATACATTAAGGTCACTGAATGTTACATTATAAGCCATAAATTCAAAGAGAGTAATGTCGAAACCAGCAGAAATTGTTTCCTCTGTCACATTCCTCTACTTCATCACCTCTAGTATGAATCCACCACAGAAGATTTGTACGCGAGTTTCCATTGTCATAACTAGTTAATCTTCTTGTTTTCTCCAAAGCACTTGTTTTATCATACATCCCTTCTAAAGCATACACAAACCCCTTCCACCCTTCTCCAACGCCTCGTCTTGCAAGAGCTGGCGTTGTCCATTGAACCAACTCTCTCACGAACCGAGCGTCAGAAAATATAACTTCAGTAATAGGCAATAAAGGTAAAACCTGAATACCAAGTCTACATTCTTTCCAATCAGGTGGAGCAAACCAAAGGCCACTGTCCCTTTTATTAGACCATAAAACTCCAACCACACGGTTATTTTTCGTGTATTCCTCTACATACAAGTTGCTTTCCTCTTTAACATGCCACCAAGTTTGTGCTGAATGAATCTCCATTGCTGAAAGAGTTGATCCAATGGAAACAAGATGAGTGTCACCATATGCCAATCCCATTAAAGCTGCTGAATAGTACGCTGCGTTCACCGCTTCACTTGTGCTCTCCTGGTTCCTTCCATCTGCAAACTCAGTTAAACCCCCTGCCCAAGAATGCAATTTCCACAAATCAAAGCACCTCAACCGCGCATAGTGTGAAGTTTCTCGCCTGCTTAAGTTCATGAAATCCGCCATAAGAGAATAAGTTTGTGGCCTATACTTTCTTCCCCACATTGGATCTATCTTGACAAGCACTGCAATAGCATAAAGGAAATAACCAATGTGGTAATGGTGATCATTATATACTCCGAATCCAAAATCAGCACCGGAATCCATTGAACCTTGTTTAGTTACAATTCCACCCCATTTTGTATCATAAAAGAAACCATTTGCTTCGAAAGTTCCATCTAACCAAGGTTCAATTGTATCCTTCAAGAATTTGCGGAGTGCTGGGATAACATCAACGTAACAAACCTCTTCGGCTATCAATGCTAGCCTTGCAGCTCTTGCAATCAACTTCCCATAAAAGTAAGATGATGATGACAATGTTGAGATTAACATTGAGTTCAAGTCCGCGACATCCTTAGTCAAGGCATCAATTATTTCAGAACAAGACTCCTCCTTTACACCTTTAATCGAATGCCATGTTACAGAAATCGGATCACTCTTCAATAGCCACGAGTCTCCAACAACGCCAACAAGCTCACCGTCAATACTATTATACTTGAAATCATCCAAGATAACACCTGAACGATCCGAGAGCAGTTGGACATGCAGGGGATGAGCAAGCATCAACAAGTCCCCCCATCCAGCCTTTTCCCACTTGTACTCGACACAAAATGGCTGATTGAAAACAGCATTACCAGATTTAGGATAACAAGAACTAAACCGATCAAGAACTGCTTCATAGTCAGAATTTGGCAAGAGAACAATCCTTATAGTACCCGAAAACTCACTAGAAGTGATATTATTCATATCATTGCTCAAATTGATTGGTGAAGACGCATACAAAATCCATGTTTGTCCATTGTTAAGCTTAATAGTATATTTGGTGAGAGTAGCATTCCAAGAGCATTCAAGAATAGCATGAATCGTAGAAATCTTAAGTGCAACATCAACAATGACATTACAAGTAACAAAGGGACATCCCCTTACAAGAAAGAACCTAAGATTACTCGATAGAAGGTCCAACGTAACACTAAGATCACTAAATGATGAAATAACATGAGGTACATTTGGATTAGGATTATTCAACATAGAAATAGTGAGATCAGCATTGAATATCTGGTAAACGAATGAAGGATTACGGAACTGAGGTGGGTAACAAATACTAAGAGATGAATTCGACGATTTTATAAGATATGGATGAATGTATTCAGGCTGATCACCATTTTTCAAGACAAAGTTTTGAAAGAAAGAATTTGTAGGCAAAGGAGTTGACAAGAGATTATGCGCGAAAAATTGAGACGGATCAGGAAGGACAGTAGATTTTGCTTTTGGAAACAGAAAAGGGTGTAACAATGGCCTAATTTGTTGTTGTGGTGTAGACATTTCAGGGGATTTTGGTGGACTAATTTGAAAAGGTGGTGGCTCTAGCTGAGGAGGAGGCAATTTATAGTGTTTCGAACGTTTCTTGAAAGGTGTCGTGACAATTGTTTTGACTCGCGAAGTGATCTTTTTTAATGCCATGACAGGTAATTTTAGTCGCGCAATATTGAACAACAACCAAACAAGATTAATTGCACGACTATGTTTATCTGCCAATAAATTGAAATAATAATAATAATGAAATTTCAACTGATTTCCAACCTCACAAGAGAGGAAATTGGGAATTAGAAAAGAGCAAGTTGGATATTGCTTATAGAGGCGTTTAAAAATAGGAAATGGTGTCTTGCCTATACGCCAAGGCTAGATTAGATGTATGTTTACCTTTGGGGTTTTGCACATATTCCTATTCTTTCATTTCACTCCATATATTACTCCATCGTTAAAATTTGTGATCTAAAACAAAACTTAGATATTTGTTGTAGCTATATATAAATAAGGGAAAATGCTCAAATATACTATTGAACTTTGAGAAAAAACTCATTTGTGTCATTCATTAAAAGTTTAACTCATTTATGTCATTTTTGTTTGAGAAAAGGCTCATCCATGTCATTATTTGTTAATTGAAAACAAGTCTGATTTTGCAAAACCATTATTTACACGTGATCAATTATGATACCGCCACATCATTAATTAAATCAGTTTTTTAAAGGGAAGACTCAAATGTGCAATCGAACTTTGAGAAAAAACTCATTTATGTCATTTATTAAAAGTTTGGCTGATCTATATCATTTCAGTTAACAAATAATGACATAAATGAGTTTTTTTTCAAATGAAAATGACATGAATGATTGAAAGTTTGATAGCATATTTCGAGTCTTTTCCCTATAAACAATTTCATTAAAAGTAAAAGAAGAATTTTATGGTTAAGTTGTTTCTAATTATAAACTTGTATGTGATATTCTTTTGGAATGGACTAAAAAAAGAAAGTGTACCACATAAGTTGAGACGTTAAGAGTATATAATTTAAGTATATTCTTAAACTATTTATTTCACACACATTGATTCAATTTTGAATATACTTTACTGCATAGTAATGTGCGTGACGGCAAAGAGGAAGAATTAGTTGGATGGCAGGTGAACATGAAAATGTTGTGGCCCTTGTGGGAAGAGTGGCAAGATATCTTCTAGTGTAAGACCGAGGTTGTTTCTCAATATGCGTTATGAAGTCATAATTTAAAAATATGATTTTAAATTAGGTTTGGACATGTGATTTGAGATTTCAAATACTTCAAGAAAAAACATGATTTGAAATTTCAAAACAATCATTTTAAATTCTGCAAAAAAAAAAAAAGAATTGGGAGTAGGGAAGGGGAAATCAGGAGGAGATTACAATGTGGGGAATCGAACCCTCACCAACAAGGTGGGAGTTCGGGTAGCCAACCAACAGACCTACAACTATTCCGCATTGCAAAATATAACTCATGTTCTGCATGAAGAAATTGTTTATACCATGTGAAATGATTATATTAAATAATAACTAGTTACTACTATTACTGACAAGTGAATCTTTATAAAATTATGTGTATAATTTCGAAGTTTGTAATTACAAATATTTATTTATAAAAGAACATAAAGATATGTGACTATTGATGTGAAACATTAGGATATATTTTGATATATTGTTTGTGAATTATGATTTGCTCATTTGGTAAGATTGTATAAAAATTAAGAAATTTTGATAGTTACATAACTTGTGCATTTTCGTGTTTACAAGAAAAAATACAACTTAATAAATTCAAATTGCATATTCAAACAATACTTCAATTTCAAATCATGATTTCATATTGCATGTCAAAATGAGTCTATAGTTAGGCAGATACAAATTGGAGATTTAAAGTTAACTTTGGGACTATTTGCTTGTTGGTTAGTGAGGAGTTATTCATGTATTAAAACTAACAAAATTACTTTGTACATTTTTAGGTTACAAATATGAGGAAAAATCTACCATAAGTTGTACATTGTTTTTCTTCTCTTTTTCCACATAAAAAACAGCATTGCTAATACAATCTTTGATTCATATTTTCTTTTCGTCTTGCAAATACATTTATAAGTCACGAAGAAATTTATGTATTTTTTTATATATAATAGAAAGTATAATAACTAATTAATTTTTATATTATCAATATGTACATAACTCTAATTAGCAACCAAACAAAATCCCTCTCTTTAAAATTTAAAGTGGATATTTCTACGCGAATCTCAGCAATTACTTGTTCTGATTCTACATATTGTAACACCGAACTTTTAAAATTATATATTCAATTTAACATTTATATAAGTTTTTTAAAAATTATTTTCATTGTATATATCTATATTTTTTTTATGGAAAATATTGAAGGAAGGGATGAGTTGAAATGGATTTGAAGAAGAAATGTTTTGCTGGTTTGTTAAGCAAAGAAAGGGAATCAATTAAATGTGAAAAGTCTTTTCGTCTACGGTAATTCATTTTCTTGAAAATTAATATGCGTAGTTATTGGGAAACAGCCAAATCTACCCTTAAGAGACCTTAAACTTTTTTTTATTTTTCTATTCCATTCACCCAACTCTATATATATATTCCCTGCAAAGGTAAATTTAGGATAAGCGTTAGTTAAAACATGTCATTCAATATTAATTTGTGTGACTAAATATAAAAATATAAAATTAATGTAATAAAACTTTAGTTTATGATGCTGTTCTTAAACTTTATGTTTGCACCAACCATGAGGTCCAACTGCTACTCCCCTTAGGTTCTGAAATGATAACAAAGGAAAAAAAAGAAGAAGAATGAAATTGAAGAGGAGGAGAGATGTAATTAGATTAGCATAGCAGTGAAGCTGAAGTGGAGAGACTAGCAGAGAAAGAGAAAGAACTTGAAGAGCACCGCCGTATGACGTCGCGCAACTTCTACTTGTCAGGTTTTCTAATTTTCCTGTTCAATTGATAATTTGTATGTGAGTTTTGGGATTGGATCCAATTTAATAATTCATTTTCCTATTCTGCAAACAGTTTTCATGTGCTAGATTGTTTAGAAAGTATAATTGGCTAGGGTTAAAAATTATCATCACACAGTTCTTCTTTGGAAGCTACAAAACAATTAACAAATTAGAGACATAAGTTAGAGATATAGAATTAAAACAATGGAACTTACTTTCACTTAGAGCAAACCAACACAAGGATAGGGAGGCATTCAACATTATATGCAAAGGTTAATATAGGAAACCAATCTTTATTATCCATGGGACTGTGCTGTGTTTGATGTCAATTGTAGAAACTTATGGCACTATGTGAAAAGATAAAACAAATGAACAACCTTCCACAAATGTACACCCCTTCAATAAGTGCCAGTGACTTCCATGTTTGTATGTGCACCAGTTGTGTGTACCTGTACCAACTACCGAACCTTACTACTGAAAACCTCTCGTGCCATTGTGCCAAAGAATGATTGCTCCTCAATCTCTGCTTTAAGAAGATTTGATGCGCTACCCAGTCCACGTTTAACAGTATCAGCCATTTTAGGACACTCCACAAGAACAAATTCTTCTAACGATGGTAGATCCATACAGAAAGCCTCTGTACAAAGCCGTTCCACGTTTCCAGATTTTGTAATTCTCAGGACTTTCAACTCTGGCAGCACGATTATTTTATTGTTTTCCTCTTCCCTTTCACTTTCTTCATTGCTTATGAGTTCTACCAGATTTGGCATGTCATTTACCTTTAACTCTTCTAGTTTGCCAAGACTTCGAGCTGTCGTAACCGAAAATAGATTTTTCAGGTTTCTGCAGCTTCCTATATGAACAGCTCTGAGGTTGGGAAATAAAACATGTCCATTTTGAACATTTGCTGAGATGCCTTCTGGTTCTTCTCCTATGATTCTTGTCAATCTGTGACACTCCACAATTTGGAGATTATCCAGTTGACATAGATTTTGAGCAGCTACAGATGGGAATACATATTCCAAGTTATCACAAAACCTAATCAACACATCAGCTAGGTAATTGAAACATTGTTTATTTTGAAGGGTTGCATTCAGGAGTAACTGCTTAGGTACTCTCCAGATTTCTAACAGCATAGGCAATCTAGCTAACTAGATCTTTTTGAGCATTGAGAGGAGCTTCTGTTCTTCATCAAAAGCTGCCTCGTTAAGTTGAAATATATCGAGTAACTTGTTACATGAATACACATGAACTTCTTCAATACTTGATAGCCTCTGGAGCAAGGAAGTTTGAATTAGAAAAAATAAATTATGACAATTTTCAACCCTTAGAATCCGCAAATTCTGGAAGGAACCTGGTTTGATTGGGCGGACAGAAAGGGAAAATAGCTTCTTGAACGTCCGAAGATGTAATTTCTCCAAAGATCCTAAAACTAAAGGTGCATCGCTATGAAGAACCTCATCAATGAAATAGGTAATTTCATCATTGGCAGTTATTTCAAGAGTTTTCAAGTGATTTAAGCCCCCTTCGACATCAAAGATACTTTTCAGTATTACCTTGGATGCACAGAACATTGTCAATTCCTTTGAGAATTGAAGCATATGCTTCATCCCATTTGGTATACCAGTCTTTATTTCTCTAAGACAGAACCTCCTAGAGTTTGGATAACATATAGCTGAGTGGTAACCTACTGTTATCTCAAACTTGTGTATGCTAGGAAGATCAAAGTTCTCAGGGAAAGCTAGAAGGGTGGAGACTTCCACACACAAAATGTTTAATTGGGGCAGTGACATTAGCTCAGACAAGCTTGCTTGGCCACTCCCTTCAGCGGATCCATCAGCTAGCTGCCACAATCGAAAACTCCAACCCGTATAAAGTTCTTCTAATTGAACAAGACGCGATATCAAGTTCTCCGGGATTTTCTGAAGGTACCCACAGAATGACAAATCTAATAGCCTCAAATTAACCAAGTCCCCAAATTCATTTGGAAGTTGTGTGATAGAGGACCCGTATAAACTTAAAATTTCCAGGCCCTTTAATTTTCCAAGAATAGATACATCAGCTAACTTGCAGTGGTCTAAACGTAAAGTTCGCAGGTTTGTGAGAACTTAAACGGATGATGGAAAACTGAGGGGAAATGTATTTTTTCTTGTGGCATTCGGGACCAACTGATAGAGAGGATTTAGTGAATGGACACCAACCCTTTCACTTAAGAGCATTTTCATCTGTATAAAAAAGTCCACTGGTATCTGTTCAAGACCTTCATTTTCTCCAAGATGTAAAATTTGAAGATTGGGGCAATGTACATCAGTTGGAAGCACATGGATATTATTGTTCATGAAGGAAATAGCTGTTTTTTGGCTGAATGACTCCCTTGGTGGCCACTTGTGCAGATTGTGACCAGCTCTTACCATGAATCCATGCTTCTCTTCAGATGCTATATATATAGCAAAGTCACGAACAACATCATGCATTTTAACGAAACCCTCCTTCCCAACATCAAGCAACAGGCAAGATGATTTAAGTTGGCCAACTCTTAAGCACGCTCTGGCTCTAGCTTCTTCAATAGTGTCCACATCTGAGAACAACCCTTTTCCTGTCCAGTCTCTAGTCAAGTTTTCAATACTTATTTCACGATCTTCTGGGTACAAACAACACATCATGAAGCACAACCTGATTTCCTCATTTTCCAAAAAATTGTAGCTCAACTCCAGGCAGGAGAAAATGGTCTTGCTTGCATAAGTGGGGCTAAAGCGTTGGGATTTCTTAAGGAGCTGTAGTGCTGCTTTCCATTCCACGTGTTCTTTTCCTCGTAATGCACGTCCAACAGTCATAAGTGCCAATGGCAAGCCTTGACATTCTTTGACAAAATTCATGACCATGCCATCCAACTCCAGGCAAAGGTTAGAAGTGCTCGTGCAAGCATTTTTCCTCAGTAAATGCGACGATTCTTCTTCTGATAAAAGTCTCAATGGTATTCCTTTGGTCCCCATAGCAGTACATAGATCTTTTTGTCGTGTGGTTAACATAATCCGGCCTTGTGCTCATCACCAAGAGGGATCCCTATCTCTTCCAAGTCAATGTATGACCAAACATCGTCCAGTATGAGAAGTACGCTCTCCATGGACAGTCGCGTATAAACTCTACCTGCTCTTCCTAATGTGCTTTCCTCCTCAAATCTATGACTTAACATATCCGCAATTAGACCCTGGATCTTTCTTATATCTGGTGTTTGGGAAACAACCACCATTATAACTTCCTTAACAATTCCACAGTCTCTAGCCAATTTCCCTATTTCTACGGCAAGAGTGGTCTTACCGATGCCCCCCATGCCATAGATCCCTATCACCTTATAGTGGTCCTCCTGTAGTTCCTCAATGATCTGATTCACTGCTTCTCTTTGCTGGTGAATAATGTTTGCCACATTTTTTCTTAGCTGATAAGCAATAATTGGATCCATGGTTAGTCTTTGCTTGATAGAAGCATCATCAGCACTTAGCAAAGCACCATTTGTTCTACTGACGTTTTGACTAACAACGGATGAACTACTTGCCACCATCTCAATAACTTGGTCCTCTTCGGGTTTTTCTTGGTCAGAAATGAATGGTATATTCAAAGGAAGGGCCTGCGGTATGGATACATCAGATGAACTACTTGCCACCATCTCAATAACTTGGTCCTTTTCGGGTTTTTCTTGGTCAGAAATGAATGGTATATTCAAAGGAGGGGCCTGCGGCATGGATACATCTTCCGTGAGAGTTCTACCAAGAAGTTCTTAGATGGTCATGATTTTTTTAGTTGCCATCTTGCTCTGCTTATACCGTGAGACCAGATGAGGGAGGCACATTTTGCTCAAGTTTTGAGTTTTTTCATCCCATGATTTGATCTGAGCAGTGATTGCATCTACCTCTTGTAACCAATTTTTAACTGTGCTTTTGATTTCTCTGTCATTTCTTTTGGCATAGTTCACCAATGCTTGGATATCTTGTGTCTTCTCTTGCAACCTTTCAGCTTGCTTTCTCAGATTGTCGGCATTTTTGTTATACTGATAAAGATATCTTAGTTGATTGCCGAGAGGGGCCACTGTATAGTCAACAGCTTTTGCCACCAATGAAGCACCTAATGTCATCCATGGCTGGATTGTCTCTAGACTCTCTAGTCTCCCACCTGAAGTAGGTGTCAAATGAAAGTTTTGAGTATATAAACAATCTTTCTACACCTGGAAATTAGAAAGTATGACAGTAAGTAGGTTTGTATTACTATTCTGAACCCTAGATGAAACTTTTTCTCATGTTGCAAATAATAATTTTATATATTTACCACTTATTATATAGATAGAACTAGAATCTCTGAAGCAGAAAGAATTTGGCTGGAAAGGGAGTTTGAAGAGGATGAAATCTTCTTAGTCATTAAACATTGTGTCCCAGATAGCACCAGGACCGGACGACTTTACTATGACATTTTTTCAACATGCTTGAAGTATTTCATGGTAAAATCTATCAATGATTTCTTTATTTCCTTGATTTCTAAGAGGAAAGGGGCAATTGAACTCAAGGATTACATACCAATTAGCCTTATTAGTACTATCTACAAAATTGCATCAAATCTATTGACAGAAAGACCCAAAACAGTGATTGGGAAATTGGTGTCGGGAATACAAAATGCTTTTGTTAGGGGACGACAAATCACAGATGCAAGGGAAATCTTAGTAGCTCAGTTGGTTGATAATCTGAATCCCCACCTTATTGGTGAGAGTTCGATTTCCCTTTATTTCAGGGTTGCATATGAACATGCTTAAGAGCACTATCTATCATGTTACCCAAGTTTCAAATATGGAAGAGCTTTCAGATATCATGGGTTGCAAGGTTTTTTTCCTTTCCTCCACTTTTCCGCGTCTTCCTTTTGTTGTTAAATATAAATATATTGAAATCTGGATAGGAATTGTTGAAATTTTTTAAAGGAGTTTTAACAACATGAAAAACACAGTATCTTTCATTTAGTGGCAGTCTTAACACTAATTAACAATGTTCTTGTGAGCATGAAATAGATCATGAAAACTTTAGCAATTTATTCGAGTACAAAGATATGAAGTAGAATCAAGAGAATCAGTGTAAACATACCTTTTGGTCTCTAGCTAGTTGATTGAGCAAAAATCTACTTGCATAGAAATATCCTGTGTCTTTTCTTTTGATTTCTTCTTTTCTATTTTAAAAAAATGGAACAGTTTGTTGACAAAACTACAAAGTTGACTATTTCAAACATGGAGCTACTTGCATTTTTTTGCTTTCTAAACATGGTTGTCATTGACAAATTAGTTTTTTTTTTTTTTTTTTTTTTTTTTTTTTTGAATGGGTTATGTCAAATAATTGAGTTTGTGATGACTTTCGTAAATTTGGGTCCCCTTCATTACACTTTGTCTCTATTTTGTTAACTACGTATTTATATGAGAAACATGTGTGTTATTTAATTTTTAAAGGTCACGATTATATTGCATTAACAAGTATCAGAAACAAGTTTTGTAAAAAGTTCTCTCCAAATTTAGTATGGTTTGGAATATTTTTTTATTTTATTTGAAAATCAATATATATGTTAATGAAAATTCCAAATACAGTTATCCAATTGGAAGTTGTATTTCAAATTTAAAATTGTTTTTCCATCCTACTTGTCATTTTTGAAGTTGTAAATTAAAGCATTAAATCATGAATATTATTCCAAATATTTGTTGCCATAAGTATAACAAAACACATCTCAATCTTCCTAAAAATTAAATAACATTATTTATTTTTTGATCTATGTCCAAACACCTACTTAAAAGATAAGAAAGTCATTTTAGGGATGTTGAAATTGTGACTGGATTTTGCATATTTAAAATCACATCTCGAATAAAAAATTTTGTAAGAATAATATTTCGCATCCACTTTATTCGTTATGTTCTTTCTTGTTGTTGTTTGTGTTCTTTCTTTCCCTTGTTTGTTATCGCGTCAATTATCCATTAGACCTTGTTTTAAACACTATGTAACCCATGAAAAATCAAGATGCTATTCAAAATCAATATTAAAAAATAAATAAAATGAGTAATGGCAGAATGAAAAAATCAAAAGGAAAAAGAAAATATTAGCAAAGAATTGGCACCGTAGTAACCATTAAAAATTATAGACTTTAGATCTATCTATATATATATATATATATATAATTAAAGAGAAACATAGAGAAGGTGATATGACACCTCTCTATGGTCTCCATTTGCATTTATCTTTTTTTTTCTTTTTTTTGGCCTTTTTTCTTATTTAAATTAATTATTGTATCGTAAAAGTAAATTACTTAATTTATTACAAATAAATATTTTATTAAAGGGGAACATTTACAACAAAAACTCTTCACATTCTTTTTTTATTTGTTTGCCTTACTTGTAACCATAAAATGAAAATATTACTTTATATTTTAAGTATTTTCTCTTTATTATTTGGCTTAAGTCATATATCGTCCCTTAAAGTTGTCCGCATAATTTATTTACACATCTCAATTGGGACTTGTACCTATTGAACACTTGAATTGTTCAAAATATATACATATTAAACACAAAGTGCTTATGTGGCAAAATAAGTGTACCTCACTGCTGTTGGGCGCGTGAATAGGTTTCTATTTCATTTTTTAATTTTTTTTAGATAATTTGTTATTTTTTTCACACCTGCATACATTAACTAAATAACTATAAAAAAAAAAATCAAAAATAAGCTCTTAATCAAGAAAAAGAAACGACCCCACCCCACACACCTTTACCTGTCATCTTCTCCACTCCATCTCAAAAATCTCTTGCGCTTCATTTTGATTCTACTTTTTTTTTTCTTTTTTTTTTGGTTAAAACGAAAAACTCAATTGGCTAAACTTAATTTTCTAGTTAAATTATTGGCTGTCTTCCCCCATTAAACTTTTCAATGTCATATTATCTAAAAAATTTATCGGCCGAATTTCTTTGCCATGACCCCCGCCACACCCCTTTCCCATACACTCCTTAATTATTATTTTTACTAGCGGCATTCCACCATTACCAATATTATCAAAAACTAAAATCATGTGTCAAATATAATTCCGGCGAAACTTCATTTTTTCCGGCAAGACTAATACGAATCTGGAATTATTTTCTTTGAAGTTGTTAAAAAATTCAAAACCTAAAGAACTCACAACATAGAAGAAAAAAAATAATAATATGAGAATCTGAATTGATGATTGAAAAAAAAGTGAGATTGAGAGAAATGACAACTACAATGTTGATGGATATCGGAATAAATGAGAGGGGCATGTGTATGAGTGGAAAAAAGAAACCGCTGAGAGAGAAAAAGGTGGAACGAAGATGATCATTGATTTTAGTCGTGGCGACTCTGTGTGTGTTCCGGTAAGGAAAGCGGAAGGATGGACGCAGGGTGAGTGGGGTGTTCTGGCAAAGAAGAAATGAGGGAAAGAAGAGTTTCTCTTTTTCTTTATTTTTCTTTTTATTAAAAACATAGTTTTTCTGTTATTATTCTTTTTTAATTTACTTTTTACTTATTATTATGGACGAAATACCACATGTCTTATTTGTTACTATGCCATATCATTCGCAAGTGTATGACACACACTTTCTATTTTTAGTTGATTGTCACAAAATGTTTAATAGGTATATTTTTTGACTAATCAAGGTGTTCAATTGGAACAAGCCCAAGATAAAGTGTCTAAGTGATTTATGCGGACAATTTTAAGGGGGTGTGTATGACTTAAGCTTTATTATTTAATTTATTCATGAGGATTTATTACTCATGACTTACACCTCTTTATACTTCTAAAAATATTCATAACTCCCATAATTTTTATGTTCATAACCTCCAAACTTAAATTTGTATGTTTATAATGTCTTATGGTATTCTTTTATTTTGCCTATAAATTCATATTTAGTTTCACAAAGATTCACATTCAATATTATCCTTTCTCTTCTTCATCATATTGGTTTGTGAATGAACTAACAAGTAACAAAAAAGAAGTACATGAAGGTAAGAGATATTTCATTTCATTCTCAAGTCTTTATTTTTCATTTCCTCTATTTTGCTTATATAAATTCATATTTAGTTTCACGAAGATTCACATTCAACATTACCATTTCCCTTCTTCATTATATTTTTTGTGAATTAAATAACATGTAACAAAAAAGAAGAAAAAGAAGGAAAGATATATTCATTTATTTATTTTTTTACTTGGACATGCTTTCTTAATATTTTATTTATGTATGTCTTATCATTCACTAAGCAAGTATGATAAAAAAAATACCTTTACTAATAATGAATAATGTGTTGTCAGTATACAATTGTTCTTTCTAATAGTCAGTTTTTGGAATAATGTAATTTGATTATAATATTTGTTAGATTTCAAGAGATGATTATTGTTAGTACTATTGAAAAAATAATCCATAGATATATTACAGATAGTTTAAATTTCTTCTTTCTTTTAATATAATTATTTTTTAATTGGTATATGATATTTTCTTTATTCATATTTTTTTAATTCAATTGATATAGCATATGATGAAGAATTTGACATATGGAGCAAAATATGATGCCGGACCTACTTGCAAAGAAAGATGATAGAAAAGGAAGGGGGGGGGGGGCATAATTAGAGATTATTTTTGCTAAAACATTTTTTACTTTGACTTGTATTAGTTATTTAGCTACTTCTGCTAAAAAAAATAATTAAACTTTGGTTTGTATAAATAATTTAGCTACATGTATTGTCAATGCTTATCATTTGGTCCTTTAGTATTCCTTTTTTTTTTATGAAGCACAATTAATATAATTATCTCATTTCAACAACAAAAAAAAATTCTGATGATTAGGAGTTTCATTTTTATTATACTTGCAAAGAGTAATTGAAAAAATAAAATATTGATTTCATGATGCCCTTTTTTTGCACATGTAACAATCTATTTTCGTCGCTATTCTTTTTTGCTTGAAATGTACTTATAATATTTATACAGTCACCGATTATTATATTCTTTTTGTTCTTTTTTTTTTTTTATATATATTTTCACCCGTTACTTTCATTTATTTATTTTACAAAGAAAATCAATGTGTAATTATTAATGCATTTAATGTCTTATGAAATTGTACGTTTGAATTATTTATAACTCATGTCTCTTCATCATACTTGTAACTTCTAATCTTAAATATTATTCATAACTTTTGTATGCTTCATTTTTCATAATTCTTATAAATATTTAATTAGTGTTTTAAAAATTATAATAAACAAATGTAATAATAAAGACACAATAAATAAAATTCAAATTCCATTTTACGAAATTAGAATTTGCATAGAAAATTAGTACTCCTACAAAAGATAGAGGAAATTAAAACATACAAAATATTTTCAACATAATATAATATATTGTTATTTCAAAATATTACCTCTTATTCCATTTACTTCACCACGGTGAATATTTTGTTCTACTATATACATATGAATAGTTTGCACTTGAAAAGATGCAAAAAAATATTATATTTTATATGTATCATATCGCAGATGAAGAGAAATATCAATATTATCTTATATATTCTACACTAACCTAAATATGTTATAAAATAAAGCTCCGAACAATATATTATTAAGCGAAGAAGACAAGATAAGTAGATGAAGGAGAAGATTTTTCTTCTTATTCAAGTGTGCCATCCAAATGGTGAGTGATATCTCTATTTATAGTGTTGAGATATCACTCCCAAAGGTCACCAAATTAGTAGATACATGTTTATCCCTTAATGTTCTTATCACCTTGGAAGCACCCACACATGAATTGAATTAATTCTTGGATAGATCTTATTACAATCTACACAATACAATAGATTTATAACACGCCTCCTTGGATATCAATAGATAATGTGTTTCGTTAAAACCTTACTAGAAAAAATCTAGTGGGAAAAAGCCTAGTGAAGGAAAAAGAGTACACACATCTCATAATATGCTTTAAATGTTGCCTCGTTAAAAACCTTACCAAGAAAACCCAACTTGGGACAAAACCATGGTTAAGGAAAATAGTATAACGTGTATTTCACTCCCCCAGATGAAAGTTTCACTTGATATCTTGTAGACGACGCATTCCAATCTTGTATCTCAACTTCTCAAACATTAATGTTAGCAATACCCCAGTGAATAAATCAGCAAGATTATCACTTGAACAGATCTGTTGAACTTCTATCTCACCATTTTGTTGAAGATCATGTGTGAAAAAAAAATCTTTGGTGAAATATGCTTTGTCCGGTCTCCTTTGATGTATCCTCCTTTCAATTGTACTATGCATGAAACATTATCTTCGTACATTGTGGTTGGTATATTCTTTTTCAAAGAAAAATCACACATTTCCTGAATATGGTGGGTTATTGATCTCAACCGGACGCACTCTCAACTGCTTCATGGATGGCTATTATTTCTGCATGATTTGAAGAAGTGGCCACCAACATTTGCTTCATTGATCACCAAGATATTGTTGTGTCTTAACACATAAGCAAATAGCCAGTTTGAGATCAGTCTTTATGTGGATCAGATAAATATCCTGCATTTGTGTAACCAATTAGTTCTGATTTGGATTCATTGAAATAGAATAAACTCATGTCCATGGTCCCCCAAAGATATCTAAGTATGTGTTTAACATCATTTTCAATGTCTTTTTATTGGGGAGGAACTGAATCTTGCCAGTAAACTTACTATAAAATAGATATCTGGTCGAGTATTGTTAGCAAGGTGTCGATTGCACTAAGATATGGAGTTTCATCACCAAGAAGCTCTTCATCATTCTTTTGAGATCAAAATGAATCTTTATTTATGTCAAGCGATCTCATAATCATTAGGTACTCAATGAATGTGATTTCTCCATATAAAATCGCATCAAAACTTTTCTATGTATGTTAATTGAGGGACAAATATTTCATTCGTCAAATTTTCAATCTGTAGGTCAAGACAAAATTTTGTCTTTCTCGGATCTTTTTATTTTAGATTCCCTTCTCAAACACTCAACAACTTTTGAAAGATCTTTAAGAGTGCTAATAATGTTCAAGCCATCAACATACACAACTATTATAACAAATTCAAATCTTGATCTTTTCATAAAAATGCAAGGATAATTAGGGTCTTTTCTGTATCATTTCTTCCTTGATTATTTCAATCCATATAAGGATTCTTGAAACTTCATTGAAAAAGTATCTTTCAAACCCTTTACATGCTTCAGGCACGTTGAATGCTTCAAGAATTTTTATATAATCTTAATTGTCTAGTTAGACATGACAATTATTCATTATATGCATTCAAGCTTTGCATATGTTGCCAGATCAAAATAAACCTCATTGCATCCACCATAGGAGAAAATATCTCCAATAATGTCAAGACTTTTGCGAAAAAGCTTTATGCCCCAAGGCACAAACCGTACTTGATATTTTACGGTTATACTATCGCATAATAATTAATTTTTACCCCACTGACATTATACCTTGATTTATGGACTATCAGTCCAAAACGTCACTTTCTAAGTGAAACAAAATATACTTGAATTATGCATTATATTTGGCCAATCATTTATCTGTCCACACTATGTGACAAATTTGAATCAAGATCCTTGTCACAATCTATATCATTGAGCGCTTTTTTATATCAAAGATACTGTCGACGGTTATTTGATATCGATTCCAATATGACATAACTTATCGAGATCTCTTCATTTTCATCATTTTTAGGTACATAAACCTTTTTCAAGGTTTTATGAAGTGATATGTCGTGGTGCTCTTTTATAGCACTCTGTCATGACCCGCCACCTTGCCCTTAAAATTTTGCACTGGAAGAAGGGAGAAGAATCTAGAGTTCTAGAGAGGTTAGTAGAACACTCTAGAACTCCCTAGATAGTTTCCAAGAAAACCTTAGAATTCCCTAAAATATGTAGAGAATTCTAGAGAGGGACCATTGTGTAAATAAGTAGGGACTTGTAAAATAAATATTATTTACACTTAGGCCCTTAGGAAGTAGTATAAATAGAAGGGCCTCTCATTTGTAAATGAACCAAGCAAGTTGTAAGCATTCTCCAAGCAATATAAAGCCTTCTTCCAAAATTCTCTAAGTCTTTCTTTTCATTCTCTTAGCGATCTTAGTTTCAAAGGCTTACTTGAGCTTACAAGATCTTGAAAGAATAGTGAGTAAGTTGTCAAGTGCCGCACGGAGCTTTAGCCAAAACTCTAAGTCTGTGACAACGTGGTATCAAAGCGAGGCTTGATACTAAGAGAATGGCTAACGAAGGAGACGTGAACGCCACTAGCACCACCAACGTCCGTTTGGATGGTGAAAAGAAAAATCGCAAGGGAAAGAAGCACCAAAAGAGTAATGAAGAAATACTGCTCGACCCCACACCGAGCGAGGCACTAACATCTCATCCACCTTCGACCACCGAAGCAAGTGACGATGACCGTGGCGAGGAGCCCATTGACGTCACACCCGGAGAGGAGTGAATCGCAAGGGTTGAAACGGCAAGGCAAGCCGTGGAAATCTTAGGCAGACGCTTGACCAAGGTCGATGGCAAGTTCAAGACTCTAGAGGACTTCACCCTTGAGGAGATTGATAACATCCGCAAGGAGTTGGAGGGCCGCCAGCGTGCCGAGTTTGAGATGAAGGAGGTTATCACTTCCTTGGAGTGTCAGCTCATGGAGGCGTTAAGCACGATTGAGACCATGAAGGCTGAGATGAAAGCACTCAAGGAGGGCGTGGAAGTTGGAGGATCATCGTCGCTTGACCGAGATAGGGAGGCCAAGGTCAAGGCTCCCAAGCCACCTATGTTCAAAGGCATCCGTGACGCGCAAGAGGTGGAGAACTTCTTATGGCATTTGGAGAACTACTTCAAGTGCAACAGGTTGAAAAGCGACGAGAGTAAGATCAACACCGCTGTGTTGTATCTTTCGGAGATGGTCATGCTATGGTGGAGGTGCAAGGAGGCCGAGATAGGGAAAGGTACATGCACCATCAAGATGTGGGAGCAATTCCGCGAGGAGTTCAAGAAAGCGTTCTTCCCTAACAATGTCATCTATGAGGCAAAGTGCAAGTTTAGGGAGCTGAAGCAAACGGGCAGCATACGCACATATGTGCAAGAGTTCACCACCCTCACGCTTCAAATTCCTAACCTCACGGATGATGATATGTTGTTCCACTTCATGGATGGGCTACAAATTGGGCCAGGACGGAGTTGGAACGTCGGCAGGTCAGGACTATAGATGAAGCCATCACGCGGCTGAAGCTTTGACAGACTTCAAGCATGAGAAGCCTGACAGAGCCAGAGGAGAGGAGATGAGAGGTAGTCATGATCATGGTGGGGGAGATCGTAGCAAAGTCGAGGAGCAGCGGCCACATCCCAAGAAACATGATACCTATAAGTTTGATGGCAAGAAGTCTGTACATCATGGTGACACAGAGAGAAAGGCAGAGACTGCAAAAAGAAGTGGTTACTACATATGCAGTGGGCCGCATGGCTATGCAAAGTGCCCTGAACTGAAGAGCCTTGGTGCTATCCTGCGAGAGCACAAGGAGAAAGACACATAGGAGCAAGGACAAGGTGCAGAGACGATGCAGTTGGGCTTGATAGGATTATGCGGAGCCATCACGAAGCAGCCAAGAAAGCCAAAAGGATACGGCGCGCAGTATGTCAACCTCACGATTAATGGAAGACCCGCTTGTACTATGGTCGACATGGATGTAGAGGCCAATATCATGACCAAGGCGGCAGCGACAAGGTTGGGCTGAGTTATCGTCCAAGTAACGCCCAACTCAGGACGGTCAATGCACCACTGACTCCTATGTGTGGAGTCGCGCATAGAGTAAGTATCACGCTAGGCCAGTGGCAAGGTAAGACCAATTTCACTGTCACTCCTTTAGATCTCTTTGACATAATTCTTGGGCAAGAGTTCTTCCAGCAGTGCCACGCGGTGATCGATCCTTACCTCCAATAACTCGTGGTCATGAAGCAAGGAGGATCATACATGGTGCCCTTGGTTAAGTTACCAACGGCAGAAGGACGAGTTCGTCTAACAGCCATGCAGCTCGAGAAAACCCCTAAGAAGAAGGAGTCGACGTTGACAAACACCATTCCAAGTTTGAAAGAAGACAATGGTGCAAAAAGGTCCTTGCCACCATGCATGGAGAAGGTTCAAGAAAGGAACAATGTCGTGATGTCAAAGAAGCCGTCAAGGTGCCGCCTCTTAGGAAGCAGGTAGATCATAAGGCCGAGCTAGAGGAGATCAAAAAGCAGCTAAAGGAGTTACACAAGGACCTTGATCAAGTCAATAGATTATTGGCCACGCGTACGAGAAGACAAGACCCGGTTAACTACGCAGCGACAATGCGATGCGGTCGTCGCATCAATAGGTGGGGGAGAGTGTCATGACCCGCCACCTTGCCCTTAAAATTTTGCACTGGAAGAAGGGAGAAGAATCTAGAGTTCTAGAGAGGTTAGTAGAACACTCTAGAACTCCCTAGATAGTTTCCAAGAAAACCTTAGAATTCCCTAGAATGTGTAGAGAATTCTAGAGAGGGACCATTGTGTAAATAAGTAAGGACTTGTAAAGTAAATATTATTTATACTTAGGCCCTTAGGAGGTAGTATAAATAGAAGGGCCTCTCATTTGTAAATAAATCAAGCAAGTTGTAAGCATTCTCCAAGCAATATAAAGCCTTCTTCCAAAATTCTCTAAGTCTTTCTTTTCATTCTCTTAGCGATCTTAGTTTCAAAGGCTTACTTGAGCTTACAAGATCTTGAAAGAATAGTGAGTAAGCTGTCAAGTGCTGCACGGAGCTTTAGCCAAAACTCTAAGTCCATGACAACTCGCCTTATTATCATGACCATATTGATCATTTTCTCTTCTCCTTCTTCAAGGAATTTTACATTTGAAACCGATTGGTCAGTTACGCTTCAGGAGTATCATAGACTCTGTCCTTCAAGGACTTCTCTTTGGAGCATTTGCAGCTGAATTATAGCATAGGGTCAGTAAATTCATCTGGTAATAGATTTGCAACATTATGCAAAAGAATTATCCCTTGAAATTCAAGTTCACATTATTATTATTTTTAACAAGGATCTAGATAATTCATAATTCACCTCACATATAATTTTCAACTATCAATCATCTCCCCCCCTAATGTTAAAAAATCTAACATTCATCCCAACATCATTTGGGATTCATCTTTGTGCGTGGTAGGGATTATTGTGACCTTAATTCATTTTCAAATTTATTCCCACACTAAAGAATTGACCTTAACACCTAAGCACAATTTAAGAATCACCCAACATGATATTATACGTAAATGAATAATAGTTTGGGTCTTAACTTGAATTTTTTTTGGGTGTAACATATATTAATGGTGTTAAGTGTTGGAGGGATTGGGGGGTATTTTTTTGGAGTCACTTTTGATGGATGCTGAACTGAATGGTGTAAAGTTCGTCTTGTT
This sequence comes from Solanum pinnatisectum, assembly GCA_035578085.1. Classification (NCBI taxonomy): domain Eukaryota; kingdom Viridiplantae; phylum Streptophyta; class Magnoliopsida; order Solanales; family Solanaceae; genus Solanum; species Solanum pinnatisectum. Next base: position 323,906 of record JAWPEI010000065.1, read on the forward strand.
GTATTGCCTCAGGATCTATCCACTCCTATGAGACGTTACTAACTTTTTCTTCTTGTTATTAGCTATTTGTTGGTAGAGATTGTGGTGTTGTTTATTGAGTTAAAGTGTGTTGATTGTATTGACGACCTTAACACCTTATTGATTGGTTATGCCTTATTTTTTCAACCTTATTGATTCTCGAATTTGCTGTGTTATGATTGATTGGTCGTGCTTCATAGCGACCCCTTGGGTTTCAATTGAAAGGTATGTTAAGTCTACTTTTTTTCTTTTTGGCGTGACTTTAAAGACCCAGACTTGTTATGACTTGTATATTATTGTTATTCGACTTGTGGACTTATACTATTGAGTTGGTAACCACAACATAATATAGTGTCTATCAACAACACTACATTCCTTATGTAGCAGCCTAGAAAATCATGTTATGATTTTATTATGGTCATCTGTGATTACATGTTATCATTGTGACATTTAATTATCTAGTTATTGCCTATGAGTTTGTTCTGGCCTCAGGACACAAACACTACAAAATTTTGGAGTGCACATGTTGATTGATTCACCGAGTCTATGGGCCAAGAAGCTACATCGAGCCTACGAGCTGAGTAAATCATACCTACAGAATGAGCAGACTATACCTACAAAGAAACAATTATATTTATGCTTGCTAGGACTTATGGTGGTTATGTGTTGTTTGTACCTGTTGGGTTTATGAGGGTTGGGTTAGGTTATCGTTTGTTATGTGTTTATCTATTGTTTTATTGTAGGAAGGTAAAATGTCATACTTTGTTTTACTCTAAATTTTTTATGAGGGTTGGGTTAGTTATCGTTTGTTACGTGTTTATCTATTGTTTTATTGTAGGAAGGTAAAATGTCATACTTTGTTTTACTCTAACTTTTTCGTTCAGTCATTATTCTCAAGTTTGTCTTACATACTCGATACATTATTTTGTAAGACATCTCATTGTATGGAGGCATTGCATTCATACCTGCAGATCCTGAGCAATGATCTGACAGGCCCATCGAGTAGCATAATTGAGTTTTCAGCAAATTGGTTGACTCATTTCCTTTCGTAGTGTAACACCCCTAAATGCTAATAAGAATTTGTATATTGATTTACCTTCGCTAAACTACTTCAATATGGTTTATTCACATTTTGGGGAACTTGAAATTTTGTGATATTTGCAAACTTGCTTAGCATAGATTGTAATCATAATTTATGGGATTGTATGGGGGTACTTATGTAAGAGTTTATTTAGAATTTTGTATGATTGTAAAAAGAAGGTGAAGGATATATATAAATATATGTGTATATGTGTGCATTTGGGCAGCACACAATACTATTATGGGCAGCCCCTTCATTTGGACAAGTGTCCAAGTGATAAACATCACTTGTTGACTATATAGTTCACTCCTCTTTGAGTAATTTCGTGGACTTGAAGATTAAAACCCTTAGAAACCTAGCTTATCATCTGTTCTTCAAAAATTACAAGAAAAAAACTTTAGGTCTTTTGGCTGGAATCAAAGAGACAAACTGCCTTGTTGGTAAGTGGCTGAAATCTGTTTCTGAGCTGGTAGTGTTTGGTAAATTGTGTATATCTTGTGAGCTAGAACTCCGTTTTAGGTGAATAAAGATTTTTGGAAAGCTGATTCATGTACCTACAACATTTATGTTTATGTGAAAGACTAATTTAGCTGTTATGGATGTGAAAAATTGGACGCAACACAGGACAGGTTTTGTCCATATTTCTCTGTTGTTGTAGCTGAGTAGGTTGTGTTACATTTAGAATATCTCAGTATCTATAACTCCGTTTTGGGTGCATAAATATGAGTTGGAAAGCTGATTCATATATCTACAACTCTTATGTATATGTAAAAGTCTAATTTAGCTGTTATAGATGTGAAAAATGGGACACAACACAGGACAAGTGTTGTCCAGATTTCGGATTCAGAAATCCGGTAGGAACCACTGTTAGTGTATCGATGATATCTTGTTGTAAAAAATTTATTTTTCAGGATTCTTGTTGCGTTTCAATCTTAAGAGATGTATCTATAACTTTCATGAAGGTTACAAAGTCTAGTTTTGCCGTTTTCCTGTTCAAAAATAAGTTACAATATGGAGTACTAAACTGGCCAGAATCACTGTTTTGTGAACAAAGTTGTATCTGTGTGGGCTAAGCTTACTTGTGATGATAAATCTTGTTTATTTCGACATTATTGAGATGTTAGGAATTAAAGAAGTTGTTTAATTGTATTTTTAAGGTTATATATACTTGTGAACAAGTTAAGGACCTTGATACGTTGGTTGGTCTCCGGTTTGCTTGCGAAGTTTATTGGACTGTTGCTACGCTAAAGTATTGAGGTTTGTGTATAAACTTGTGCTTGAACTCTTGTAACGGCTGGTATATATGAAATTTGATCTTGATACCTCAGCTACCTCTTATCACTTTGCATTGTCGTGTTGGTATCATACTTGTGTAACTCGCCACTTGTACGGATTGTTTGATCACTTGGCACTCTTGTTGGGACCATGTCCTTCTTGTGGCTGTGGCTTTGTCACTATTGGCAGGCCTCTTGATTCGGATCATTTGCCATCTTGACTCTGGATTTGTAGTTCGTCTTAGGAATGGAAGTTATCTATTTTAAGTACGAACTAGAAAGCCATTTTTAATATGGTTCTTGGTTCTCTTGATACAGGGCTTCGATCCTTCTTGATACAGGGCAGTGACCCTTCTTGATACTTGCTTGTGCCGAGTGTGACGACATGAAGTATATATGGGGCGAGCCTTGCTATTCAAATTCTTGGAAAATGGTGCTATGAGCTTCTTGACATTTGTATCTTTGAATGTAGAACTTGATACTTGTTATCTATTGTTACTTGATTTATTTATTATGTTTCAAGTATGATGCTCATTGACTTGGAAAATGTAGCTTGGTGAATTTTGAGGATTCCGATCCTATAGTTTTTACACCACTAAGCTATATGCTTAGCGATAGTTGTTTCTATCGTAGGGGCTGATCGAGAGGAGGCATGAAGATGGCCATGGGAGATGGAAATTTTGGGAACTTTTAAGAAGATCACATTTGCATATAGGCATATATATTTTGTATAAATTTTGGTACTTATACACGATCTATGTGATGTATATTTGTATTCGATTTTGAAGCCTAACCGTATCATGTCCATGGGTTGTAATTTAAGTATGACTATATGTTTGGTTTATTTAGGATGTGTACGCCCAAGCTTCTAATATATTGCATGTCCTACTTGTTTGGAATGATCATATGACGCATGAACCCAATTATTTTGGGTACTTAGAAGTTGATGATAAATTTTTAGGATCATTATTTACTTGTATGGGAACATTACATGCCAAAAATAATAATAATAAAAAAAATAAAATAAAATTTAGTGATTTGTTTGCGTATGGAAAATGGAAAGGGTCGCTACAAATTTGGTATCAGAACCTAGGTTTGTGGTTCTAGGATTTTAGCTGTAAAGTATTTGTATACTTGTTCGTTTCGGAGACAAAAGTTATGTGGATTATTTGTTCACTTGCTTGGTTCATAATATTTTTTATCACATGTAAAGTGCACGTGCATCATATACATGTCCATAATGCAATGTGATCTTCCCTTTTGAAGGAATTAGATTATAACCTTTTCTGCTAACCGACCTATAGAAGCTGCTCGTGAAGGTTCTGGTGCCTCTGTTTCGCAACCTAATGCACTTGGAGAGTTTGGAGAACCATTATCGGATCATTATATTCCCCACACTAGTGGGTCTGAAGTGAGAAACCAGCAGGGTGCCAGAGATAGTGCACGTCCTTACATTAGTCGTGATACGCAAGCTATAAATCCTCCTTTCCAACAAATGGCTGAATTCTTCCACCATATGGCTGAAGCGATGCATGATCCTAAAGTGCTTAAATTTGAGAAAATGAGAAAAATGGGTGGAGTGGAATTTGAAGGCACTGTTGATCCCACGGATGCTGAACAATGGTTGGAGCGCATGGAAAGGGTATTTGAGCAGTTAGAGTGTTCCGATGTTGCCAAATTTAAGTATGCTATTTCACTCCTACAAAAGGATGCTTATGATTGGTGGGTAAGTGTTCCGAATGCCAAGGTAAAACCTCCCGTTCTTACTTAGGATGATTTTCTTAGGGAATTTCGTATGAAGTATGTCCCACCTGCTTATTGCGATGCAAAGAGAAAGGAGTTTTTGAATTTAAGGCAACGAGGTATGTCTATTGCTGAGTACCAACAGAAGTTTTTAAGGCTTTCTCGTTATGCTGGGGGTATTATTAAAGAGGAAAAAGACAAGTGTAGAAAATTTGAAGATGGTTTAAATGATTCCATTAGGAAGAATGTGGCGATCTTGCAACATGAGAACTTTTGTAAGTTAGTGTCTGTTGCTTTTACTTGGGAATGACTTGATAAAGATGAAGCTGCTCGAAATGAACACAAATTCCGAAAGCCGAGATCAGATTTTGGAGGTCCATCCAAAAGGGGAAGGTTTGATGATTCTAAAGCTGGTAGTGTTAACAAGCCACCTCAGCAAAAGCAAAGCAGATCATAATTTTCTACAGCTAGCACTCCAAATTATAGCCAAGGCAGGTCTCGTGTTCCCACTTGTCCACAATGTGGAAAGAATCATTATGGTACTTGCAGGAGAGCTTCTGGTGCATGCTTCAATTGTGGGAGATTTGATCATAAAGTGAAGGATTGTCCTAATCCTAATAATGCTTTTTCCTTGAGAATCAAGGCTACCATAAGCCTTTTATTAATCCTCCTCGAACTAATGATGGTGTAAGAACTAAAAATACACAAGCAACAGGTGCAAGTGGAGAGAATAAAGCTAGTGGATCACGAGCTACTGCACGCACTTATGCTATGAGGCAGAGGGAGGATCAAGATGGACAAGACGTGGTTGTCGGTAAATTTTACTTATTTGGCTTATGTGTGTTTACATTGTTTGATCCCGATTCTACACATTCCTATCTTTGTTCATCACTTGCTCTTCCTGAAAATATGAAATCTGTGAGACTTGATTTTGATGTGTTGGTTGAAAGTCCTTTGGGTTATCAGGTTGTGTGTAATCGAGTTTATCAAGATTGTCCCTTCATGATTAAAAATCTAGCCTTCCCTGTTGATTTGATTGAAATGCCCTTCAAGGATTTTGATGTTATTATAGGGATGGATTGGCTTTATAAATATCATGCAGTTGTGGATTGTAGGTCTAAGCAGGTGACTTTTAAAGATCCTACATTTTCACACATCATTGTATAAGGGGAAAGATCATTGACAACTAGTATTATTTCGGCAGCCTTGGCAAGAAAGTTGATGCATCAAGGTTGTGAGGCGTATCTTACTCACATAGTTGATACGCGGTTGGAGAGTCCTAGTATCAAGGACATCCCTGTTGTGCGTGATTTTCCAGAAGTCTTCCCAGAAAATCTTCCAGGATTGCCCCCGGAAAGAGAGGTTGAATTTCCTATCGAGCTTATTCCTGGATCTACCCCTATTTCTATTACTCCTTATAGAATGGCTCCGGCAGAATTAAGCGAGTTGAAATCTCAGTTGCAAGAACTTCTTGAGAAGGGTTTTATTCGACCTAGTGTTTCTCCTTGGGGAGCCTCGGTGTTATTCGTAAAAAAAAATATGGCACTCTCAGGCTTTGTATTGACTACAGACAATTGAATAGAATCACAATCAAGAATAAATATCCACTACCAAAGATCGATGATTTATTTGACCAACTGAAGGGTGCTAAAGTATTTTCGAAGATTAATTTAAGGTCTAGATATCACCAACTGCGTGTTAGAGAGAAGGATATTCCTAAAACTGCTTTTAGAACTCGGTATGGTCATTATGAATTTTTGGTGATGCCATTCGGGTTGACAAATGCTCCGGCGGTATTCATGGATCTAATGAATCGAGTATTCAAGCCTTATCTTGATCAGTTTGTGGTTGTTTTTATAGATGATATTTTAATATTTTCCAGAAGTAGAGAAGATCATAATAAACACCTCCGAATTATTTTGCAAACTTTGAAAGAGAAGGAACTTTATGCTAAACTTTCCAAGTGTGAATTTTGGCTTGATGAAGTGAAGTTTTTGGGACATGTTGTATCGGCCGAAGGTGTTAAGGTGGATCCTAGTAAGATACAAGCAGTTGTTGAGTGGAGACCTCCCAAAAGTCAAACTGAGGTAAGAAATTTCTTAGGCTTAGCAGGATACTACAAAAGATTTGTGAAAGGCTTTTCCATTATCGCCTCTCCATTGACTAAACTCTTGCAGAAAGAAGTGAAGTTTACTTGGAATGACAAATGCCAAGAAAGCTTTGAAACTCTCAAATCCTTGCTGACTCAGGCACCTATACTTACTTTACCTACTGAAGGGAAGGAGTATGTAGTATATAGTGATGCTTCTCACAATGGTCTCGGATGTGTTTTGATGCAAGACGGGAAGGTTATTTCTTATGCTTCTCGGAAATTAAAACCGCATGAATTGAATTATCCTACTTATGATCTGGAACTTGCCGCGGTAGTGTTTGCTTTAAAAATATGGCGGCATTATTTGTATGGAGAGAAATGCCATATATTCACTGATCACAAGAGCTTAAAGTACTTGGGTACTCAGAAGGAGCTGAACCTCCGACAGCGTAGATTGCTTGAACTCATTAAGGATTATGATTGCACAATTGATTATCATCCAGGTAAAGCTAATGTAGTTGCAGATGCCTTAAGTAGAAAATCCTTCGCAAGTATTTCTCTGAGGCCTTTACCCTTGCTTCTTGAGTTGAGAGCCATGAATGTTTGTTTCACACTTGATTCAAAGGGTACAATTGTTGCTAATTTGCAAGTAAAGCCAACATTACTTGAACAGGTGAAAGAAGCACAAAAGTTGGATGAGAAACTTGTCAAAGTGACCCGAGAAGTTCAAAACGGGGAAAAACTTGATTTTACATTATCAGAGGATGGTGTCTTATTTTATCAAGATAGACTTTGTGTCCTTAATGATGACAATTTGAAGAAAGAGATACTGAATGAAGCACATACCTCATCATATGCAATGTATCCTGGGGGTACAAAGATGTACCAAACCATCAAAGCAAATTATTGGTGGAACGTTATGAAGAAAGACATTGCGGAGTTCGTTTTTAAATGTTTGGTTTGTCAGCAAGTAAAGGCAGAACATCAGGTCCCAGTTGGGTTACTACAACCCTTGTCGATACCGGAATGGAAATAGGAGAGAATAACTATGGACTTTGTTTCTGGACTTCCTCGCACCCAAAGAAATCATGATGCAATATGGGTGATTGTGGACAGGCTGACCAAGAGTTCTCACTTTTTAGCAATTAGGATGGATTACTCACTTGAGCAATTAGCTGAATTGTACATTAATGAGATCGTAAGACTACATGGGATTCCGATGTCTATTGTATCTGACCGAGACCCACGGTTTACATCTAGATTTTGGGGAAGCTTGCAGGAAGCGCTGGGTACTAAGCTAAAATTTAGCACTTCGTTTCATCCTCGCATGCACGGTCAATCGTAGGGTGATACAAGTTTTGGAGGATATGCTTCGGGCTTGCATTATAGAGTTTGAGGGTAGTTGAGACAAACACTTGGCTTTGATAGAATTTGCTTATAATAACATTTACCAATCAAGTATTAGAATGCCTCCCTATGAAGCTTTGTACGGAAGAAAATGTCGGACCCCTCTTTGTTGGAGTGAAGTTGGTGACAAGAAACTCATTGGTCCTGAATTTGTGCAACAAACAGAAGACAAGGTAAAAGTTATCAAGGATCGTCTAAAGATTTCTGCAGATAGACAAAAGTCGTATGCTGATCTTAAAAGACGTGACATTGAATATCAAGTGGGAGATAAAGTATTTTTAAAGGTGTCTCCATGGAAAAAGATTATGAGATTTGGCAAAAAGGGAAAGCTTAGTCCCCGATTTATTGGACCGTATGAGATACTTGAAAGGGTTGAACCGGTTGCATATAAATTGGCTTTGCCACCAGAGTTAGACAAGATACACAATGTCTTCCATGTTTCTATGCTCAGAAGATACCGTTCTGATCCATCTCATGTTCTTCCAGTTGAATCTATTGAGGTTAATCCTGACTTGACGTATGATGAAGAACCTATTTTAATTCAAGCCCGGGAAGTGAAGCAACTTAGAAACAAAGAAATACCCTTAGTAAAGGTACTTTGGAGGAACCATTCGGGAAAAGAACCTACCTGGGAGAGAGAAGAAGACATGAGGACCCAATATCCACACTTGTTTCGGGACTAAGGAAAGGTAAATTTCGAGATGAAATTTCTTTAAGGGGGAGAGAGTTGTAACACCCCTAAATGCTAATAAGAATTTGTATATTGATTTACCTTCGCTAAACTACTTCAATATGGTTTATTCACATTTTGGGGAACTTGAAATTTTGTGATATTTGCAAACTTGCTTAGCATAGATTGTAATCGTAATTTATGGGATTGTATGGGGATACTTACGTAAGAGTTTATTTAGAATTTTGTATGATTGTAAAAAGAAGGTGAAGGATATATATAAATATATGTGTATATGTGTGCATTTGGGCAGCACACAACACTATTATGGGCAGCCCCTTCATTTGGACAAGTGTCCAAGTGATAAACATCACTTGTTGACTATATAGTTCACTCCTCTTTGAGTAATTTCGTGGACTTGAAGATTAAAACCCTTAGTAACCTAGCTTATCATCTGTTCTTCAAAAATCACAAGAAAGAAACCTTGGTCTTTTGGCTGGAATCAAAGAGACAAACTGCCTTGTTGGTAAGTGGCTGAAATCTGTTTCTGAGCTAGTAGTGTTTGGTATATTGTGTATATCTTATGAGCTAGAACTCCGTTTTAGGTGAATAAAGATGTTTTGGAAAGCTGATTCATGTACCTATAAATTTTATGTTTATTTAAAAGGCTAATTTAGCTGTTATGGATGTGAAAAATTGGACGCAACACAGGACAGGTTCTGTCCATATTTCTCTGTTGTTGTAGCTGAGTAGGTTGTGTTACGTTTAGAATATCTCAGTATATATAACTCCATTTTGGGTTCATAAATATGATTTGGAAAGCTGATTCATATATCTACAACTCTTATGTTTATGTGAAAGTCTAATTTAGCTGTTATAGATGTGAAAAATGGGACACAACACAGGACTAGTGTTGTCCAGATTTCGGATTCAGAAATCCGGTAGGAACCACTGTTAGTGTATCGATGATATCTTGTTGTAAAAAATGTATTTTTCAGTGATTCTTGTTGATTTGCAATCTTAAGAGATGCATCTATAACTTTCATGAAGGTTACAAAGTCTAGTTTTGCCGTTTTCCTGTTCAAAAATAAGTTACAATATGGAGTACTAAACTGGCCAGAACACTGTTTTGGGAACAGAGTTGTATCTGTGTGGGCTGAGCTTACTTGTGATGATAAATCTTGTTTATTTCGACATTATTGAGATGTTAGGAATTAAAGAAGTTGTTTAATTGTATTTTTAAGGTTATATATACTTGTGAACAAGTTGAGGACCTTGATACGTTGGTTGGTCTCCGGTTTGCTTGCGAAGTTTGTTGGACTGTTGCTACGCTAAAGTATTGAGGTTTGTGTATAAACTTGTGCTTGCACTCTTGTAACGGCTGGTATATATGAAATTTGATCTTGATACCTCAGCTACCTCTTGTCACTTTGCATTGTTGTGTTGGTATCATACTTGTGTAACTCGCCACTTGTATGGATTGTTTGATCACTTGGCACTCTTGTTGGGACCATGTCCTTCTTGTGGCTGTGGCTTTGTCACTATTGGCAGGCCTCTTGATTCGGATCATTTGCCATCTTGACTCTGGATTTGTAGTTCGTCTTAGGAATGGAAGTTATCCTTTTTAAGTACGAACTAGAAAGCCATTTTTAATATGGTTCTTGGTTCTCTTGATACAGGGCTTCGGTCCTTCTTGATACAGGGCAGCGACCCTTCTTGATACTTGCTTGTGCCGAGTGTGACGACATGAAGTGTATATGGGGCGAGCCTTGCTATTCAAATTCTTGGAAAATGGTGCTATGAGCTTCTTGACATTTGTATCTTTGAATGTAGAACTTGATACTTGTTATCTATTGTTACTTGATTTATTTATTATGTTTCAAGTATGATGCTCATTGACTTGGAAAATGTAGCTTGGTGAATTTTGAGGATTCCGACCCTATAGTTTTTACACCACTAAGCTATATGCTTAGCGATAGTTGTTTCTATCGTAGGGGCTGATCAAGAGGAGGCATGAAGATGGCCATGGGAGATGGAAATTTTGGGAACTTTTAAGAAGATCACATTTGCATATAGGCATATATATTTTGTATAAATTTTGGTACTTATACACGATCTATGTGATGTATATTTGCATTCGATTTTGAAGCCTAACTGTATCATGTCCATGGATTGTAATTTAAGTATGGCTATATGTTTGGTTTATTTAGGGTGTGTACGCCCAAGCTTCTAATATATTGCATGTCCTACTTGTTTGGAATGATCATATGACGCATGAACCCAATTATTTTGGGTACTTGGAAGTTGATGATAAATTTTTAGGATCATTATTTACTTGTATGGGAACATTACATGCCAAAAAATAAAAAATAAAAAAATAAATATATTTAGTGATTTATTTGCGTATGGAAATTGGAAAGGGTCGTTACACGTAGTTTCCTAGAGTCTGAGAGATTTGCCTGTTTTGCTCTCTCTATAGCTTTTAGGTAGGTTAGAAACCTATTGCCTTTTTCTTTTAATCCCCCTTTCAATCATTAATATCAATTAATTACAGTAATTGAACTCATCATCCCATTTCCATTACTCCCCAACACACACGTGAATGGAAATAAAAGATACAAATTTACAAGGTTTAGAAGTTCACTTGCCTTAATTCAATCAAAAGTCAATTCAAGACTTGAGATTTTTCTTTTCGAACAATGTCCAAAGTCACATAATCTAATCAAATAATTAATCACAATAAGATTTCAGATATAACAACACCCACATCATATACTTTGAAAAATCGGTCAAATCAACTCAAAAACCCAATTTCAAAAAAGAGGGTTGAATCCAAAAATAATTACTTGAATACATTATCCAAGACATTTGAAACCCATTGGTGAAAACCATTTCGAAAAAGGATTTGAAAGCATTTCACAATCACCATTTTACTTCAGAAACTCAAGTTATTGAAAGTCCCCTAATTTATCATTTCAAAACCTTGACTCGACACTTAATAAACATAAATAATAATGGGTAAATGAAGATTTAAGATTAGGAATCGTTACACAAATATTTCTTCTCAAAAATCTTATTCATATCATCACACCAAAGCTCCCAAAACTCAAAAACGAAGAAATGAGGACGAAACCCTGAAATTTGGAAACATAAAAGCCCCGCGAACACGGAGGTCAACACCTTGACCTTCCACGAATGCGGTCAAACCTCCGCGAACGCGGGGGTCCCAATACTCTACCCTCCGTAAACGCGGAGGTCCCAATACTCTACCCTCCACAAACACAAAGGGTAGACATCAACAACACATATTTAAAAAATCAGCCATCACAAAAGCTTTAGGATGAACATTCAGGATTCATTCGCAACCCGACACACACAAATAAAATGTGTAATTTGACAAAACTCAATGTTTTAGCCTCAATGAAACCATCGAAACATGAATTCGAGGTTTTCTTGACCTGAAATTCGTGAAAGTAACAAGAAAAAGACATAACGCCTAGAAAAATCAAAACAAGTTGACCTCTAAAATTTCAACCAAGACTCCTCCTAAGCCTAAAATTATCCCCAAATCCAAGAGAAATGTCGGAAATACATTTCGAGCATTCGAACCCCTAATATTGACCAAAACCAACCCAAAAGTTGAAATTTCAACAATTTCCATCTTAGGACCTCAAATCTGCAAAAAAAACTCTAAATCTGAAACCGACAATTTTTGTAAACCAATTTTCATATTTCGAGACTGATGGAATCGACGAAATTTCATTTTGAGACTCGAACCATTTTTAGTAACTTTATCCTTTCAATCTTTTAAAATTTCCATAATTTATAACTTTTAACCCAAAACTCAAAACTAATTTCAAAATCCAATCAGAAATGACTCTGGGCCAATATTGAAAGGAATAAAATGGTAATTTTATAATTTTTTCTAAAAATAACCTGCTGGATCATTAAATTTTCTGTCTAAAAGTGATGAATTAAGAAAACATAAAAATGACGAAAATAGAGAATCATTCCACTATCTTATAGTAGCGTAAAACAAAGTTAAGCCAAGACAACAATCTAAATCACACGAGTGAAAATAAATTAATCAAGAAGGGACTCAAGATCTGAATTCTAATACCTCGTAGATTTAAAAAGATATATAATACCTCGTAGATTGCTAGTTTGCTACTTAAGACCATTGAAATATGTTGTAGTGTATTATTCAAGATGCTAGAACTAATCTATTATCAAATAAAAATTTGGAGTTAGAATTTTTGGAGTCAATTACATGTTGGCTTATAGTCGTTTCCATCACTCCTAACAAAATATTTAATATTTCATTATTTGTAAATATAATATATAAATTATTTTACACATAAATTTATGCGGTATGATTCAATAATTTTGGGTTTGTTGTTACAAACTTAAAAGCACACATAATTTTTTATACGATATCAATCCATAAAAAGGTCTATAGTTTTGTTAAAAAAAACCTAATAAGTGGTCGAATATAGTTTGGTTCAATCGATCTTCAGAAAATTGTTGGCACTCTACATGACAGGTTGCCAATATGAATTAATTTCTCCATTGCAATTTGTTTGTGTGATTTTGACTTAACATCGAGTTTCAAAAAGTATTTTTTTTAAAAAAAACTTGTGGTCTTTGAAGACATTTGAACATACGATATGAAAACATGATTTTAAATTAGCATTTGAACATGTAATTTGAGATCATAATTTCAAATTTCAAATCCTCTAAAAAGCCGAATTTGAAATTTCAAATCGTGCGTTAATACTTTTGAGAATGTAAAATTTGATCCATAACTAAATATTTTGTAAAAAAAATGACATATCATTTTAAATTTTGTAAAAAGAGACCCATGCTCAATGTGAAGAGAAAATTATTACTATTGTTGATTAACAAATTCTTATAAAATTATACTCCATCTGTCCATTTTTAATTGTCATGTTACGCTTTTCGAAAGTCAATTTGACTAATTTTCAAAGTTTAATTAGATTACATTAATTTGATATTTTAAACAAAAAATTTATATATCCAAAAACTATACAAAAAGTAGTATAAATTTTAATTTTTTGCATATCAATATGATTAAAAAATACATTGTAAAATGTTAGTCAAAGTTATTATCGTTTCATTCTAAAAAAGAAAACTATGACAATTAAAAGTGAACGAAGGTAATATGTATTTAAAAGTTTGTTATCATAAAAATTTATTTATAAAATAAACATCGAGATATATCAGTATGACAACTGACAATATTCTGATATCTTCTAATTAATAAAAATTAGATTATTTCATTTAGGAACTTTAATAAGAATTAAATTTTTATATTTATGAGAAGAGAATAGTAACTTAAAGAAACCAAATTTTATATACAAACAAACTTTCTAACTGAAAATTAATCTCATTGATTTTCATATGCACAAATAACTTTTGAAGGAGAAGAAGAAGAAGTTAGTGCAGTTGTTGAGAAGAAAGCAAAGAGAGAGAAGCAGAAATGGCGGGTTTGTTGGCATGGGCAGCAGATGTAGTAGGAGGTTCACACAGCAATGATGAAGATGACAACAACCCCAATTCAATCCCTTTAATCTTTACTCCACAACAACAATCATACCTTCTCGATTTGGATCGAAAGGCTACTTCTCTTACGCGTACCATTCAAGATCTACGGCTTAGACTCCCTCCTCCTGACATCTCTGAACGTCTTCCTCATCTTCACGCTCACTCCCTCGCCTCTAATAATGCTCTCGCCCTCCAACATAATGCTCACTCTGCCACCAAAGAACAGGTTTGTTTTCTCTTCTTTTATTTACTTCAATTTTAGCTTTAATCGATTGTTGCTTCTGGGGGTGGATTAAGATTTCAAGTTCTACAATACCCATTACCCTTTTGTGAATATATGTGTTCATCTTCAGCTAATACAAGTTTAGGCGAATTCAAGATTTCAATTTTATGGGTTGGGTATTTATATCATTGACAAGTGAGGCTAGCTTGAGCACCTTCACCGTCAATTGGTAGGTTGAGGGTTCAATTCATGCCTGAGGGTAAATAGGAATACTATTGACCCTCCTGAGTAAATCATTTTACATCATGGCTCAACTTGAGGTTACTAAGTACTTGATCTTAGATAGAAACCTGTGGAGTGTTGTCTTGCTTTTCTATAGTTTAGGCTTTTTGGTGTTGTACTAGCTGTATTATTATAGTTCTTCATTGTGATATCTATCATTGTGTGTTGATTATTGTATTTTGATTATCGCACTATTTTATTGTTCATGGTCTTTATTTGTAGGATTTGCACCTTGTTAGTTGCTATGCTTTTTTCACTATTTTCTTCTTCTTTGTACTTGGATTTGCTGACATTCTCTCTACCTCTATGAGGTAGTGGTTAGCTCTGCGTACACTCTACCTTCCCCAAACCCCTTGTGGGATTTCACTGAAAATTTAATGATTATTTACATAGCATATATTTATGCCCCGGTTAGAAAATACTTGGTTCAGTTGAACCTGTTGGAACTACATTGCATCCTCCTCTGAATAGGCGTGGTTGCACTTGCATCTATTGCTGAAGGAGTGCAACCCCTTCATGGTTCCCTCACATTCCGGTGTCCCTACATTGCACCCTTTCTGTCCTTTGTCATCCAAATAATATGATATAAAATCAATATCAAGATTTGTTTCAGTGATCAATTTATGATTTGTGACAAAAACAAACCCTGCTAAATAAGTGTACTGGTAAATGGTCCAACCAAGTGTCAAACCCCAAATTGGACCTTTCACTAGATTCAGAGAAAAAGGAATTGGGCAAGGGATAAAACTTGTGACGAAAGGTTGAGTGGATTCTTTTCTTTTGCATTTCTCTATTTTGGTAAATGGAGGGACTTTGTTCTAGCTGCTACAAACTTCCTTTATTATGTAGAGATTATTGTCAGGTTACCTAATAAAATTGTATTCAAGTGATGCAAAATGCTGACTACCGTAAATTGAACTGCTACGTGAAATTTTGTCTGTTTCTTGGTGAGTTCGACAGGTTTAGCTGTGAAACTGTTAATGTTGATTATGTTGGGTACACGAGGTCAGTGAAAATAGCTAAATCGTTTAAATTGAATATTGTTCAGTGGTCTGTGGTCTGTGGTGCAGTGTGTTTATTATAGATATTTTTTGTGATAAGGAAAAGAGGAGGACCAATACATTTTGGGGGATAAATTATTCTTGATATAAATAGGCACCATCATTATACTAATGTCAA
Source organism: Solanum pinnatisectum (assembly GCA_035578085.1). Taxonomy (NCBI): domain Eukaryota; kingdom Viridiplantae; phylum Streptophyta; class Magnoliopsida; order Solanales; family Solanaceae; genus Solanum; species Solanum pinnatisectum. Next base: position 339,440 of record JAWPEI010000065.1, read on the forward strand.
TATGCATTATTTTCTTTTGCACTAAGATATGGTAAATTAGGAGGTTAGCTTGCATTCTTTGGGAGAGCAAGTGTTGCAAGTCTGTAGAAGGTTTGACATTCTTAATTGCTTTATCACAATGAATAACACATTATAGATCATAGATGTCAGAAGAACCCAAATTTGGATTTGGTTTATCTTACCAATTGGCTAGTGATAGAGCCTAATACCTTGCGTAATGTATCACACAAAACTTTCAAGCTGGAAGAATTCTCTGAAGTTCCTGCATAGGTATCAGAGCTTCTTCTTCTCGTTGCTCCTTCGATTTCCTTTATTTGGTGAGCCTGGGGATGTATTAGTACTTAGTAGTGTGAAACTTTTGATTGTTCTCTGGAAATCTATACTGCTTAATTGTTTCTCTTTCTATGAATTCTAATGTTATGTACATTATCTATTAATATTTGTGATGAGATTAAGAGATTTTCAATTCTTTGGCTAAAGTAACATTAAGGACTTTGGAGATGGTATTTTTTACATGCACTCGAATATGCATTTAGAGCTTTGAATTTGAAGTACAATATTTGGTCTAACTTGGTGGCAGGCACAATTAAGAGAAATTACTCTGCAAGAAGAAAATGCCGAGTATGAAAAGGCCATCTCAGATTATGAGAATAGAATTCAGGAGAAGTCACAGGAAGCTGACCTTCTACGCAGCAAGTTGCAGGTTAGTCATAACTCATAACTTTCTCGAGAGGATCCTTTTACGATTTACAAAAAAGAATGGGCATCGTTTATCTATTACTTTATCATCTGATTGCATGTCCAACTGTCAGAGGCCAGGAGAACTTCTCCGACAAGTACTCACAAAAAATAACTGTTAATGTGAATTTCTTCTTAAAACCAGGAACCATATTTCATGCCATGTTAGAATTTTAGCACCCCTAGGCCCTAGAAGAAACTTCATGCAAAGACTCTCTCTCTCTCTCTCTCCCCCTCCCTCTTAATTAAGAACTGACTTCCTTTCCCTCTATCTGGAGCAGTCATACACTAATGTTAGCACTGGATTGCCCAGCAGATGAGCCCTATGCTTAGTTATGTAAGTAATAGAAGAGATTATGTACAAATTCTTTGACTAATTGTACTTGTACAATAAGTTATATTACAACAAGAACATACCTAGTGGATTCCCACAAATGGGGTTTGGGGAGGTAGGATGTACACAGACCATACCCCTACTGTTTCCAGTAAGCCCTCAGCACAGGATAAGTTATGTTATTACCTGTTATTACTGATTATATTTTCACCTTCAGCCTGTCTACTGATTCCTTTATATGCAATTAACTTTGTTTCTGGGATCTTCATTGTTCAACAATTCTGGAACATTATGCATTTACAGGAAATGGACTTAATGGAAGAAAACATAAAGTCAGAGTTAGAACGAGCACAGGCTGCAGCAGCCAGTGAGTCTGTGAAATCAAATGACTATTTGATTAAAAATAATGGTGAAGATCAAAAAGATGAGGAATTTGCAAATTCTGCGCTGCTGGGGAAATTAGAGGAGAAGAAGAAGGAACTGGTGTGTAGCTTAGCTTATCTCACTTTGCATCGTAATAGCCAATGTAAATTACTTTTCGTTCTTTTCATCTGCTTCTGTTGATCGATTTTAATTAGACTTCTCTGGAAGGAGCTGTTCAAAACCTGGAGAAAAAATGGACAGAAGTGCAAGATTATGCACTCAAGCAACCTTCCCCAGGTACCTAACTAATAACATGTATTGGCTAACACTGTTATGGATAATGATCATCAACTCCTACTGTGTGGTCAGACCATATGATATATTTTGTTGTCTTAAATTTCTTTCCCTTGCTTATCAAGAAACCAGTTTCTCTCACGTTTCTTCTTTTCCGTGCCTTAAATGTATCACACCTGATTCAGAATAAATAATGGTAAACTACTTAGAAATTCAGGGGAGTAAAGCTGTTAATTACATATTGATATTTTTTGTTGTTATATATTGACATTTTATAGCATAACAGGCCTAAAGTCTGATCTTGTCATGCTATTTCTTTCAGCTCAGCGAGAGAAAATATTGGATAAGCAGCTTCATAGCCTAATAGAGCAACTTGCTGCAAAACAGGTGAATGATTTTGAAAATTATTCAGCATTCAGAAGCTGCAGTGCAGCCTTTTGCGCAATGGGTTTTGGAAATTGTAGTTTTGACACAAAACACATATATACTCCCTATGTTTCAATATGTTTGTTTGTATTTGACTTGACACAGAATTTATATAATAATATAAATAAGACTTTTGAATCTTGTGGTCTTACACTAAAGATATGTAGAATGTACTAGAATGTCCCGTAACGTGGTCTTAAACATGTCTTGTGGAAAATTGAAATTAAAGAGTTGCCAAAAAAGGAAAGAGACATTCTTTTTGAAACATGCTAAAAAGGAAAGTAGGGGGTATATGTGTAGAAAAATTAAAATTTCAATAAATATTAAATTTTGAACTCATAATTTCAAAAGTACAATGAGTTTAGTTTCAGAATTGAACCCATTTAGTTTAAAATCTAGATCCGCTTGTGTAGGCATTGTGTTATGCTATTTTTTATCCTTTGTGGCCCTCTAATCTTTTGTTTTTTCATCTACTTTAGGCCCAAGCAGAGAACATTGTTCATGAAGTTCATCTAAAGGAGATGGAATTAGAGAAATTAAGTGGTCTTTGGAGGAAGCTCGAAGCAACCAATGCAGATATGAATGCCACTCGGAATAGGTATCCAAGAAGCAACATTGACAGGGGACGTGTTTCTTCAGATTATATCGTTGATCCTCGTCAAAAGCCTGGCAGACTGGAGAATTTGCACAAGCTTATGTTGCTCAGGTCGGCTTTCGTTGTGTACATTTTAGCACTCCATATTTTAGTATTCATTAAGATTTCATTCTAGAGCTGAGCAGAGTAGTGTTTCCTTGATGGATTTTGTTGATCTTTTAACTGTAAAATCCCTACATACATCCCAAAAATACAATGATGTAGATTTTTACTTGACGGTTAACATGTATATGGTGTAATTCCAGTGTAGAAATGTTTGAACGTTCACAATGTCATTGTCTTCTAAATTGCAAAGATTGTTCAGTGAATCAATCCATGAACTTTTCCTTCTCACCGCACCCTTGTTTGTCCGAGATACAAAATGAGTGCCACTGAAAAATAACTGGATTTATTTATTCTATGGTGAAGCATCCTAATTGCACAATCTTTGCTGAGGGATAGGAGCATTCAATAGAATTGGTCAACACACTTGCTTCTAGATAGATGTGTGGGATTAGGGGTGTCAACTGGTGGGCGGGTTGGGTTGAAATTGGAGATAATAAAATGGGTTGAAATAGAAATTGGGTTGGGTCTTGACCCGCCCAAGTTTACTTTGGGCTCAAATGGGTTGGGCTCCAATGGGCTTAAAAAGGGGTTGGGTCTTGACCCACCCAATTTGACCCGCTTAATTCAATAATTTTAATATATATTGTCATTTAAGTTTTATAACCACAATTTGAATTTCAACTAAAGAAAATTTAAAAAAGAAGTTACAAATAGATAGAAAAATCCTAAAAGATATAAAATAGATAGTAATTCATACCTTTAATATATGAACATATATTACATCAATGCACATGAAGAGTCCTAAAACGGGTCGACATTGGAGATCAAATTGGGCTCAATTGAGGATTCTCCCAATGGGTTAGGACTTGAATGAGTTGAGATTGAATCCAATTCAAGTTCTCTTGAACCCAACCCTTAAAATTATGGGTGGGTTGGGTGGGTTGCCTACAATTGGGCTCAATTTTGACACCTCTATGTGGGATCAATGGGTCGTGCTAGCTACTGCCCACCCTTCCTTCCTCCTCTGCTCTGAGAAATTGTGTGAACGGAGAGGGAGTAGAGGAGAAGGAGTTGCACACTTACTTGAGCAGTGTAGAGCTTGGCCACAAAAATAACTTAGATTGGTAAGACGCCTACGTATGTTATAGAAAGGAAAGACAGAAGCATCGAATGGTGAAGTGATTTAATAGTGCAAGTACTATTACTCTTTTTCACTTCAAATAAAAAGGAAAACTAATGCACTAAGCGTGCCTCAATCTCAAGCAAGTTGAAATCAATTATACAAATTCTCACTGTAATAGTATTCTTATTAAGCTCATCTCCTTTCAAAAAAAGTAATACGTAATAAAGATTACAATTTTTCTATATTTTCGACTGACTTGTAAATCTCTGACACGACTTTAAATTAAAAAAAAAATGTTTGGTTGAACTTAACTCTTAGCTATACTTACTGTTTCATAAATTGAAGTTTTTCTTCATGGGATCTCCTTCCCTCAAACATCAACATATGAAGCAAGAAATCACTCCAAGAATCAATAGGACCAGGCAAACACCAATGCACACAATCATTATACAAAACAACATTCTCATTTGGCCAATGCCCATATCTACTTGGATGACCATCTGGTCTCAACAACATGGCTTGTGTTGTGTCCAATAATCTAAACCTTTTCCCCTTTTTCTTCCCTTCCTTCTCTGCTGCCTTAAATTCTTCAACTTGAATTGTATACAACTCCAAGTTTAACCCCTCTAAAGATGTTTCATTGCTTCTAAATGGCTTTCTCCTCACACAATTCCCACCCTTATTCCATTCTCCACCTTCAAAATGAGAAGGTGCAAATGTCCTAACAAAAGTTATGCCCTTAAAGTTTTCCAAGTTGTTGATAGTCCTCAAAACTGTCCTGATTGCTTTCTGGTAGCCATAAGTGGATGGGAGGTCTGTAACATTTGGAAGTCCACAATACCTGCAACAACCGGTTAGTTTCACATATGCTCACTAAACTTTACCAACTATAACAACAAAGTCATGAAACACTATCTTTTGTTACATTAACTAATATTTAGTGATCATATGTGAAATTAATCGTACCTGCAGCCAACTAGTTGGTTGTTCTCATAGTAAACACTGCATCTAGTAAACCAATGGCCACCATTGAAGATGACATAGTCAAATTCTTCAATTTGACTTAACCATTTGTCATCAGCTTCATCAAGATAAAGGTTGAATAGACCAGTTTTTGTTGGACCACCAGCATCTGCTTCTTTCATTTTTACCAAGAATGGTGACCAATATGTTGCAAGGGTAAAGTTGTAATCAACATATTTCCACCTTTTAAAATTTTCATCCGGACTAATAGAGTCATCAATTGGATATACTGCCTACACACAAAAAAGAAAAAAAAAATCATGATTAAACATGACATATCTCTAGCTCACTGAGGACATGATACTAGATAAGAGAGTATGGAGGGCGAAAATTATAATAGATGGTTAGTTGATAGTAGAGTATTTTCTTTCCTTCCTCGTGAAGGAGCGGAATTCTAGTCTGAAGCATCTATTTGTTTCCTTACCACTATTATTATTTTTATGCTAGCATTATCTTATTCTTTGATTTTATTATTACTGTTATTTCATTTATTTTGACTATCTATGATATTTTACTCATTACTTTTTATTCTCTCTTCTTTCAAATTTAGTCTCGAGCCGATGATCTATTAAAAACCCTTGTTTGCCCCTTAAAATAAACTTATTCTCCTCAGATTCATTTATATGGGAAATAAAATTATATTATTATGTTTATCACTAGACTAACTTATGCCAATCAAATCAAACAATAATAAAACATAGATTCCAGTATAAATTTTTGTTATATTATCTGTATTTATAAGTTAATTAAAAAATAATTTATTTATTAATTTTGTATGTTATCCCAAAGTCATCATAGTTTTATGTATATTTTACTACATAAGAAATAATTTATTTAAAAACTCACATTATAAGTGGTCCTGGACGACCCCTTCCTTTTAATTTATAATTGAAGAAATAATACAATTTTTTATAAAGACATTATTAATTGTCTACTGAAACGAATATTTTATTTAGACACATGAAGTAGCACATGTGGTGTTTAGCAGCCTGGACAAAAAAAGGAGAAAAAAACAGTATCGATATTTTATGGGGAATCTTTCTTATTCTTTAACTTAATATTTTTAAATTAACAAAATATCTATTTTTAAAAAGGGGAAAAGATAAACATCCATTTTTTTGGACTTTGGTTATCAATTATTTAATCAACAAATCTGTGCAAAGGGACAGTTATCCTCTGAATTTCTTAATATTATTATTATTATTATTATTATTATTATTATTATTATTATTATTATTATTATTATTATTGAAAGAATAATAATGTTAGCTAGGAACCCACGCTGTCACTTTGGACTCTTTCAGATTTTGTCACAGCGACTCTGATAGCTTCAAATCTAATATATATATATATATATATATATATATTTATTTATTTATTTATTTATTTATTTATTATTATTATTGGTTGAGACGGATTTAAAATTTGAATAACTATAAAACGAATTTTTTTTATGATAGTAATTTTATTTTTTAATATCAATTACTCAGTGAATTTCGAAAAAAGTATTGGAATTAGTTGAGCAATTGACAATATGCTACATCGTTCGCTGCTAGTAGTTTTAAATGTCGATATTTGATTTTATTTTATACGATGATAAAAATAAAATAAAAATTTCAATCTGTTAATTTTGTGATTTTTCTAAAGAATATAAACCAAATACGAAAAAGAAAGAAAAGGAAAAAGTACCCCTAAATGAAGTTCTAGAAAAAGAAAGATGAAAATAGTGATGGAATAAAATTTGTATCTTGTTTGGTTGCCATGTTTGGGATAATTTATCCCACCATTTATATCATACTGATGGGATAAGTTATCCCATATACATGATGGGATAAGTTATCCCAGGATAGCTAACCCTATGATAACTTATCCTGAGATAACTTATTCCCAACTAAACGACCCAGAGCTTGAGCGCATATTATATATATTATATATAACCCATATATATAATATCTATATTCTTTTACGTATTTGAGGTTGGGACTTTTTATTAGAAAAAGATTAGTGACTTTGTTCATCTATCTACCAAAAATCTAAATCATGATTTGAAATTATTAATTTAGATAAAAATAGTTGATTTGAAGTTGATTGTAATGGTAATTAATGCAATATAAATTTAAAAATTATATTTTTATCTGTACACATAAATTTTTTATAATTTGTAATAACATTCCCAAATTATGATCAAAGAGTTCTATGGCAAAATAATGGTATTGCTAGAGATAATTCTAATCAACGAGTTGAGACAATCTACATTGTATATCGAAGCACCTCATAAATAAACTATTTTGAGAATAAGGACATGATTGTTAATTTTGTATTCACAAGGAAGCTAAGAACTAAAAAACAGTTGAAACTTCAAGTCCAAAACTTGTTGGTGTCATTACCTAAACTTTGAAATACATCTATTTTTGTTAAACGAAACCCAACCTATTCAATAATACAGTACAACATGTGTGCACGCAACCCAAGATAATCATAAAAAGCGAAATAATAAAAATTTAGCGATAGACAAAATTTCATAATTAAAACAATAAAATTTTATGTCAATTTCATTTAGGTGTAGATTAACACATTTCATAGCTAATTTCATGTTTTCTTATTGTGTAATTAGCAATAAATATGCATGTATTGTATAATAATAATTTAAATTATATATATACTTAACATAGATAAAAGTTCTTTACATTATCAGTATAATTTATTAACTTTTCATGATTAATTATTATTTTTATCAAGTTCTTAATTCTTATGAATTTATTCTATATCTTTTACATAATATTTAAACTCATATAAAACTCAAAGGACATAACGGTGTAGGCAATGAAACAATAGAAGAAGTATGAAGAGGAAAATAGGTACCCGGGACAAGAGACATATTAAAGATTGCATTTGGTTTCTTCCAACGGAATCTCCAACAAATGCCAATGACTTGTTTCTCATCATATCCAAGAATTGAAATGGATTGAAGATGGGCAATTCACATCCCTTAGGCTTCCATCTATTAAAAATATAAAATATAATAATTATTTTTCATTTATTTTCGAGAGAATATGATTGATTAGAATTATTTATCCTACGATTCAAATTTCCAACATACCTCCATTTCAAGAAGTCGGTATCAGGCCTCCCATATTTCATGCAATTTTGGTGTTCGTGGATCGCCCAACAAGTGGTGTTTGTATAATATGGTCCATCAGGATTCGGGATCCACTCTCCTATTGAAATATCACATGTTTCATCATTCATAATCTTTATCTCCAAATCTTCAATATGATATGTGGATGATTTTTCTGATTCATGATTTGCTAAATTTGTAGCATTATACCACTTAGAAGTGTAGTGAAGAGGGATAATACCTAGAATAATTAATGTTAAAGCTAGAAGTATGAATACTTTTGGAGTTCTTTGAGATGCATTATTGGATAACTTTTTCCCACAAGGGAACTCCATTTGCTTGGAGCTAGATTCTTCAATGGAAGTTTGAAAGTGAAAGCAAAGATGGGAGTTGAAGCATAAGAAGTTAAGCTTATAAAAAAATAAGTCATGGAAAATGTCATCAAGAAAAAACAAAGGACTAGTTGGCACTTACATGTGACACAAGCAACGTGCTAGTAATATACTACTAATTATTAGATTTTAGTTGATGGAGCTTAATTTTGTGCCTCGATAGTGTGTATATATATATATATATATATATATATATATCTTTTTTATGCCAGATCTCTAGAATTTACATTTAGTTGATGAACTGAGCTTAATTTTGAACATGTCTACAAGTTAAACATAAATGATATATCATGTATTAAATCTACAAATGCATATACCTTAAATTCAATTTTTATTCACAACTCTTATATGGTAAGCCAAAAAATAAAATAACAACTTGGCATGTCTAGTTAAATTACATGAAAGTTCTTTACAATAATGTCAATGTACATCTATATGGCATAAATCCTTTACTTGTGCAAACACTTATTCTCCTTGGATACCACCTTTTGGATCCCATTATTAAAACTTAAAAGGGTGAGATAGGACCCAACTTGCTCACTCTATCTAGATGGATAATTGAGGAGTACATTAATCAAACTATTGCAAGTGTAAAATCTTTGGTGAATAGTAATTCAATTATGTAATAAATTATCACTTATCAATTTTTAACTTATAGATTGCTCCTCATCTCTTGCTGGACTAGACAACAGTAACATGCCAAGTCTACATTATATTAAGTTTAATTAATGATACCTTAGTATCTTTTGGATCCAAGAAAATTATTATTCTTCAATGAATATATATATACCAAACGACCGGAGTAAGTTTATATTTTATTTTCATATATTATCAATATATCATTTGTGTTAATGATTTGATGATTTTGTATGGAAGTTTTATCTCAATATTTTTTAGAGTGGAAGGTACAAGTTACAAACTCTTTTGACATAAATGAAATATTTCATAATAAGTTATAATTAACGGATTGTTTCAGAAATTATATACCTAAATATTTGAAAATATTGCATAAATATTCACCTATAATTTGTTACTGAAAGGATACTGTAGTGGTTAACTTAAAGAAACAAGTGATAAGTATTGTTCCAATCTGTGATCGAGCAGTAAGATCTGATAACTAGGTAAAGCACCAGCACTTTGCGCGGTGGTGAACTACCTAAATAAGCTTATTAATGTTCGTTCAATTTTGTTTTCAAGTGAGTACAATGACTTGTCAAACTTTGCTATCAAAGCCCAAAAGTACTTGAAGAATGGAGACTTGACCTTGAACCCTAGCTTGAATCTTCTTCTTCAAACTTCTAGAGAGAGAAATATTTGGAGAGGAATAACTTTGGTCTTCTTTTAGATTTTTAGGAGAATGACTTGAATGAACTAATTTGGGGGTTAAAATAACTTATATAGGGGTCTTAGACATAGGCAAAACGACGTAGTATAGGGATAAAATAATTAGAAAAAGACCCAACTACCCTTAAAAATAACTGCTGAGTACTGCTGACCCACGAACCTTGACCGACGAACCGTGGTTTGACCAACGGTCCGTCCTGCTGGTCCGTCGTTCGTGGTCAGAAACTCTCATTTGGCGTCATGGTCCACGGACCCTCAACCACGGACCGTCGGTCAGGCAGTGGTCTCATGGCTTCTGAATATACTGGGTGCCGAATCCACAGACCACACCTACGGTCCGTGGTCCCATCCACGGGCCATGGTTGGTCTCCATCGATGGAACCTAGAAACTTTGTAATCTTGCTATGTTGTCCGTTCACATTATCTCTCCCTTGGGATCATTCTTCCTCGAATGAGATTCTAGACATCACAAAATGATAAGGACTTTAAACTAGCAACCCATCATGCATGCAATTTCATCTAGATGCACACAACCAAAGAGGAACTTCGACTCCAAGCTAAACATATTCAAAGCATCATAACGAAGTTAGGAACTTGACCTAGCAGCCCAATATGCATGCACTTACTAGATTACTCATATCCGAGGAGGAACTACCATCTCCAAGCTAAAAGCATGCTCATATCATCATATCATGAAATCCATATGCAACTCATACTCAAATGCATATATCCAAGGAGGAAACATCAACTCCTAGCTAAAACATGTTCAACAATTCATCTCATGAAGTCTATAGGCAACTCATACTCAATGCACAACAACATGAGGAAAATTAATCATATAAACTCATTTTCTTTCAAAACACAACTTTTTCATGAACATGCATAAGATAAGGAAATCATTGGAATATCTAAAACAAATGACACCAAAACAAAGAGTAAACTATGAGGAACTCATTACCTCAAGCTAGAGTAGGAGTAGAAGGAAAAATATGAGGATATCGGGACATCATATCGGCCTCGGCCTCCCAAGTAGCCCTCAACTAATTGATTCCTCTACAACACTTTCACGGAAGCAACTACTTTATTTCTCAACTTCTTAACTTGCCGGTCTAAAATCTCAACCGGAACTTCCTCATAAGAAAGATTTGCATTAACTCCCAAACCTTCTGAGGAAACTATAGATGTCGGATCTCCAACACACTTTTTCAACATAGAGACATGGAAACTGGATGCCCCGATGCCAAGTCATTAGGCAACTCAAGCATATAAGAAACCTTACCAACATATCTGATATGGGCCTACATAACGGGGACTAAGCTTCCCTTTCTTATCAAACCTCATTACACCCTTCATGGGTGAGATTTTCAAGTAAACCCAATCATGAACATCAAATTTAAGATCTCTTCTTCTAACATCGGCATAGGACTTCTATCGACTTTGGGCTGTTTTCAACCTTTCCCTAATAAGTCGGACTTTCTTCATAGCCTCATGAACTAACTCGGGTCCTATCAATGCAACTTCACCCACCTCAAACCAATCTATAGGAGATCTACACCTCCTACCATAGGCAAACTCAATCAATGGCAAATGGTTATCCAAATTATCCTTAAAATCAATGACACATGCTCTCATCATATCGTCTAAAGTTTGGATAGTACGCTCCGCTTGCCCATCAATTTGTGGATGAAAAGCCGTGCTAAGCTTAACACGAGTACCAAGACCCTTTTGGAAAGATTTCCAAAACTGAGAAGTAAATTGAGTACCTCGATCGGAGATAATGGACAAGGGCACTCCATTCAACCTTACCATTTCCTTCAAATACAACTTAGCATAATTTTCCGCCACATAAGAAACTTTGGCGGGAATAAAATAAGCCGATTTCAACATTCATTCTACTATAACCCAAATCGAAACATATTATCACCGTGTACGAGGCAACCCTACTATGAAGTCCATATTCAAATCTTCCCACTTCCAAGTAGGAATACTAATGTATTGGGATAAACCTCCTAGTTTTTGATGCTCAACTTTCACTTGTTGGCAATTAGGACACTTAGCCACAAATTCCGCAATATCTTTCTTCATCCCATTCCACCAATAGCCTTCCCGCAAATCACGGTACATCTTGGTGGCTCCCGGATTAATGGAATATCGAGAACTGTGGGCTTCTGATAAAATTCGTTCCCTTCGGTCATCAATATTAGGAACACACAAACGACCTTAATATCTTAGCACACTATCTCCCCCTTAGGAGAAAGCCTCAACGAACTTTCTAAGTACTGCTTCTTTCAATTCTACTAAGGTCGGATCAAGACATTGCGTGGCTTTCACATTCGTCACAAAAGACAAATCTGAACTATTCTGAACCATAACACCATCTTTGGTGGAGTCCATTAATCGAACACCCAATCGGGCCAATCTATGTACATCTCGTACCAATTCTCTTTTACCCTCTTCTTTATGGGAAACACTACCCATTGATAGTCGGCTAAGAGCATCCACCACCATATTTGCCTTACGGGGGTGATAGAGAACACTTATATCATAATCCTTAAGTAACTCAGGCCACCTTATTTGGCAAAGATTAAGATCTTATGATTAAACACATATTGAAGACTTTTATGGTCGGTGAAAACATCTACATGAACACCATACAAATAGTGCCTCAAAATCTTTTAAGGAAAAAACAACCGCCGCTTATTCAAGATCATGGGTTGGATAATTCTTCTCATGAACCTTAAGTTGCCTTGAAGAATAGGCAATAACCTTCCCATTTTGCATAAGCACACATCCTAACCCAATTCTTGAGACATCACAATAAACAACAAAACCATCTGTCCCTTCCGATGAAGTCAGCACCAGAGTGGAAGTAAATCTATCTTTTAATTCTTGAAAACTCTTCTCACATGCTTCGAGCCATATGAACTTAGCCTTCTTTTGAGTCAAAACTGTGAATGGAGAGGCAATCGAAGAGAACCCCTGAACAAACCTTCTGTAGTAACCAGCTAAACCCCAGAAACTTCTAATGTCTGAAGAAGTTAGAGGTCTAGGCAACTCTTGACCGCACCTGTCTTCTTAGGATCTATCTCAATACCCTTTAGAAACAATATGACCAAGAAAAGCTATGAAACTTAGCCAAAACTCACATTTACTAAACTTCGCAAAGAGTTGTTGGTCCTTGATAATTTGCAACACAATCCTCAAATGATTGTTGTGATCATCCTCACTTCTCGATTAAATCAATATATTATCAATGAACACAATTATGAATGTTGACACCCAATTTTGGACCTCCACAATATATATTAATCATCGAGCTTCTTAAATTCTAAACGATTTGAAATAAGTGAGTTTATAAAATTCAAAATATTTTTCAAGTTATTTTAAATAGTTTTGTCACTTTTTTTTTTTTATAATTTTTTAATAATATATATGTTTACATAATTATTTATATAATTAGTATATTTTATGAATATTTGAAAATTGTTTAAAAAAGATTTTAGTTTTACTTAAATATTTTATTAAATTAATTTTTGTCTAAATTAGTAGTTAATATTTTTGAATTAATTAGTTCATATTTAAGTTAATTATTTTATTTCGTTAAGATTAAGAAGTTCATTAATTAATTATATTAATTTGTCCTATTTAATTATTAGTCGAATTTACTAATTAACTCAATTTGACTAAGTTCTTAAATTCAATAACTATAATTGCAATCAAATGGGCCAAATTCTCAATTTCAACCTAACATCTTTTCTTAACTCACTTTAAACCCATTTGGAGATCATTTTGGGTTTTTTAGTGCCATTTCCAGCAGCCCACTTACCCAAAACCTTTCCAGCCCATTTTAATTCCAAACCGACCCCGACTCGGTCCACTTCTCAATCAACAAGAGAACCCAGAAGCTTCACGCTTAACAACAATTCACGTCAATTTCAAAGAGAAGCAAATGGCGCCGTCATGGAAAGCAGTTCACGGCGTCTATATACATGTAACAACTTTATTCTCGTCATCTTCTCCTTTCTCCCTCGCCAGTACATTTGTACAGCAGGAGCAGTCTGCATTTTGTCCTTCCTAGCATGAGATTGATCCACGTATCCCCTCAAGGTCAGTCGATTCAATCGAGGCCGACCACCTCACTTTCTTCCCGTTGGAATTTGCTATGATTTGGCATCGAAGCAGGATATTCCTTCAGTTTTTGGAATTCAAAAATGACCCAAAATCTTATCCGATTCCTCATATTTTCCCCCCAAAACAACCTTAATACCTCCTCTATAAAAGCTCATGTTCCTCTTCAGTGAAATCGGTTGGAGAATATATAGAAAAGCTGGAGATAACTCGGAGGGGGGAAATTTCATCTTTTAGGTTTTGTTTCCTTTGGATTTCATCTAAGAAACAGTGACTAGAATTACATATAGGAATAGATTCGTTAAAAAATAAGAAGAGGGCACTCATTAGAATAGAGGCAAAACACAGTGATATAGGCTCTCAAGAGAAATTTCGACTTCTATAGTCATTGAGTTAAGAGCTTCAAATTTGGAGCTCTCGTCCTAAGCTCTCTAATCTTTTTCGCCGGAAACTTCCATTGGAGTTCCTTTCACGTGGTGGTGGAAGGCTTTTCAACTCGTCATCTCAGTTCTGCTACTTCGAAGAAGGTAATACCTCCTTCATCATTTACATTCTATTTCGATTCCAAGCGCTATGTGATGAATCTATTTTCAGTTGGGTTTTTGTGGCTTCATTCTTGTTTTCTTCTTTATTTAGAACTTCTAACTGATCATCGTGTATTTGTTCTTTGTCGTAAGCTATTGTATGAATCAACATATATAGTTGTGTGAGCTTATTTTGTGTTTTCCTTTTCTCCTCATTTCGAATATGTTTACTGAACCAAGCCTGAGCCTCTTAGTTATTGGGAGATAATTGTTTTATTTTTGGTCTCTGAAATGGCTTCATATCTGTGTGATTTTGTCTCATAGTTGTGTATGTCTGATTGTCTTATTCGAATTATTCAGGTTGATTGTTGCAGACTTTCTTTAATGTTAGCTTAAATATGCAAATTTACAGTTGAATCATGCTGATTTTCTCTCTTTGAATATTTGTTTTCTGTTCTAAGGACTCATGATTAATAAATTGGGGTCGAGTTTCTTCAAATTTGAGCTAGTTTCAAGTCGACTGTCCTCTTTTGGGCTTAGTTCTAGTAGTGTTTGTCTTTCTGTTGAGTTACATAAGACATGACCTGGTTGTTTAGAGTCGTTTTAAACGCATGGCAGAGTCAAGTGTTTATTTAGGCAATAATATGATTCACTTAGTTTATTGTTTGATGGCTATTTGTTGGCTTTGTTGGTCACTTTTCTTTTGTCTCAAAGTTTGATGCATTGTTCAGTAGATCTGTAATCTTTTAATGCTACTATCTAAATCTTTCTTGGTTGCCTGTCGAGGTCCTAAAATATAGAGTTGGTTGTTGTTTTAAGTTCTCTTCTGTTGTCTGCCTTTTCTTTATCTCAAAGTTTCTTATATGTGCATGGATTAAGTGACTAGTTGATAGTAAGCTTCAAGGGTTTAGTATTCTAATCATTCTGTAAAAATATCTCAAATGTCATCAGAAGTTGGATCTTGGAAATTTTATGGAGCATGAGTTTTATTGAGTTAGACCTTTGTGGTTCTAATGTGCTAATGTTAATTATCTCTCAAGTTTGACATGAATTGTTAATGATCAATAGAGTTATTTGTTGCCTATGCTTCAGTATGAAGATAAATTTTGCATTGGATTAAGGAGATTGAAGTTTTATTGTTTATTGACTCGTCATCTGTTTCGTATACTAATCCTTATTTCCTTTTTGTTGCATCTAAAATTTGCCTTGAGTTCATCATGAACTCATCTTCCTCCTCTGCATTTCGAGAGAGTCGTAAAGGCTCAATTCCTTCCTCTATTGATTCGGACAACAAGAAAAATTGAAGAATAAGTCTTGAAAATCGACGTACAGGTATCGAAGCGGAAAGAAGGGGTTGTATACGTGCCGTATACAGCCGTATACATAAGATATATAGTGATATACATCCAGTGTATACGCTGTATACTTGAGCATAAATGGGACTAAGAATCCCCAAATTTCCAACTTTGTGTTTTGTTATAATTGGGCCAAAAGCCTATTTATTTTTTGTATCATATGCTAGTTTTAGGACAGGTAAAATTGGGCCTAAAGCTCATAAGAAATTCAGTTTTTATGATAGTCTAGGACATGTGCAAAGTGGTTAAAAGGCCCAAAATAGAAATTAGGCCCAAGTATTGGCCCAGGTGAACATAAAACCATACTTGGGCCCAAAACTAACTCTTTATTTTATCTGTTTTGTTTTTGTTTACTTGTTTATTTGCTAGTCAATCTTAAGATTTTCCTAATTCGATTTTTTCCAAAAGATAGTCATTTTGAGATTTTCTAAAGACAAAATAATTTTACTTATTTTATTACTTGAATAAATATTTTACTTAAGTAATCCCTTATATTATTTCCCTCCCAAAAAATGACTTGTAGTCTTAAAGTTTGTCTATCTCCTAAACTTGTTTAAGCATGCTTATTTTTTTTTATTTTTTTTTTAAAATGGATTAGCCAAATAGTTAATTATTGGATAACTGCGTGTTAGTGGACATTTCGGGTGCTTTCAAACCCTTCCCGAAATGCTAATATGAACACGAACCCCCTTTTCATATTTTCATTAGATTTCTGTTTTAATCTTTTGGAAAAAATAGTTTTCTTAATTTTACTTTAAAAATTAAGTGGCGACTCTAAAAAAACAATATTGTTTTCATTCTTTTTTAAATAAAACAACGAACATATCGAGGTATTGTCTAAACACCTATTGATCAAATCCATAAAAGCCGTCAGGGCATTATTCAAACCAAATGACATCACCAAAAACTCATAATGATCATACCGAGTTCTAAAAGTCGTCTTTGGAATATCATCTTCCTTCACCCTCAATTAGTGATAACTCGACCTAAGGTCAATCTTGGAAAAGTAACTCGCTCCTTGGAGTTGGTCAAATAAATCATCTCTTCTTGGAAGAGGATACTTATTCTTAATAGTCACCTTGTTCAATTGCCGGTAGTCAATACACATACAAAGGGAACCATCATTCTTCATAACAAACAAAACTGGAGCACCCCATGGAGAGATACTCGATTGGATGAAACCCTTATCCAACAAATCTTTCAATTGTTCCTTTAATTCCTTAAGTTCTATCGGAGCCATTCGATAAGGAGGAATAAAATTAGGCTGCATATCTGGGAGAAGGTCAATACCGAAGTCTATTTCCCTTTCTAGAGGAATCCCGGGTAGATCATTTGGGAACACTTCCAGAAACTCATTAACAATGGGGACCGACTCAAGAGTAGGGGTTTCAGAATCCATATCCCTCACCCTAACTAGATGGTACATGCAACCCTTAGAAATCATCCTCCTAGCTTTAAGACAAGAGATAAACTGACTCTTAGGCATAAAATTTACCCCTTTCCACTCTAGGATAGGCTCATTCGGGAACTGAAACTTGACTACACGAGTTCTACAATCGATAGAAGCATAAAAAGAGTGCAACCAATCCATACAAAGGATAACATTAAAATCTAGCATATCAAGCTTTACCAAATCAATAAGAGTAACTCTATGGGAAAAGGAGACGGGCCACTTTCTATAGACCCTCTTAGCCACAATAGAATCATTAACAGGAGTAGAGATAGAAAAGTGATCTAGCAATACTTCAGGAAGCACATCAAACCTCAGAGCCACATATGGCGTCACAAAAGACAAGGTAGCACTAGGATCAAGTAAAGCATAAACATCAAGTTGAAAGACTTTCAATATACCGGTAACCACATCGGGAGAACCCTCTTGATCACCACGAGTCTGTAGTGCATAGAACCTATTTTTCTTAGGATCATTAGAACCTGAACCACTTGGACCAGATGAAGGATAGGGTTGAGCCTTACGACTACTATCTCCCTTATTCTTAGCAACTGAAGGACAATCTCTTATCTTGTGGTCCATCTTACCACAACCAAAACAAGCATTGGAACCTGCTAGACATTTGCCCTCATGCTTTCTTCCACACTTAGCACAATTTGGCAATGAAAACCTACTACCACCTCTTTGAGTTTTAGGGTTAGACACCTTCTCTTTGTTGAACTTAGGAGCATTAGAGGAACCTTGCCCGAAAAACCTTGGTCGAAACCTAGGATGACTATGTCCATGAGACCTTGCATGAGAGAAATTACCATCACAAATTCTAGCCCTCTTTGTCTCCTTAGACCTCTCCTTAAGTTTATCTTCTTCAATCTATTGGGTAGGAACCATGAGATGAGAAATATCCATGTCATAGACAAACATAACTGTACGACATTCTTTCACTACCAATTTGAACACACCCGAAATGAACTTTCTCATCCTTTCCCTAGAGTCGACAACTATAGAAGGAGAATACCTTGACAATTGAGTGAACCTCAAAGCATATTCCTTGACACTCATATTCCCTTGTCAGAGTTCCATAAATGATATAACATGATTTTACGATATTTTTGATGCATTTCATTTGAGTTTGTGTGAGTCTTGGGCATTTTGTTATTAGATATGATGGTGTTTGGTCTCATTTTGCAGGAAATCAGTTTGAAGCAGTTGCCGTTGAAGATAGCTGAAACACCAGGATTTTGGCAACCTACGAGGTTACCCACGAGCCGTCACTCAGTTGACGAGCCATAGGTGAAAGCAGTGGGTCAATGGTTCATGGAAGTCTGACTTAAGTGTGGAACCACAGAGGCGACCTATGCCCCGTAGCTTGAGTGACAAATCATCGATGGTAGTCGTCAATTGATTCAGAAAGTTGAGTTCCAGTACTTGAACCAAAGACATGCAGGACGGAGCATGAATAGGCCTACGAACTGTAGATGGAAACCATTGATAAGTAGACCAGTAATTTTTGCAAACTGCTGAACCACGGAGGTGACCCATGGACCGGTAGTAGATCCATGATCTGTCGTTGGCCACCGTAGGTTGAAAACTGCCAAAACTGAATTTTCCTTATTTTCATTTCCTACTTGGTTTAGGACTTAAGTACTATGAATATCAGTTGTAATTTACGTTTTTAGGGGTTAGACCTTTTTGGAGACTATTGTTCTAAGCTTTTGGAATTATTTTGCAAACTTGTTAGCAATTTAAGTCTTGAAGTTTGTTTATGCAACTTGCTTTCAATTTTCAATTCAAAATTTTGGTATTTATCTATTGTGATTGTAAGTTCATGATTCATCTTATTAACCCTAATATGTATTGTGAATTCTCAAGCATGAGTAGATAAATTCACAACTAGGGTTGTGGAAACCATGAGCAATTAACAATGTATGAATAATAAATAAGTAATTCCTTCGTAAATTTATAGAAGCATAACAGGAATGCAACTAATCCATACAAAGGATAACATTAAATCTAGCATATCAATGTTTATGAGATCAACAAGAGTAACAATATGGGACAAGGAAATGAGACACTTTCTATAGACCCACTTAGCCACAACACCCTCTTAGCCACAACAGAGTCACCAACAAGAGTAGAGACAAAAAAAAGTATCTAACAACACATCCGGAAGAATATCAAACCTCATAGCCACATATGGCGTCACAAAAGACAAGGTAGCACCGGGTCAAGTAAATCATAAACATCAAGTTGAAAGACTTTCAACATACCGGTAACCACATCAGGAGAACCCTCTTGTTCACTACGAGTCTGAAGTGCATAAAATTTGTTTTTCTTGGGAGCATTTGAACTTGAACCATTAGGACCATATGAAAAATTAGGCTAAACCTTCGACAATTATCTCCATTATTCTTAAAAACTGAAGGACAATCTCTTATCTTGTGGTCCATCTTAGCACAACCAAAACAAGAATTGGAACCCGCTAGACACTTGCCCTCGTGCTTCCTTCCACACTTAGCACAAGTAGGTAATGAAAATCCACTACCATTTCTTCCTTGAGCCTTAGGGTTAGACACCTTCTATTTGTTGAATCTAGAAGGAACATTGGAGGAACCTTGACTGAAAAACCTTTGTCGAAACATAAAACAACCATGTCCATCGGACCTTGAACGTGAGAAGCTACCGTTATTTGTCTTAGCTCTCTTTGCCTCCCTAGACCTTTCCTTAGTTTCTCCTCTTCAATTTGTTGAGAATGAATCATGAGACGAGAGATGTCCATATCATTTTCAAGCATAGCAGTACGACATTCCATAACCACTATTTCAGACACACCCAAAACAAACTTACTCATACTTGCCCTAGTATCGACAATCATAGTAGGAGCATATCGAGACAATTGTGTTGCATTCAAAGCATATTCATTCACACTCATACTTCCTTGACGAAGGTTGATGAATTGAAGCACCTTTGCCTCCCTCATATCAAGGGGAAATAACCTCTCAAGGAACACAACTTTGAATTTTTCTCAACCGAGAGGATCCGTATCCTTCAGTCTCATATCTTTCCATTGGTTGAACAAAATTTGAGCAACACCCTTAAGTTGATAAGCGGCCAATTCCGCCTTTTCCACCGATGTCACTCCTATGATCATCAACACCTTGTAATCCTCATCAATGAACTCTTGAGGGTATTCCTCAACCTTAGAACCACAAAATTTTGGATGATTCATTCTAGTGAAGTCCCTTACTCTAGATGCCGCTGTACCCACATTTATGTTCACAGGGACCACAACCTCCCTGTTGACTTGGGCCGTCATGGCTTGAGCCAATACTTGAAAAGCAGCCCTAAGCTCCGCATTAGTCACTTGCTCAGCCAAAGGGTCGACCGGAGCTTGAGGAGAAGCTTCTTGTTCCACATTCTCCCTCACATTTCTTCTAGCATAAGCTCTTTGAGTATCCATCTCTTGTAGAGCATCAGATAAGGATTAGGAGAGAGAGACCTTATTGAGTTAAACTCTATCTCTCGACTTTGGAGTGATGAAAAAAGTGGAGTTTCCTAAACATCTTGTAGCCTCTCATTCATAAATGTGGCGCGCTTCATACCTATGAAGAAGACTCTACTCGACGTGGTTTATGAGTCTTCCTAGGACCTTTCTAAACCTTGAGCTCTGATTACCAAGTTTGTCACGATCCAATGTATCCCCTAGGCATAACATGGCATACAAGACCTCTAGGGCTACTTAGCTTTCATCATACAAGAAATAAAATAAAGAGATTTAAAAGACAGTTCAATATATTAAAGTTTTATATAAAGCATAGTGGAAATCTAAACATTGTCTTAAAGCCATCTAGCACATACAAATGAATATGGGCATAACTCGTACATCATGTTCCAAAACTGAAAGTAAGGAAATACTGAAAACAATAAATGTTTGGTCCTCGAAGCATAAGGACTCACCAAAAGCTTGAAATCTCCCATTGAACTCTAGCCACGAAATTGGGAACCCTGACTGTCGGACCCTACATTTGGGGAAATGTAGGAAAGAGTATACGTTAGTACAAAATATGAACCAAGTATGATAGCCATGCATAAACATATAAAGACATGCTTAAAAGAGATACTTTCATGAAATGCAATGATCAAGCTAAAACATAAGATTAAGAGTTAGAAAACACGTGTCATAAAACATGGTCAATGCACATAGTCGTCATCTTAAACATGTATGAGATACTTCCTTGAAGGAACCTTAGTTCATCATATCTTGCTTATGAGAAGTAGTATTAATCGACATATAAAACCATGTGAGCTATTAATATGGAATCCGGTGTCTCCCACACTGAAAAGGGTTGTCCTACTTGCCAAAGTAAGGACCATGAACTTCTAGGTTATGTGGATCTACTTGCTAATGTCTATCTAGACAATCCTATGTTGGCACATAGTTTATGGGACACGAGTAATCGCCACTTGACCACTTGGTTCTAAGCTTAACTTCCATGGAATAGTTCTTAATCATATTCATCTTATCTTTTAAAGGAACATGGGTAATCACATCTTGTCCTTACATCACGAGACATGGGTAATCACCTCTTGTCTTTCAATTAGAGAGCATGGGTAATCACCACTTGCCTCAACATTAGAATGACTCTTTAACATTGGTTCATTTTAGGTGAGAAGACCTTTCAACCCTAAGAAACCTTATTATGTGAGAAAAACCTTTCACAATCATGCTTTCGTGTGTTACGTGAGAAATCCTTTCAACAACACAACAACAACATCATTGATACTTAACTCTCAAAGAATCCTTAAAACATTTACATGAATTTCATAAGAACATGCATAATTCCAGAATACACTTTTCATAGTTCAAAACCCACTTTCAATCATCAAACATGGGTTAGACATTGGTTCATGGGAGTTCATCATAAAATCATGTAACTATCTCAATTCATGCTTGATGCATCATAAAACAATAAAATAAATCAATAATTAAAGGAACCCATGACATGGAAGAAAACCCTAACTCAATTATGGAATTTTATCTTTATAAATTGGAGAATTTGGGAACTTGATATACCGTGAGTTTACAGTATTTTTGATACGTTTTCACGTAGAAGTTATGTGTGTCTTGGGCTATATTGTATTAGAAATAATGTCTTATGTGTTATGTTTGCAGAAAATAGGCTTGGACGCGGTTGATTGAGATAAAAGCTGAAATTATGCAGAAGGAGCCACCCACGGACCGTCGATGGGAAGGCATAGATGGAACATCAGGGAATTCTGACTAAGTGTGGAACTATGAAGCAACAAAGCCTGGAGCACTAGAAAGGCAAATACTAGTAGGACCACGTTCGCTGTTCAAGCTGCACCCAACCAAGCCAATGATGAAATTTGCGGAGAGATGGCACAGATGAGAACAAAATTGGGTTTGGTACTAAAGCATGTGAGTGGGAGTGCAGAAAAGGTAAATGCGGTGAATTATCTGACTAGGTATCCACCACCATCACCAGTTGAGGAGTGCTACTATAAGGAGGATGCGTACTTGGTAAATGATCAGACGGGGGGTTTTCGAACCAAGCCCCAGGTTCCAACTCTGATAATTGGAGCCAAGGTCAAGGAAACCAAGGTCGAAACTATGGAAGCTACAATCGTTAGAGTAACTACAACCGTGAAGGTAACTATGTCTGGGATGGGAACTACAATCGCGATGCCAAATACAACCAAAACAAATATGGCAACAGAAAAGATAAGGCTGGGCCATATGTTCCTCCTGGTAATAGAGAGGGTGGTAGTAGTATGTCAAGAATTGAGGATATGATGCAAAAGATGATGAAAAGGTTTGATGCAACTGATGAGAATGTGAAAGAGATGCAAAATGACTTGTCTGGAATAGGTCAAAAAGTTGATGCCCATGCACTGTCTATCAAGTAACTTGAGTAGCAGTTTAGTAAGTTGTCCACTAATGCAAATCCACGTCAACCTGGCACACTTCCTAGTAACACCATCCAGAATTTGAAAAATGATGGGCATTGTATGGCAGTCACTACTCGCAGAGGAAATCAGACCATTGATCTACCCATGCCTTCTGAGGTTGAAAAAGTGGTAGAACATGATAAAGATGAGATTGATGTTACTAAAGGCTCAAAAGATAATGCGGAAAAGGAAGCTGAGTTGACTCAAAAAGTTGTTCCTATGCCTCGACTGCCGCCTCCGTTCCCACAAAGATTGGTAAAGAAGACTGAAGAGGGTATATACCGCTGGTTCATAACTATGTTGAAGCAACTTTCCATCAATGATCTGTTGATAGAAGCCTTGGAGCAAATGCCTGGGTATGCAAAATTTATGAATGATTTGGTGACCAAAAAGAGGGTTGTGAGTTTTGAGAATGATGAGAGAATGCAGCATTGTAGTGCCACTACTAGGTCACTTGTGCAAAAAAAGGAGGATCCTGGAGCTTTTACTATCCCTTGCACCATTGGGGTTATTCATTTAGCGAACGGTTTGTGTGATTTAGGTGCTAGCATTAACTTGATGCCGTTGTCCATCTATAAGAAGTTAGGTTTAGGGGCTCCAAAATTGAATGCGATGCATTTACTTATGGCTGACCGAACTATGAAGAGACCTATTGGAGTGCTCCAAGATGTTCTTGTGAAAGTGGAGTCATTTATCTTTTGAGTAGACTTTGTGATACTTGATTGTGAGGTTGATTTTGAGGTCCCCATCATCTTAGGGAGACCATTCCTTGCTACTGGGCGTACCTTATTCAATACGGATAGAGGGTTGATGAAGTTCTGATTGAACAATGAGGAGGTTACTTTCAACATTTGTAGGTCTATGAAGCAGGAAAGTGATTTGAAAGCGGTTTTTATGGTAAATCACGTTGTGGAGCAGGGTTCTGAAGTGTCTATTGAAGAGAGGTTGAGTGTGATGCACTAGCTGCGATAATAATGAATTTTGATAGTGATGGGATTGAAGACTATGATGAGTTAGTTGCCGAACTTGATAATTTCGAATTCCTTTCCAAGTCAAAAAGATTGGAGTTAGATATGAAGAATCGTGATTCACCGCCTGCAAAACCATCTGTAGATGTGCCTCCAAAACTGGAACTCAAGGCTCTACCATCCCACTTGAGGTATGTTTTCTTAGGAAAGGATAGCACTTTACTGGTAATCATTGCTGCAGATTTGAGTATGGAGCAAGTTGAGGCCTTGGTTTCTGTATTGAAGAGGTTAAAAAGGGTTATTGGGTGGACTATTGCAAACATTATTGGGATCCCTCTGGGCATTTGTTCTCACAAAATCCAACTCATGCCAGACACTAAGCTTAGTATTGAGCACCAAAGAAGATTAAATCCCCCTATGCAAGAGGTTGTGAAAAAAAAGATCATTAAATGGTTGGATGCTAGAGTTATTTATCCCATTGCTGATAGTAGTTGGGTGTGTCCTGTTCAATGTGTGCCCAAGAAAGGGGGAATCACCGTGGTTCCAAACTCTAAGAATGAGCTTAATCTAATGAGACCGGTGACTTGTTGGAGAGTGTTCATGGACTTCCGCAAACTAAATGCATGGACAGAAAAAGATCATTTCCTAATGCCGTTCATGGATCAGATGTTGGATTGTCTCACTGGTAAGGGTTGGTATTGCTTTCTAGATGGGTATTCAGGCTACAATCAAATCTCTATAGCTCCGGAAGACTAAGAGAAGACAACCTTCACTTGTCCTTATAGGACTTTCGCTTTCAAAAGAGTGCCATTCGGGTTGTGTAATGCTCCGGCAACTTTCCAGAGGTGTATGCTGTCGATTTTTCAGCTATGGTGGAGGACACTATTGAGGTATTTATGGATGATTTCTCTGTGGTTGGTGACTCATTTGATGGTTGTTTGATGTATCTGGCCGAGGTACTGAAACGAAGTGAAGAGTGCAATCTTGTGCTAAATTGGGAAAAGTGCCACTTCATGGTAAAAGGGGAGATAGTTCTGGGTCATCGCATTTCTTAGAAAGGTGGTGAGGTTGATAGAGCCAAAGTTGAGGTAATAGAAAAGCTTCCACCACCTATCTCTGTGAAGGGTGTTAGGAGTTTTCTTGGGCATACAGGTTTTTACTGGAGGTTCATAAAATATTTCTCAAAAATTGCACACCCATTGTGAAAATTGCTTGAAAAGGAGTCTAAGTTCTATTTTGATGATGCTTGTTTGAGAGCATTTGGAGAGTTAAAGGCTAAGTTAACTTCCACACCTATCATTATTTCACCGGATTGGGGACAATTGTTTGAAGTTATGTGTGATGGTAGTGGGGTGGCACTTGGAGTAGTATTGGGCCAAAGGCGATAAAAGATTCTTCATCCGATTTACTATGCCAATAAAGTACTGAGTGTGGCTCAAAATAACTATATTGTGACTGAACAAAAACTCCTTGCTGTGGTTTTCGAATTTGAAAAATTTAGGTCCTACTTGCTTGGTTCTAAGGTCATAGTGCATACTGACCATTCTGCAGTGAGGTACCTTATGGCAAAAGAGGATGCCAAACCGAGGTTGATTAGATGGGTGTTGTTGTTACAAGAGTTTGATTTTGAGGTGAAAGATAAAAAGGGGATCAAAAATTAAGTTGCCGATCATTTGTCTAGATTGGAGGAGGAAGCTATGGTCAAGTTTGAGGATGGTTTTGAGATTAATGATGCATTCCCAAACGAACATGTATTGGCTGCTTCTTATGATTTTATTCCTTGGTTTGCCGATTTTGCTAATTACTTGGGAAGCGATTTGGTTCCTTCGGATTTCTCATTTAACCAAAGGAAAAAGTTTATGCATGATGTGAAGAAGTTCTTTTGGGATGAGCCTTGTTTCGTACTTGTGCTGATGGGATTATTCTTCATTGTGTGCCCGAGGTTGACATGATGAGTATACTAGAGGCGTGCCATTCATCGCTTGTTGGTGGGCACCATAGTGGTATTCAATCTGCTCATAAAATCTTGTAGTATGGGTATTACTGGCCTACCATCCACCAAGATGCTCATGATTTCGCCAAGTCTTGTGACCGTTGCCAAAGAGAAGGAGGAATTTCAAAGAAGCAAGAGCTACCTATGAATCCGATATTGGTGATTGAGCTATTTGATGTCTGGGGCCTTGACTTCATGGGTCCATTTGTAAGTTCACATGGGATAAAGTATATTCTTGTTGCAGTTGACTATGTATCGAAATGGGTGGAAGCAATTGCGCTTTCAAACAATGAGGGTAGTAGTATCACCGAATTCCTGAAAAAGAGTATCTTCTCCAGATTTGGTACACCTATGGCAATTATCAGCGATGGAGGTTCTCACTTTTGTAATAGATTGTTCAAGGCGTTGCTAGATAAATATGGAGTTCGTTACAATGTAGCTACTTCTTGCCATCCGCACTCTAGTGGGTAAGTTGAGGTGTTAAACAGAGAGATAAAGAAAATCCTTGCAAAGACTATGAACGCCAACCGAACTGATTGGTCAAGAAGGCTTTATGATGCTCTATGGTCTTATCGCACCGCATTCAAAACTCCCATATGTATGTTCCCCTACCAACTTGTATATGGGAAGTCATGCCATTTGCCTGTAGAGCTAAAGCATAATGCAATGTGGGCGTTGAAGAAGTTGAATTTGGATTAGGGCGCTGCATCGATTCAAAGATTGAATGACATGAATGAGCTTGATGAGTTTTGCCTAAAGCATATGAAAGTTCAGCCTTATACAAGGAGAAGATGAAGAAGTATCATGATCAAAAGATTGAAAAGCGTGAATTTGTTGTGGGTGATCTGGTGCTTTTATTCAACTCAAGGTTGCGCTTGTTTCCTGGCAAGCACAAGTCCAAGTGGACCGGGCCATTCAACGTCACACAAGTATTTCCACATGGAGCGGTCAAGCTCGAGAACAAAGAGGGAATAAGGTTCGAAGAAAACGGGCATAGGATCAAGGTCTACATGGGTAAATAGGAGAGTATGCAAGAAGTGATTGAAGCCTACTATCTTAATGAAGTCTGAGTAATCAAGGTGTCTGTGTCGTTCTGCGACGTTAAATTAAGTGTTGCTTAGGAGGAAACCCAAGATGTAAAATCTAGCCAACTATAGGTTTTTCTTTTCAATATAGAAATTTCTTGTTTTATTTTGATTTTTGTAGCTTTTTTGATAGGTGTTTTATTTTTGTAATTAGTATTGGCTAGATATAGAATAGGGTCCGTGTCTAATAAGTGTCCAAAAAATGTAAAAAAAGAAAGTCCTAATGGTTGCACGTGTGCAGGGATGAAAAACGAAAAATAATCTGTAAAAAATAGCTGTGCAGTGGTCTATAGACCCCATCGACAGTCTGTTGGTCCATCCACGGACCGTGGATGGAGTCCGTAGATCCCAGGTAAGTTTTCTAAATTTTGTAAGTGTCAAAGTGACCTACGGTCGAAAGGTCGATCCACGGACCATCGACGGGGTCTCGTGGGTCTAAAATTAGGGTTACCTGACCCAACTTGAACCCCTTTCCAATAAATGCCTTTTATTTTAAAACCATTCCCCACTTCCAAAACTCCCTCCCAACCATTTTCAACCCCCCATATACCCAAAATCATCCATCAATCCCCCATATCACTCTTATAATCAATTACCCAAATCCCATAAATCCCCTCTTCCCTCCTAGATCAATCCCCACTTCTACTCTTCTTCCCCAACGATTCCACAGTCTGGGTTCGGTGTCGTAAGGATAACAAAGGGTCACTGATTTCATTACAACACACACTCATCATCGGTGATTACTTGTAAGGTAAACATATTTCTCCCAAACTTTGAATCACTTCATTGTTTCAATTGAAATCATATCGATGAACTTGACCTTGGGTTATTAGTTTCATGTTTGAATGTTGAATTATAAGTTAGAAACACCCTTGGTATGATGGTATGTGAGTGTGTAGTTAATTAAAACTAATTAATTCAAGTTAAAAGGTCTAATTGGAAGTTTTGACTTAGGGTTGTTTGGTGTTTTCTGTGTAAATGTACCTAAAATCGAATGGTCACAACCCTAAGGATGATACACTACCAAAATATATGTTAAAATGCATGTGTAGGCGTAATATCCTTGTATAATTGTTGAAATATGACATGAAGTGTGCGTTAAAATTTGAGACCTGGCACAACACTGACCCACAACATCAACCCAAGGACCGTAGGTCAAGGCCCGTGGACCAGTGACATCCCTAAATTTTCTCAAGTGTAGAACCATGGTGTGGACGATGGTCCATCGTTCCATTGACGGACCGTTCTGCACATCTAGGACCTGATTTTCAACCATCTGACCCATGGAGGGGACCCACAGACCATCGTTCCATCAACAGATTATAGGTACCCACCGTAGGTCGATAGTTCAGCTATTGTCCAGAATTTTTTTTGAGTTCGTGTTTTGGTCCGACTCTTGTTCTAAAATTATTCCATGAGTATAATTGCACTATTTTGGTACTAACTAAGCTTCCACAGGTACCATGGCCCCAAAGCAAGCTCCGACCTACACTGCCAAAATCAAATCAAAATCTGTTAATCCCTCTCTGTGGCTGCTTGATGAGGATACGCATGGGGAGTACATTCCACCTCCTACTAGGACCTCCCCACTACTCCCAGCACTACACGAAACATGATTTTTTTGAATTCTAAAGCATGATTTTCTAATTGATCTTTCTAGCAATTATATTGCATGAAATACTGATGATGAATACAAACTAGGGTTCTGAGTTCTATACATGGGATTACATTAATTCTTCAAGAAAATAGGTAATTAGTGCAATGGACCTATATCAACTAACTTTCAATGGATTCCTAAGGGTTTGGAAACTCTAGGTCTAAAATATTTATGAGAACTTTGAGGAACTGACTGAATTCTAGGGACCTAATGGATGAAAGGAACCCACTAGTGAAATCCCACATACCTGGTGATGAAATCTACAGAGAAATCCTTTGGATTTTGGGGTTGAAATTGAAGAAGACCTCTGCTTGTACTTGGGAAAACTATCGTCTTTTTTCTCTTCTTTTCGTTCTAAGTTAGGTGATTTTAGGAGAATGAGGGTTTTAGGTAGTTTTTGACTAGTTTGCTAAGCTTAGATTGAGTAAAATGACGTAGTTTAAGCATTAAATGATGTAGTTTAAGTACCAAACACATAGAGGAAAATATCAATGCGACCCTGACTTAAATGCTGCCGAAGTGGCTTCAAGATAGGCTTCACGGACCGTCATGATGATCAAGGTCCGTCTAGCAGCTCATGAAGATTCCCTTACTAACAAGGCTTCACTAAAATGAACATAATTAAAACTCGAAGCTTGGAATTAGAAACACTTGGTGGCGTTGGAAACAGGGCTCAAAGATCTTTAATTTGATAGGTCATGGGACACCTAATTCATTTTGAGCTGAAAGTTATGGCTGTTTGAAGTTGACCCTAAACTCTAAGTATGACAGGTCTCTTTCACGGACGACTTTACGATCCATGAGGAGCTCAACAGAATATTTAAACATCTGTGGTGTTTAACCAGTGACTTTGAGGGTGAAACCTCACTTTAAACTTAACAAATTGACTTCAAGATAGGCCTCACGGGCCATCATGAGCACCACGACCTGTCAAGTGGGTCGTGAAGATGCTCTTCCCAAAAGGCTTCACTAGAAAAAACATATTTTTTACCCTGGGCTCGGAATTAGACAAACTTGGTGGCGTTGGAAAGATGACTCAAAGACCTTTAATTTGATAGGCTGTGAGCCACCTAAATCATTTTGTGCTGAAAGATATGATCGTTTGAAATTGACCCAAACTTCAAAGTCTATGAAGCCTCTTTCACGAGCCACTTCATGGCTCGTATGAAGCACCACAGACAGTGTAGTGGTTTGTGGTACTTCACAGTAGCCATGGTGGTTTTGTGTCCCCCTCACAGGACAAGACACGGCCCGTGTGGAGCTCCACGGACCGTGTAGTGTCCGTGGTCTTTCACCTTTTGCTGGGTGCAAAACCACGACATGGTGACATGACGTGGTCCTCTTCACAGCACGTGGACCCCCTCCGTGGTTTTCCCTTCTCTCTTGTTCAATCTTAGTTTTGATTATTGAGGTGTTACAACTTATCTTTCTTTTATAGACTTTGTATTATGTGACAAGATGACCAGCTGATCATTGGTAGAAGAGGATAAGCCATGCTAGACATTTTAACCTTGGGATGTAGTCCTCATAAATATACAAATCGGGATCGATCCATGATAGACTTTTAGTCCCTGGGCTACCACCCATAATAATATAGATTGGGATCAGCCTATGATAGGTATTACCACCTCTGAGCTTCCACCCTTAAGTACAAGAATTAGGATCAGTCCATGCTAGGTAATTTAACCCCTGAGCTGCCACCCATAATTATGTAGATCTGGTTTACCTTGTCTTTTTAATCTTTGAGATTGTTCTTTTAATGTTCTTAACTCTTTTGAGATTGTTCTTTTGATGTTCATAACTCTTTTGAGATTTAGGACTTCATACCAGTGATTTACACATGTGAATAAATTAATTGAGGCAAAAACAATGATATAGGAAGAAAATGTAACTTTATTGTGCTACTTAGGAACTTATATGATTCATGAACTTCATTTAGGAACAATGAATACAGTTGATCCATGAAGGCGTGTGGCAAGTAAGGACATGTAGCGAATGAGTCACTAAGGTGTATAACAAGTGGGCAACTGATTCTGCTTAGAAGATGATTCAATTAAAACATATTTGAACATTTCACACGGGGGCATAAATGCATTTGTAATAAAGACTGTAACTTCTCAAATAGAAAGTCAAGGACGGTATATGATGATATGATAGCTAAACACTTAGTAGACGATGTCAAATGAAAGAGTGCATAAATATCTGAACTAATGAAGCACATGACATAACTTAAATAAGGGTTGTACATTCCATACAAGGACATACAAAATGAATAATGGACATAATGTGTATCTGACATATAAATACTTGTAACATATATAATGAAGGATCTTGTTGACTCAATGAACCTCATTTGACTTGGTAGATAACTCACGGTGCTTACTATTTAAAGTACCTTTGTCAAAATAGTACTTTGGAAGTGTAAACACATAAATATTTGATAATGAGCACGTACATAAGTAGTTTGACAGACTTATGAAAACTTGGATGGTATATGGAAGATCATTAGCTACATTGGAGAGTGTACACCATCACATTGTATCTTTTACTATGAGGATCACTTAGAGATCTCAGTTTTTTGATACACAGATCATGCCAAAAGATATGGAATAAAATAGCCTTAGATAACTCTCTGTACAACTTTGGATATTAATATGAGTTAACCGTCTTTCTTTTAGATTATTTATCTACAAGGAGTAAATAATAAAACTAGCATTAGTAGCTGATAAACAAGTTTGGGCTACTTGATCAGACCAAAACCGTAATTAGCAGTAAATCTATAATTGATCCCATCAATGGTGTTCTTCCCACCCATTCTCCTCTAATTTTTTCGTACACTATAAAGCCTTCTTATGAGATCCTCCGAAATTCCTCAGGCTTTATAACATTTGGAAATCAATATACCAAGGGATAGTAGGAAGTAAGCTCATGCAATACTCAATTAAGTGGTGTATCACAACACTTTCAATGTTCTATCCTCTAACCAGTTCCCATGACTTCTCTGCACATATCCAACCGCACCGCCTTATTTTACGATAGACAGAACAATCCCTAAGCATCACAATATGGAAGTAGCAATATGAACTCACGGCTTCCGATCAACATCTTGTGAGTTCCAACCAACATTACATTTATGATGTTCAAAACGAGCTCACAATTAAAATTTTATGGGACTCCACTCCAGGCTGTCCCAACAAGCACATCCTTCCTGAACATTTACCAAACTCATACCATATAGAGGCAACACGCCTCAATTCATTAACACATACAAAGTTTCACAAGCAATGCAAGAACAACAGAGGGATGAAAATTTCCATAGCTTATCTTGCTGGAAAGAAACCTCACTTGCTAAGACTTAAATTCTTCAAGGTTTAGGTTGTCCTCTCCCCCTTACCTTGATGTTAAATCAGTTTATTCACTTGAATTCCTTAAGATGAGAGATTTTCTACCAACTTGTACTTGAAAAACAAAGGGTTTGCTTTAGATTTTAATGGTGAAGCTGTAGACCAGAACTCTTGGAGCTTCTATGGCTTTCCTTGGGAGTAGTTTTCTGGAGAATAAGTGATGAAATATCTGTGATAAGCTTGAGTCCTTTAGAGGTCCCTTCTTGACGTTTTCATTTAATAAATTGGAGAAATAATATGGTCCTTAACTTTAATTAAGTAGGTGCATCACCTCCTTAATTTCATCCACAAGTTTTTAAGTAGGTGCATCACCTACTTTCTCTTTTCACTTAAAATGCAGTCCACTTATTCTAAGTAGGTGCATCACCTACTTGCCCTTTTCACTTAAAATGCAGTCCACTAAATTTAAGTTGGTGCATAACCTACTTGTCACCTATTAGCATAGTTAGTCAAGCAAGCACCTCACTTATTTTACACCATTTTCCCAATCTTAGTTTCTTTACAAGATGGTAACACTAATACACACTTTACCACTTTGAGTTTTACATAAAATACCACCTTTTACTATCTCGAGTTCAAATTTTTTTAAGTTCACATAGTCGTAGATGTGTTGGACGGCACGGGGTATTACATCATCCCCCCCTTTGGATTATTCTCCCTTGAATGAGCTGTGTTTCTTAAAACAATGTCAATTGTGAGTATTATTCAAAAAAAAAAATGTAAAAGTTCATTTTTTAAGAGCTACCTAAAACATGTCAGTTGATTAAGAGCACATATAGGCAATCCTAGAATGGCGTTGCAGCAGATGTAGCACATGCAATAATCAAATGACATGTAAGTCTCCTCTTAGCCATATATATTCAAGTAACAATTTTGTACAACAAAATTTATCATTCTCTCCTTTTTATAAACAAGCCTAACAAATACTTGGAATACGAGAATTGCAAGTATTAGAATAAATTAACTAATGCAAAACGAACAAGTTAATAGATGCATATGTTATAATAGTGTTGGAAAGACACTTAATATAGGAACATGGAAACTTTCCTTAGCCATTTTCTACATATAAGGGCTGTACTAAAATTTACTAGGTTCCCAACCATTTCTTGCAAAATCCTTACTTCATCCTATATGGGGAAACTTTATCCCAACATGTTTAATACTTAAGTCAATAAGAACAGAGGGGTATAACATATTAATGCATAAGCCACATGAAGCCTATGACACATAAGCAAGCATGCATGTGTGAGCAATAAGCAGTAAAGAAGTTCTTTAGCATACTAACAAGTGTACATAAGAGACATACGATACATGGACATTTGAGTTATAGGGACATATGTATTAAAAGTCAGTAATATATAAGCAAGTGAGGTAGATAGCATGTGAGAAAATGAACTATAAGACATTTAACACAAGAGAAGATGAATTACAAAAAGTTAGTACATAAGCCTGTGGACTACAATATATGCAATTATAAATCATGTGAGCACGTGTACTATCACATGAATAAATATACTTCATGAAATTTAAGCAAGTGTGTGACACATGGACAAATAAACTTTGGGGCCTATAATGCTTAAACAAGTAGGCTATGAGACATGTAACATATAGGTACATGGTCTATGAAACATATGACATGTAGACAAGTGACTTATGGTACATATAACCCATGAGAAAGTAATTTATAATGCTTATAGAATATGAGCCATTAATCAATAATGAATATAAAATATGGACAAGTGTTTTGTGGCAAGTCATTGGCGATATAAGGCAACGTCTTATAAAATGTATAACAATAACCAAGTTATGTTTTTATGAAGAAGATAACACCACATGCAAGTGTTTTATGACATATGTAACATGTGTGGAAATGATCCATAAAGGGTATATCAGTACAAACAGTTGAGCTTTAGAATATATAGCATGTACAATTATGTAGGCAACCAAAGCCTTTGAAACCCAGAGACATTCTACAGAAACACACCATCATAACTTAAGTAAAAACATACTGCCACTAATTCTAATTCATGGGTGTAGTTTCACTTGTTTTTATTTACTCACCTCAAAATATATGAAATTGATTTTTCCATGGTCTTTTAGCTCTTAAGAATTTTTCTCACAAGTGTTCCAACCATTAGAATCGAGCAGTTTTCTAAGTAAATTTAAACATTGGGGCAAGGGTAGGAGAAGTCTCCTATAAGCTTCTGTAGTAATTGGGGTCTGAGACTAGCTATGCCTTTGTTACTAGTTGACAATATATAGTCACACTTGATGTTTGATACCTTATTAAGTTTAAATAAGCAGATAAACAAATGAATATTGAGGGCATCATAATCAATGATATTTTCTCACACGTTACCAATTACACATAATATAAAGTACATGCAAAGTCATATCATGATTTTATAACACATAAGGGTTAACCACTTTGGATCAACAAGTTAGGTATGATCATGCTAATGGATTTTCTATTACGGTATAATAAGTGAGTGTGCTTTACCCCCTTTCCATGCAAGAAGGGAACAAAAATAAAAACAATTGTCATATGATCAATTGTCCTCTCCTTTTGTTGAGCTATGATTGAAGCTTGATTTAGTTGACTTTATATATATATATATGTATGTATAATGACCAATCTTTATTTTTCTATGAGTAATGTAGGTGCACCCCATGGTATAACACTGGTCAATGTATCTTCTATCAATGCAATCTTTTGATGTTCCTCTTTATTCTTGTAGCTATTAAGATTGGGTACTAAAATGAACATTAATATTAAAATGATTCCTCTATCTAACGAAAGAAGAAAAATGTTTAGTGAGTTTTTCTGGTGTGCTTATCTCTCTATCTTTCCCTTTTTTTCTATATCACATGCTTAATAATAATCCTCTACAATAGAGACACAAACCTATGTCACCTATTATTCTAACAGTCATAAACGTCATTTTCTTGTACTATCAGGGAACTTCATTCAACTCATCCCTTCATTATATGGATATTCAAATGTCATTCTCCTTTATTTCCTATGTAACCAAATACTCTTCTGCTAGTGCTTAATTAATACTACTCCTTCTCTATTGATAATATTCTAATAGACCATAACTTATGTTTAACCCTTCAACATTTCCAACCTTAATCTTTTTCGTTGCATTCTATTCTATAACCAAAACATAGACCACAATATAGAAAGAAAATACATATAGTTTTATATGTAACAATTGAAGTACTTATCCTATGAGTTTTCCCACCACAAAAGGATCAGACATTTTAACCTAATTGGGGTGGTCTTATGCACCTATCTTATAATTCGAACTACTAACATACTTGAGATGATGATTAAGAATTTAGGTCCCATTAGTTAACTAAGGATATCTCTAGCCAATACCAATGTGGTACATTCACATACTAGACTATGATTCCGCCATTAACTAATACAAAACTAAATCAATAACTTCTATTTCTAATACATACATAATCTGGAAGATTCTATTTTCATTATTGACAAGGTACTAACTGCCCTCTATAGGATTATATCCTAAAATCACTGAAGGAGTCTTATGAAGGAATTCTCAAACTCAAGAACAAGTCACTTTCTCCTAAGAAACTGTATACTATTCCAGCCCATATCTTTGACTAGGTAACCATTTATTATGTAACATATGAGTAACCCTATTATATCTCGCTCAGATAAATCAAGATGATGCAAGTGGTATAAATACAATTATAGATGCAAGTAACACATAAACCGTTACAAGCCTTTCTCTGAATTTTGATAACATGAAACCTTTCTCTGGAAATTTCCTCTTGGATGATGCTGGCGTTGGCCTTTGGGACACCTTTAAACTTAACAGTAGAAGACATAATCTAGATTAAATAGATCATAATATGAGTGGGAATAGACTTCATAACATAGCTCTATTGCATAATCTAGATTATGAAAGGTTAAATTTCCTACATGTCCAAGCAACCCCTTAATTATAAAAGTGGCACGCAACACATTCATAAGTAAGGCTCTACTAGACATGACTTTGAAGACACCTAGGATGACCTTCTCTATACTACTTTTGTCATGCCCCAAATTCCATTGAGACGGACATACACCCGATACCCTAAAGACCCAAAAGAGCCAACTTATAACTTTTGCTTATCGTACATGCACCTATGATAATTATGAATCTTTGATGAGTATAGGAAGATACTCTAATAAAAGACACACATAGATAGGCCCAAAATAAATGTACATGACTTGGTTATTGAGGCCTTGAATACTAGAAAACAAGACACAACATGTGCTTTACTTTGACATTAGTTTACTAAGCCTCTAAAAGATAGACACTTAGCTTATGACGGGATAGGACCTTGCCATACCCCTTAAGTATAATATAATTTCAATTGTATACTAGAGAATCAACAAAGTTCTAAAGCAACCTGGAGCTCACCAAAGGTCGTCGAGTATCCTATGCTTATACTGAGAGATTTTATTTGCTGGAGTACCTGTACCTGCAACTTAAACACAACATCCCCCAGGAGGGACATCAGTACAAAATAATGTATTGAATATCTAAGGCATAAATTAACCATATATAAAATAAGAGCTCAAGTTAAATCAGGTACAAATGTACAAATATTCTGTATATACCACCTTTGCTTATACACTTGGAAACACGTACCTTACATTCACCTTTGCTTATTCATGTGGAATCATGTACATTACATTCTTTGCTTTAGTTTACTCATCTTTGTTTTATAGACTTTGTATCATGTGACACGATGACCAGCTGATCAGTGGTAGAAGAGGATGATCCATGCTAGGCATTTTAACCCCTGAGATGCAGTCCTTATAAATATACAAATCGGGATCGACCCATGCTAGCTTTTAGCCCTTGGGCTGCTACCCATAATAATATAGATTGGGATCAACCCATGCTAGGTCTTACAACCCATGCTAGGTCTTACAACCCTTGAGTTTCCACCCTTAAGTACAAGAATTAGGATCGGCTGATTCTAGGTTATTTAACCCCTAAGCTACCACCTATAATTATATAAATTCAATTTACCTTGTCTTTTTAATCTTTGAGATTGTTCTTTTGATGTTCATAACTCTTATGAGATTTAGGATATATAACAGTGATGTAGATTTGAGGAAATTAATAGAGGAAGAAACAATGATATAGGAAGCAAATGTAACTTTATTGTGCTACTTAGGAACTTATATGACTCATGAACTGCATTTGGGAACAAAGAATACTGATGATCCATGAAGGTGTTTGGCAAGTAAGGATATGTAGAAAAATGAGTCATTAATGTGTATAACAAGTGGGCAAGTGATTTTACTTAGAAGATGCTTCATTTAAAACATATTTGGACATTTCACACGGGGGCATACATTCATTTGTAATAGAGACTGTAACTCCTCAAATCGAAAGGCAAGGACTGTATAAGATGATAAGATAGTTAAACACTTCGTAGACAATGTCAAATGAAAGAGTGCATAAACATCTGAACTAGTGAAGCACATGGCGAAACCCAAAGAAAGGTTGTACATTCCACACAAGGACATATAAAATAAATAATGGACCTAATGTGTATCTGACATATGAATACTTATAAGATATATAATGAAGGATCTTATTGACTCAATGAACCTCATTTGACATGGTAGATAACTCATAGAGCTTACTATTTAAAGTACCTTTATCAAAATAGTACTTTTGAAGTATAAACACTTATATATTGGATAATGAACATGTTTAGAAGTAGTTTGACAGACTTTTGAAAACTTGGACAGTATAATGAAGATCATTAGCTACATTGGAGAGTGTACGTCCTCACATTGTATCTTTTACCAATAGGATCACATA
The DNA here is from genome assembly GCA_035578085.1 of Solanum pinnatisectum. Classification (NCBI taxonomy): domain Eukaryota; kingdom Viridiplantae; phylum Streptophyta; class Magnoliopsida; order Solanales; family Solanaceae; genus Solanum; species Solanum pinnatisectum. The sequence continues at coordinate 377,684 of JAWPEI010000065.1, forward strand.
GAGATCTCAATTTGTTGATACACAGATCATGCCAAAAGATATGGAATAAAATATCTTTACATACCTTGCTGCACAACTTTGGATATTACAATGAGTTAACCATCTTCCTTTCAGATTATTTATCTACAATGGATTAAATAATAAAACTATCATTAGTAGTTGATCAACAAGTTTGGGCTACTTGATCAGACCAAAACAGTAATTGGTAGTAAAATATAATTGATCCTATCAAGGGTGTTCTTCCCACCCATTCTCCTCTAATTTTTCCATATACTATACAACCTTTTTATAAGGTCCTCCGAAACTCCTTGGGCTTTATAACGTTTGGAAAATAGTGTACAAAGGGATAGAACGAAGTAAAGTCATGCAACACTCAATTAAGTTGTGTATCACTACACATTCAATGTTCTATCCTCTAACCAGTTCCCATGACTTCTCTACACATATCCAGCCACACCCTCATATTTAATGATACACAAAATAGTCCCTAAGCATCAAAATGTGGAAGTAGCAATATGAACTCACGACTTCCGATCAACATCCTGTGATATCCAACTAACGTTACATTTAAGATGCTCAAAATGAGCTCACAATCAAAATTTAAGAGGGACTCCACTTCATGGCCGTACCAATAAGCACATACATCATGAACATTTACCAAGCTCACACCATATAGAAGCAACACTCATCAAATCATTAACACATACAAACTTATAAAAACAATGCAAGAAAAAGAGATGAATGAAAATTTGCATAGCTTACCTTGCTTGACAGAAACCTCACTTGCTAAGACTTGGATTCTTTAAGGTTTAGGTTGTCCTCTCTCCCTTACCTTGATGTTAAATCAGCTTATTCACTTGCATTACTTAAGATGGGAGATGTTCTACCAGCTTGTACTTGTAAAACAAAGGGTTTGCTTCAGATTTTAATGGTGAAGCTGTAGACAAGAACTCTTGGAGCTTCTATGGATTTCCTTAGGAGTAATTTTCTGGAGAATAAGTGATGAAGGGTATGTGATAAGCTTGAGTCCTTTAAATGTCCCGTCTGGATGTTTTCACTTAATAAATTTGAGAAATAATATGGTCCTTTACTTTAAGCAAGTAGATGCATCACCTCATTAATTTCTGCCACAAGTTTTTAAGTAGGTGCATCACCTACTTGCCCTTTTCACTTAAAATGCAGTTCACTTATTCTAAGTAGGTGCATCCCCTACTTGTCCTTTTCACTTAAAATACAGTCTACTAATTCTAAGTAGGTGTATCACCTACTTGTCACCTGCTAGTATAGTTTAGTCAAGCAAGCACCTCACTTATTTTACATCATTTTCCCAATCATAGTTTCTTTACAAGACCGTAGCACTAATACGCACTTGAACACTATGACTTTTACATCATATACCACTTTTTACAATCTCAAGTTCAATTTTTTTTGAGTTCACCTAATCGTATGTGTGTTGAAAGGAACGGGGTATTATAGATGTGACAACTAAACTTTGAAGAATACGCTGGAGTATGGATGGATCAATATATCTCTTTAACTCTTTTTGAACACATTACTATTTGATTCTCACCACTAGACTTGATTTCTCATCTTATCATCTCCACCTTAGGTCCGAAGCTAATACTTTAAAGTTATGGATCTATTGAATCATTTCTAAACTAGTCTATATTCAATTTACTCTACCACTCAGGAAAGGCTAATCCCATGGCTACTGAACTCTCCATAGGTAGGAACTAAAATTCATTCTAAGACATGTTTCTCAAATGCTTCTCTTAACAACTTCTCACTTCTATAGTAGTCTATCTGTAATCGTTATACCGACTATATATGATCTCCTCGACCAAACTTTTAAAGGTAATAAATAATGCTTACATAAACCATGTTACGACCCAAGGGTACCCCCTAGATGTAGCATGGCATCTAAGACCCCTAAGGACCCCATACAATCCACTTAACTTTCATAACATAAGAAATAGATCACTAAGAGTAAAACAGTAGTCCAAGTCCAATAGTTTTATAAAAGAAAAGCGGAAGTCTAAACACTTGTCTCAATAGCCATCTAATACAATAGAATGAAATTGGGCCTAACCCATACATAATTTCCAAAACTAAAATGCAAGAAATAATCTGAAGCAATGAAAGTCCATCCTCAAAGCATGAGGACTCACCAAAGCTCGGGAAACTCGAAATCAACCACTAGCCACGAAACTGAGAAACCTGACTTTAGTACAAAACAATGTACCAACTATGATAGCTATGCATAAAACATTTAAATCATGCTAAAAGGGGAAAATTCATAACATGCAATTGACCAAGATAAAATATTATATAAAAGGGTTAGAAAACTTAAGTGATAAAACCATGGTCAGTACAAGCTAACATCATTTAAAGCCTTTGAACACATATGAGATACTTCTTGAAGTAACCTTAGTTCATTATTAATGTGGGAATTAGCCTTAACCGACAAAGAGACTATGTGAGCTATAGCATGATCCCCCAGTGTCTCCCATACCGAAAAGGGTTGTCCTACTTGCCAACGAAAGGACCATAAAACTAAGCTAAAGTGGATCCACTACCTAATGTCTATCTAGATAATCATCCTATGGGGGCACATAGGTAAGGGATAAGGAGATTGCTTCTAGAAACCCGACCTCTACTAACGGGAGAGCTTCCATCTCAATGTCCTCTCGGTGCTAAGCATAAATTCCACCGAATAGTCATTTCTTCTTGTTCTTATTATCCATGGAAAGGCACATCATCTTGCCAATCCAAGCTAAGTCATCATCCATGGAAAGGTATCTTTCAATAACCAATCCAAGCTAGGTTCATTAGGATAGCTATTAATCTTTGATTCAATTAGGTGAGAAAACCTTTCAACCTTAGAATACTTATCATGTGAGAAAACCTTTCACATTATGCTTTTATGTGTATATGAGAAAAATCCTTTCAACAATACATCTACATCATCATAATTGATACTTTACTCTCAAAGCATCATTCAAACATTTGCATAGATTTCATAAGAACATGCATAATTCCATAATTTACCTTCCAAGGTTCAAAACCCACTTTCAATCATCAACATTTAGAAAACAAGGGTTAGATATGGATTTCATCATAAATTCATGTAAATCTAGCAATACATGCTCAATTTCATGAAATTCTTTGTTTATAATCAAAATCCCACATCATATGATCATAACTTTAAAACATGGGGATTACATGGGTTCATAGGGGAAAATCATCATAAAATCATAATATTTCATCAATTCATGCATAAGAGATCATAATTCAATCATTTAAATAAATAATCAAGAGAACCCATGACAATTGATGAAAACCCTAACTCAATTGGGAATTTCTAACTTTGAAAATAGAGGAATTTGGGAACTCCATGAATGGAAGGAATCCATGTATGAAAACTATCATACTTCAAAGACAAATGCTTATCTTCAATGGAGGAATTTAGAGTTGACTTGAAACCCTAGGTTGAATCCTTCTTTTTCAAGAGTTCTAGAGAGAGAATTATTGGAGAGTTCTTTTTTGTGAATTTGATGATAATGAAGTGAATGGGATAATTGGAGGGTTAAAATCACTTATATAGGGGTCTTAGTGAAGGGTAAAACAACGTAGAATAGGAATAAAATAATTAGGAAAAGACCCAGCTGCCCCTAATATTTACTGCCGAACCTTGACACATGACGGACCATGGACAGACCGATAGGCCGTCCTACACGGCCGTCGATGGTGGTCAGAAAGTTGAAATTGGGGTCTTGGACCACGGGCCTTAACCACGGACCGTGGTCCCACCAACTGTTCGTTAGTTTGGGCCGTGGTTCTAGCTGCTTGAACACCTATTTGGGTTCCCTTCCACGGACCACACCTACGGTCCGTGGTCCTTCATGGTTGGCACCTACAAAATTCTAGAAAATGCTATTTGGCCTTTTTCGAATACGGTGTGTTAAAATATCTCCCCCTTTGGATCATTTATCTTCGAATGACATTCAAAATAGTACGAAAAGAGTAGGAGAGGAACTAACAACCTAACCATCCATGCAATGCATGTAACTAAGGAGGAACTATCGACTCTAAGGTAGGACGCAATTGAAACATCATAAGAGGCTTGAAACTTAATCTAACAACCCATCATGCATGCAATGCACATATCCGAGAAGGAAACATCAACTCCAAGCTAACATCCAAGGAGAAAACATCAGCTCCAAGCTAACAACATACTCAAATGTATATATCCGAGGATGAAACATCAACTCCAAGCTGAAGTCATGCTCATAACATTATACCAAGTAGTATACATGTAATTCATACTTATGTGCACATAAACATGTTGAAATTAATCAAATTGACTCATTTTCTCTAAATTTGAACTTTTCATAAATCATGCATAGTAAGGAAATCATTGGAACACATAAGACTCATGACTCTAAAACAAAGAACAAACCATGAGGAACTCATTACCTCAAGATAGAGTAGGAGTAGAAGGAAAGAGATGAGGATATCGGGACATCATATCGGCCCCGGCCTCCCAAGTAGCACCCTCAACTAACTGATTCCTTCACAACACTTTCACAGGAGCTAATTCTTTATTTCCCAACTTCTTCACTTGCTGGTCTAAAATCTCAACTGAAAATTCCTCATAAGAAAGATTCTCTTTAACTCCTAAACCTTCTAAGGAAACTATGGATGTTGGATCACTAACACATTCTTCAACATAGAGACATGGAAAACTGGATGCACTGATGCCAACTCATTTGGAAAATCTAGTTCATAAGCAACCTTACCAACACGTCTCAAAATCTGATATGGGCCTACATATCGAGGACTAAGCTTCCTTTTCTTACCAAACCTCATTACACCCTTCATGGGTGAAATTTTCAAGTAAACCCAATCATGAACATCAAACTCAAGATCTCTTTTTCTTACATCGACATATGACTTTTGCCGACTTTGAGTTGTTTTCAACCTTTCTCTAATGAGTCAAAATTTCTCTATTGCCTCATGTACCAACTCGGGGCCTATTAGAGCAACTTCACCCACCTCAAACCATCCTATAGGAGATCTACACCTCCTACCATATAATGCTTCAAATGGAGCCATATCAATACTCAAGTGATAGCTATTGTTATAACAAACTCAATAAATGGCAAATAGTCATCCTAATTACCCTTAAAATCAATCACACAAGCCCTTAATATTTGTTCCAAAGTTTGGATAGTACGCTCTGATTGTCCATCGGTTTGGTGATGAAAAGCCGTACTAAGCTTAACAAAGTACTAAGACCCTTTTGGAATGACTGCCAAAACTGAGAAGTGAATTGGGTACCATGATCAGATATAATGGACAAAGGCACTCCACAAAACATTACCATTTCTGTCAAATACAACTTGGCATAGTCCTCTGCAGAATAGGAAACCTTGATGGGAAGGAAATGAACTGATTTTGTCATCCGATATACTATAAACTAAATTGAGTCATGTTGTCACCAGGTGCGAAGCAAACAAACAATAAAGTCCATGTTCACATCTTCCCACTTCCAAGTAGGAATGCTAATGTCTTGGGACAAACCTCCCGGTTTCTGATGTTCAACTTTCACTTGTTGGCAATTAGGACACTTAGCCACAAATCCCAAAATATCCTTCTTCATCCCATTCCCCCAATAGACATCTCGTAAATCATGGTACATCTTGGTGGCTCCTGGGTGAATGGAATACCGAGAACTACTGGCTTCTGACATGATCTGTTCCCTCAAGTCATCAACATTTGGAACACATAATCAACCTTGATATCTAAGCACACCATCTCCCCTTTGGGGGGGAAGCCTCAATAGATTTCTTAAGCACCGCTTCTTTTAATTCAATCAAAGTTGGATCTAGACCTTGCTTGGCTTTCACATCGATCACGAAGATGATTCTAAACCATTGTGAACTATAACACCACCCAAGGTAGAGTCAACAAACCGAACACCTAATTGGGCCAATCGATAAACATCTCAAACTAACTCTTTCTTTTCTTCTTCAATATGAGAAACACTTCCCATAGATAACCGACTAAGAGCATCCCCCACCAGATTTGCCTTTCCGGGATGATAGAGAACACTCATGGCATAATCTTTCAATAACTCAAGCCACTTTCTTTGGCAAAGATTTAGATTTTTCTGATTAAACACATATTGCAAACTCTTGTGGTCAGTAAACACATCTACATGAAATCCATACAAATAATGCCTCCAAATCTTTAGGGCAAAAAAAACCGCTGCTAGTTCAAGGTCATGGGTAGGATAATTCTTCTAATGAATCTTAAGTTGCCTTGAGGCATATGCAATCACTTTCCCATTTTGCACAAGTACACACCCTAACCCAATCCTTGAGGCATCACAATAAGCCACAAAGCCATCGGTCCCTTCCGGTAAAGTCAACACCGGAGTGGAAGTAAGTCTATCTTTCAACTCTTGGAAACTCTTCTCACACGCTTCAGACCATATGAACTTAGCTTTCTTTTAAGTCAAAGTTGTCAAAGGAGAGGCAATTGAAGAGAATCCCACAACAAACCTTCTATAGTAACTGGCTAAACCCAAGACACTTCTAATATCCGAAGGAGTTAGAGGTGTAGGCCAACTCTTGATTGCTTCCGTCTTCTTAGGATCTACCTAAATACCCTTACTTGAAACAATGTGACCAAGAAAAGCTACGAACCTTAGCCAAAACTCCCATTTACTAAACTTTGCAAAGAGTTGTTGGTCCTTAAGAATTTGCAACACGATCCTGAAATAATCAATATGATCATTCTTAGTTCTTGAATAGATCAATATGTCATCAATGAACACAATCACAAATATGTCAAGGTATTGTCTAAACACCATATTCATCAAATCTATAAACGCCGCTGGAGGATTAGTCAACCCAAACGACATTACCAAAAACTCATAATGACCATACCGAGTTCGAAAAGCCATCTTCGGAATACCATCTTCCTTCACCCTCAATTGGTGATAACCCAATCGAAAATCAATCTTAGAGAAATAACTTGCACCTTGAAGTTGGTGAAACAAATCATCTATCCTTGGGAGATGATACTTATTCTTAATGGTCACCTTGTTCAACTGACGATTGTCGATATACATATGAAGCGAACCATCTTTCTTTCTAACAAAAAAATTGGACCACCCCATGAAGAGATACTCGGTCGGATGAAACCCTTATCCAACAAATCTTTCAATTATTCTTTCAACTCTTTTAATTCTGCCAGAGCCATATTGTAAGGAGCAATAGAAATACATTGCGTATTTGGGAGAAGGTCAATACCTAAGTCTATTTCCCTCTCGGGAGGAATATCGGGTAAAGCATCTGGGAACACTTTTGGAAACTCATTTACAACAGGGACCGACTCGAGAGTTGGGGGTTTTGGAATTCATACCCCTTACCTTAACTAGATGGTAAACAGAACCCTTAGAAATCATCTTTCTAGATTTAAGACAAGAGACAAACTGAACCTTACGCATAAAATTTCCCCTTTTCCACTCTAGGACAGGCTCATTTGGGAATTGAAACGTGACTACACGAGTTCTACAATCAATAGAAGCATAACATAAGTGCAGCCAATCAATACCAAGGATAACATCAAAGCCTAACATATCAAGCTCTACCAAGTCAACAAAAGTAACTCTATGGGACAAGGAAACATGACACTTTCTATAGACCCACTTAGCCACAATAGAATCACCAACAGGAGTAGAGATAGAAAAAAATCTAACAACACCTCCGGAAGAACATCAAACCTCATAGCCACATATGGCGTCACAAAATACAACATAGCACTGGGATCAAGTAAAGCATAAACATGAAGTTTGAAAACTTTCAACATATCGGTAACCACATCGAGAGAACCCTCTTGTTCACCACGAGTCTGAAGTGCATATAATCGATTTTGCTTAAGAGAATTGGGACCCAAACCACTAGAAGGAGCTTGCTTTCCCTTTCTTCCATTAGTTATAAGCATCGGGAAGTCCCTCATTTTATGATCACTCTTACCCCAAATAAAGCAACCATCTATGCCGGCTAGGCACTTACCCTCGTGCTTCCTTCCACACCTAGTACAAGTAGACATGGGCACTACAGATCCACTACCATTACCTCCTTGAGCTTTACGGTTAGACACCCTATCTTTGTTGAAATTAGGAGGAGCATTGGAGGAACCTTGACTGGAAAATCTTTTTCAAAATCTAGGACGACTATGTCCATCGAACCTTACATGAGAGAAATTACCATCACCGGTCTTAGACCTCTTTGTTTCCCTAGACTTTTCCTTAAGTTTCTCCTCTTCAATATTTTGTGCATGAACCATGATACGAGAGATGTCCATGTCATTAATGAGCATGGTGATACAACACTCTTTAACCACCATTTTGGACACACTTGAAATGAACTTAGTCATCCTTGCCCTTAAATCGGCAACCATTGTTGGAGCATATTTAGAAAATTATGTGAACTTTAGAGCATATTCCCTTACACTCATACTTCCTTGTCGAAGGTTAATGAACTCAAGCAGCTTGTCTTCCCTCATCTCAAAGGGAAAGACCCTATCAAGAAAGGCAGCCTTAAACTTCTTCAAATCAAGAGGTCCCGCATCTTTCGATCTCCCTTATTTACATTGGTTGTACCAAATTTGAGCCACACTCTTAAGTTGATAAGTGGCTAACTCCGCCTTTTCCACCGACGTCACTCCCATGATCATCAAAACCTTATAAACCTCATCAATGAACTCTTTAGGATCTTTCTCAACCTTAAGAACCATGAAATTTCAAAGGATTCATCCTTGTGAAGTCCCTCACTCTAGATGTCGCCGTACCCACATTTGGATTCATAGGAATCGCAACCTACCTATTGGCTTGGGCCATCACAGCTTGAGCCAACACTTGAAAAGCAGTCCTAAACTCCGTATTAGTCACTTGCTCGGCCAAAGGATTGACCAAAAATTGAGGAGCTTGGGGAGGAGCTTCTTGTTTCGTATTCTCCCTCACATTACTTCTAGCATAAGATCTTCGAGTAGCCATGTCCTGTAGAGCATCAGATAAGGATTAAGAAAGAGAGAGATCTTATAGAGTTAAACTCTATCGCACAATTTTAGAGTATTAAAAGAAGTGGAGTTTCCTAAACATCTTGTAGCCTCTCATTCATAAATGTGGCATGCTACACACTCATGAACAAAACTCTACTTGACGTGGATTATGAGATAGCCTAGGACCATTCTAAACCCTGTGCTCTGATTACAAAGTTTGTCACGACCCAAGGGTACCCCATTAGATGTAACATGGCATATAGGAACCCTAAGGGCCCCATACAAGCCACTTAGCTTTCATAAAATAGGAATAGAACAATAAGAGTAAAACAATAGTCCAAGTCGAATAGTTTTATAAAATAAAAGTGGAAGTCTAAAACATTTGTCTCAATAGCTATCTAATAAACTAGAATGAAATTGGGCCTAGCCTATACATCATGTCCAAAACTGAAATACAAGAAGTAATCTGAAACATTGAAAGTCTGTCCTCAAAGCATGAGGACTCACCAAAGCTCGGGAATCTCAAAATCAACCACTAGCCACGAAACTGAGAAACCTGACTGTTGGACCCTACATTTGGGAAAATGTAGGCAAGAGTATGCGTTAGTACAAAACAATGTACCAAGAATGATACCTATGCATAAAACATTTAAATCATGCTAAAAGGGGCTATTTCATAACATCAATTGACCAAGATAAAAAATGATATGAATGGGTTAGAAAACATAAGTCATAAAACCATGGCCAATGCAAACTAATATCATTTAAAGCCTTTGAACACATATGAGTTACTTCTTGAAGTAACCTTAGTTCATTATTAATGTGGGAATGTGCCTTAACCGACATAGAGAACATATGAGATATAGCCTGATCCCCCGGTTGTCTTCCACACTGAAAAGGGTTGTCCTACTTGCCAAGGTAAAGACCATAAATCTGAGCTAAAGTAGATCCACTAGCTAATGTGTATCTAGACAATCATCCTATGGGAGTACATAGGTAAGAGATAAGGAGATTGTTTCTCGAAACCCGACCTCTACTAATGGGAGAGCTTCCATCTCAATATCCTCTCAGTGCTAAGCATAAATCCCACAGAATAGTCATTTCTTCTTGTTCTTATTATCCATGGAAAGGCACGTCATCTTGCCAATCCAAGTTAAGTCATCATCAATAGAAAGGTATCTTTGGATAACCAATCCAAGCTAGGTTCATTAGGATAGCTCTTAATCTTTGATTCAATTAGTGAGAAAACCTTTCAACCTTAGAATCCTTATTATGTGAGAAAGCCTTTCACATCATGATTTTATATGTATATGATAAAAATCCTTTCATCAACACATCATCATCATTGATACTTTACTCTTAAAGAATCCTTAAAACATTTGCGTAGATTTTATAAGAACATGCATAATTTCATAATTTACCTTTCAAGGTTCAAAAACCACTTTCAATCATCAACATTAGAAAACAAGAGTTATGTATGGATTTCATCATAAATTCGTGGAAAGCTAGCAATACATGCTCAATTTCATAAAACTCTTTCTTTATAATCAAAATCCAACATCATATGATCATAACTTGAAAACATGGGGTTACATGGTTTCATAGGGGAAAATCATCATAAAATCATAGTATTTCATCAATTCATGCATAAGAGATCATAATTAATCATTTAAATCAATAATCAAGAGAAACCATGACAATTGAAGAAAACCCTAACTCAATTGGGGATTTCTAACTTTGAAAAAAGAGGAATTTGGAAACTCCATGAATGGAAGTAATCCATGGATCAAAACTATCATATCTCAAAGCCAAATTCTTATCTATAATGGAGGAATTGAGACTTGACTTGAAACCCTAGGTTGAATCCTTATTCTTCAAGATTTTTAGAGAGAGAATTATTGGAGAGTTCTTTTTTTTTGGTGAATTTGAAGAGAATGAATTGAATGACTAATTTTGGGGCTAAAATCACTTATATAGGGGTCTTAGTGAAGGGTAAAATGACGTAGTATATGAATAAAATAATTTGGAAAACTGCCCCTAACATTAACTGCCAAACCTCGACCCACGACCACCAGTCGACGGACCATGGACAGACCGACGGCCCGTCCTGCATAGCCGTTGATGGTGGTCAGAAAGTGGAAATTGGGGTCTTAGAACTCGGGCCTCAACCACACACCGTGGTCCCACAAGGTTCGTTGGTTTGGGCCATGGTTCCAGTTGCTTGAACCCCTATTTGGGTGTCCTTACACGGACCACACCTACGGTCCGTGGTCTTATTCACGGGTCATGGGTGACCCTCGTGGCTGGCACCTGTAAAATTCCAAAAAACTTCTATTTGGCCTTTTTCGAATACGGGGTGTTACAAACCTACCCCACTTTGACAACTCAAGTATACTATCTAGGCACACATGAAAAAAAATCATAAACTTTATTAGAACCTTCTCTAACTACATATGATCTCAGGTACACCCCTTAATGCTCTTGCTAATCTAATGAATTAATGATACTTCATTTCTCTCATCTAAGGGTAATAACATCACACTTGAACAATTCACATGCATTGCAACTAATACCTTAATTCTTCACCTACTCTATGTCAAACCTTCTAGATCAGATCTTAAAATGAACATCATCACCCTTATATTTCCATCATTTTTATCACGACAATCATCTCAAATTCAAGCTTAGTGTTTAGTACAAAACACACATATAAATATAGTTGCTCACATATTATTCTAACTTACGACTACTAGATAAAATTAAGAAATACTCACCCACTAAGACCTCATGAAAAGCAGTCAATATTTAACTCACAGTCAACATATTTATAGTTTACCATCACATTCGATTTCATAATTTAATACTATTTACCCATTGACTATATAATTATTTCCTATTTTGTTCTATAACACTCTAATTATCACAGGGCTCTTGCTTTAAAATCGTAATCCTAGCTTAGATCTATCACCTTATGAGTATAAACTCCCTTCTGGTTAAGGTATACTCTAAATCATCCTGACAAGTAACTATTTCTCTACCTTCTATCATGAAATCCACACAGAATCATTACTATTTCCGTTTCTTAGATTAGTATACCTCTGCAAGCATTCTTTTAGGCACTTCTACTACTACTGGCTCATGATATATCAAATCATACTAGCTTTTGAGTGGAAATACTACCTAAGCATTCTAAAATACATCCCTTTCTTAAAGGGTATCTCCTGAAACAAGTTTTAGAGAAAGGGTGTGGGAGTACATCTTACTTTCAGCTCAAACACATGATTCATATGAATAACAGTGCATTTTTTCAAATTCAAACACTTAAGCTCACTCACGGGCTTTGCTTGACCCCCTCTACATCTCACGACTTTCTCAAGAATTTTGTTGAGAGTAAATCATCAATAAGGATCTAGGCTTTGCTTTTCAACTACCTTGAGTATGGGGGGGGGGGGTAGTTAAATGGATATGATAAATGCACGATTTTGAATAAGGTCCTTATGAAATAGTTCTATTTCACGATATAAAGTATGAAAGAAGGGGAAAAATTCTTAAATGTCTATAATTCCTCATTAATAGAAGTAGGGCTCTCACAACTATAAGTAAGATCCTCTTGACACGGCTTCATAGAACCTTAGGATAGTTGAACTCTATGCTCTGATACAAGTTTGTCACTCCCTGATCCTACACTCTAGATGTGGCCGGCACTCGAGAGCTATTTCTGATCCCCAAGCTTACCCTTGGCCTAGCTGATTACTTAGTGGGAGACTCTCTCAAGTAATAATAGGCTTAACATAGAATTTGATCTCAAAATAAAACTCAACTCGAATGTCTGAAAGTACTCATTGCAATAGTTATTATAGTATGATAAACATCTTTAAGGGAAAGGAAGTATTGAGAGAATTGAATCTTTCTATCTAATAAGCCTATGATGTTTTAGATAAGTGTTGAGAAAAGATCATTGACGCCTCAAAACAACTAAACTGAAATTAAATGTGAAGTCCTCCAGAATGCAAGAAGGCTCACCAAACTATCTGGAGTGTAGAGTGATCTTAACGGAGCGCCTGTTGATGATCTTGAACACATGTATTTGCATCATAAAAAGATGTAGGTTGAATGACATCAGTACATTAAAATATACGAGTATGTAATATAGCCGAGGCAAAATATCTAAATGAAAGGACTACAATAGATAACAACATACTCAAGCTGAATATAACGAACTAAGGGAATTAAATCATTTAAAGCTTTACAAAATACTCACTCATCTCTAAACTCAACATATAAGTAATATATTAAAATATTTTTTTAACTCTATTGGAAGATTCTCACCTAAGCTGCTAGTACTATCCTATACCATGTCGTGGTATAGAACCTCTTAACTATGTGGATCCACAAAGCAATAATGATTCATCTAAAAAGTGTGATCATGTACTCATAGTGGCAAGACATGGTTTATGAGGATTTTGGGTTGTCTGAACTCATCCCCATATCGATGTTGAATAATACTCTCAATTATATATATATATATATATATATATATATATATATACATATATACACACACACACACACACACACACAAACACACAAACACAAACATATTTATATATACATTCATGCTCAAATATATAAAACATACTCTTTCTCTAATTTGAGATAATTGCTCAAACTATCCTCTTAAGAGAGGTAACTGCTCTCACATATCTTTAAACTCATTGCTGATTTAGAAAATAAGGTTTCTATTTACTCAATGTAAAAATACTTTCTCTGAGTTGAAATAATTACTCAAAGGGCCTCTTTAAGAGGTTTCTGGAAATTCTTTTACTTTTCTGAAAATGATATTCTCTTTCTTCATGTAAAAATGGAACATTGGGAAATACTTAGTTCCCTTATACTCTTGCTCAAATATTAGTTAAAACTCTTTCTCAAACTTCTCTTTACTTTCTCAAAACTCAGTTTAAACCAAAATATTTTGGATTTGAAAGATTTTCAAAGTCTATAACTCAAAATAGGGTTCATGCTGAAATATATAAAAGAACATCTCCATTTAAGGATCTACATAACTATATAGAAAAACTCAATACTTAGAACTCAAGAACTCAAAACTCAACGATACTAATCATCTGAAGAATACTCATTTAACAGGGTTCGTGTTGAAATATAGACTTGTACAAATCAACTTAAGAATCTCAATGCATAACATATAGAAACTCAACCATTAGGAATATAACTCAAAATTCAACAACAAGCTCATCTAAAAAATTCTCAAAATTAAGGGTATAACCCTAGATTAAACTTTTAATGACTTGAGATGTAGGGTATGAGCATGAACTCAGTCCATCACTATGAATATCCTTACATACTGGGAAGAATAACGTTCTTGGCGAAATCAATGAAGCTAAAATAATGCTCAAAACCCTAGCGTTTCTCCTCTTGAAACCGTGCTCTAATGACTTGAAGTGTAAATGAACGTAATAGAACCGAGTAACACTTTCTAAGCCCTTAACTAGGTGAAAACATTGTGGTTTGGTTACAATACGGATTAAAATGACGTAGCTTAAGTACCAAACACATAGGGGAAAGACCAAAATGACCCCAACTTAAAAACTGACAGAGTGGCTTAAAAGGAAGACTTCATGGACCGTTTAAGGATCCACAGTCCGTAAAACACTTCACTGGCATTCCAGTCATCTGTGAAACATTGAATGCCTACTAGGGCTTCATTAAAATGGGCATAACTTTTTATTCCAAACTAAAAATGTGGTAAAGTTGGTGGCGTTTAAAAGATGACTCAAACCACAGTCCGTTTAAGGACTCATGGTAAGCTTCCCTAGAACTATCTCATAGGGATCCCTCTCACGGAGGCCTTGACGGCTCGTGGAGAGGGAGACGACTCGTGGGAGCTGGTAATGGTTGCCATGGCTAGGATACATTCCACGGAGGGGTTGACAGCCTGTGGTGAGGATGAAGGGCCGTAGTAGTCGCAGTCCACCAGCAGGGTCTCATCCCAAGCGGACCATGACTGCCACAATGGCTCGTGGTCCCTTGGATGGATCATGAAGGACACCATTTTGGGGTTGAGTCAATTGTAAGTCTAGGGCTTTTGGGTCTTTTCCTAATTATTCTATCATAATACTATGTCGTTTTGCCCTTACCTAGAAGTCATATATAAGTGTTTTTAACCCCAAACTTCCCCAATTGAAATCATTCTCTCAAATTCGTAAAAGAAGAACAAATCTTCTTCTAAAAATATTTCTCTCTCTAGAAAGCTTGAAGAAGAAGGGATCAACCTATGGTTTCAAGTCAACTCTCCAATTCCTCCATTGAAGGCAAGCCTTTGCAATTGAGGTATGATAGTTTTCATCTATGGAGACCTTTACTCCATGGAGTTCCTAAATTCTCCAATTTAAAAAGTTAGAATTCCCCAATCGAGTTAGGTTTTCTTCCATGTCATGGGTTCCTTTAAACATTGATTTATTTGATTGTTTTATGATCTATCAAGAATGAATTGATATAATTACATGATTTTATGATGGATTCCCATGAAACCATGTCTAACCCATGTTTTCTAGATATTGATGATTGAAAGGGGGTTTTGAACTATGAATGGTGAATTATGGAATTATGCATGTTCTTATGAAATTGATGTAAATGTCTTAAGGATGATTTGAAAGTGAAGTATCAATGATGTTTTTGTTGTTGTGTTGTTGAAAGGATTTCTCACATACATATGAAAGCATGATTATGAAAGGATAAGCTTAGATAAAAAAGGGTTCTTAAGATTGAAAGGCTTTCTCACCTAAAATGAGCCAATGTTAAAGAGCTATTCTAATGTTAAGGAAAGAGGTGATTACCCATGCTCTCTATTGAAAGACGAGAGGCGATTACCCATGCCATATGATGTAAGAACAAGAGGAGATTACCCATGTTCCTTTAAAAGATAAGATGAATATGATCAATAACTATTCTGTAGAAGTTAAGCTTAGTACTGAGTGGACAAATGGGGATTACCCGTGTCCCATAAACTATATGCCAACATAGGATTGTCTAGATAGACATTAGCTAGTGGATCCACATAAGCTAGAAGTTCATGGTCCTTAACTTGGAAAGTGGGACAACCCTTTTCAGTGTGGGAGACACTAGATTCCATGTTAATAGCTCACATGGTCTTATATGTCGGTTAAGGCTACTTCCCACAAGCAAGCTATGATGAACTAAGGTCATTGCAAGGAAATATATCATACATGTTTAAAATGATGATTGTGTGCATTGACCATGTTTTATGACTCATTTTTTCTAACTCTTTACCTTATGTTTTAGCTTGGTCATTGTGTCTTATGAAGGTATCTCTTTTAAGTATGCTTTCAAATGTTTTATGCATTGCTATTATACTTGGTACATGTTTGTACTAACTCATACTCTTGCCTACATTTTCCCTAAATGTAGGGTCCGATCTTACAGATTCACACTTTTGTGGCTAGGGATCTCATAAAGCAGATTGAAGATTGGTGAGTCCTCATCATACGAGGACCAACATGATTTCCCTTTTTGTCTTTACTTTTAGTTTTGAAACTTGATGTACGGGCTACGCCCTGATAAACTATTATGTACTAGATTGCTTTGAGATGATGTTTAGATATTCCACTTTTCTTTATAAGACTCCTATATGCTGGAACTATCTTTTAATATCATGATTTATGTTATCTTGTCTATGTATGCTAAGTGGCTTGTATGGGGCCTCTTAGGGTCATAAACGCCTTGTTACGCCAAGGGGCTACCTTGGATCGTGACATATCTACAACACTTTTGTCTGATCAAAATAAATACAGACACAATACAAAAATGGGAAATTAGTAAATATCCAGAAGTCAAGAGCTTACCATGATCCAACAATGACGGACTCGAGAGATTTGGAATGAACAGGGTTGGGTCGTACTATGTATTGCATTATAATATAAATATATATATAGAAGTGTAGTAGTGGGTTACTCAGTAGGAACCATAGGTTGGTCGGGCTCATATAGAAATTATACATATATAAGAGGCATAATAGTGCTCACACTACGAATCAATGATGAATCAGAAACATACCAAAGCATCACTAATAGAAAAAATATAATAGAGAATTACTTGTAACACCCAAAAAATTTCTAATCTAAGACCTGAACAATTCTTCATATACTTATGAGATCGTATCAAGTGACTCTTAAATTTTGCTTAGGTGTTAAGGTCAATTATTTAGTGTGGGAATAAATTAAGAGATGAATTAAAGTCACAAGAATCCCCTAGCACAAAGTTGAGTTGAAATATTCTTTACCGATTAAGTTTTGATATAAGATTCTACTTCAGTCAACTTCAAACAACCATATCTTTTAGAATATGAAGAGTTATGTGACCAATAACCTGTTGTCCTCATTCCCTACATCTCAATTCAATCAATAACAAGTTGAATCTACAGTTCAACCCTCAGTTTTATGAAATTCTTGATATGAGTTATGTTCTTGTTCTCAATTCAAAATTCTTATATTATGAGATTACAATATTATGTGCATTGATATCCTTAAGTTTTTGTTCATGCTTATACTTCACATGAACCCTCGTTGATGAAATTTTTATTGAAACCCTTTGTGAATTTAAGTTCATGCATTGGTTTTGGAATTTTAATGCGAGTTCAAGAGTATTTTTAAAGTATCTTTTGAGAAGAGTTTAAGGGAAAACAGATTGTTCAAAAAGTACTATTTTCACATTGGGAAAAGAACTACTATTCTAAAGAAGAGCATAAACATTTTTCAAAAGCACTTCAGCCAGATAAGAGAAATTCAGTTACCCCTTAAAGAAGGTATTGCTTTTCACATTGAAAAGAGAGTACTATTTTTCAGAAAAATATAAAGTGTTTTCAAAGTATTTCAGAAAGATTGAGTACAATTAAGTTACCTCTTAAAGCGACCCTTTCGAGTAATTATTGCAACCCGCTGAGTATTTTACATGAGCATACATATATATATATTTTGGGAGTAGTATTGAACACCAATGTGGGGGAGGGGGGAGGAGTTCTAACAACTCACAACCCTCATAAACTATGTAGCCGGCATAGATAGGATCATACCGTAAGACGGACGACTCCTCACGTACCTCAAGAAGGCCTTTTAGTAAATTTGTGATGCCTCGAGCCTTCCCCCTATTCGTGGACGACACTTGGGAACCATTTCTAATCCCCAAGCGAACCCTTGGTCTGGCTGACTACTTAGCGGAAGATTCACTAAAGTTATAACAGGCTTAAAACATAAATTTATCTCAACATAAACTTTATACGAATGTCTGAAAAATACTCATTTGCAATAAAAGTAGTAATTTGCAAAACAGTCTTTAAAGGAAAGAAGGTATTGAGAAACTCCTCAACTCTAACTACTTATGAAGCCTCTAATACTATGATAGATGTCGGGAAAAGACCCACAAAAACTCAACAATAACATGAAAATAAATGTGAAATCTTTCGGAAAGCAAAGAGGCTCACCAAAGCTATCTGAAGCGCAAAGTGATCTTAACTAAATTCCTGTTGATGATCCTGAACACCTATATCTGCATAAGAAAGAGGCAGGTCGAATGACATTTGTACATTGAATGCACAAATATGTAATATAGATGAATGTATAATTAATTTCACTGATAAGGCTGGAAGAATACTTACCTCTATTCAACTCAATACAAAGCTATCACAACTTAAGGTAGACCCTAGGTGCAACATGGCGTATAAGACCTAAAGAGGCCCCATACCATCCACTTAGCATATATCATACAAGATAATAGAAATCAAGATATTTAAAAGATAATTTATATCATAAAAGAGTTTTATAGAATAAAGCAGAAGTCTAACAATGTCTCAAGGCCATCTAATGCAAAGGAGAGATAGACATAACCCATATATCAAGTTCAAAATTCAAATGTAAAGACAATATAAAATAAATGCTTGGTCCTCAGAACATGAGGCCTCACTAATCTTTAAACTTCTACTAATAGATCCCTAGCCATGAAGATGGGAAACCGGAACGTCGGACCCTACATTTGAGAAACAATGTAGGCAAGAGTATGTGTTAGTACAAAAATATACCAAGTATGATAGAAATGCATAAAAGTTATGAAATCATGCTAAAAGGACATTTAAGTGATATGCAAAGACCAAGTCAATACATGAGATAAGAGGATTAGAAAAAATAAATCGTAATCATGGTGAATGCAAGTAAAGTCATCTTTGAATTCATGTGAAATACTTCTTGAAGTAACCTTAGTTCATTATTATTGTGGGAAGTGGCCTAAACCGACATAGAGACCATGTGAGCTATAACATGGAATCCGGTGTAATGCTCCCACACCAAAAATTGAGTTTCCTATTTGCCAAGGTAGAACCATGAACTTCTAGCTTACGTGGATCCACTAGATAATGTCTATCTTAGACAATCATCCTACGGGGGCACATATTTATGGGACATAGGTGGTCGCCACTTGTCCAATCGGTGCTAAGCATAAATCCCATGGAATAGTTATTAATCTTAACTTATCTTATATTATCATTAAGAGACATAGGTAGTCACCGCTTGTCTTAACATAGGATAGCTCCTTAGACCATGCGTGAGAAAATCTTTCACCATCAATGATTATTTAATAATAGCTTTTAAGGCCCATAGTCATTCACTTCATGCTAGAGATGCCCTACTACTAATGGAAATAATTTTTAAATCATGATCTTTAATCATTGATGGCATGCCCAGATACTTACTTATCAACACCTAATTTAGGAAATATCCCAAAAAGCGCAAGTCTAGATGTGGTTCATGTCATGTGGCCAAGTTTCATAGAACATATATATACCTTAATCTATAAGCTTCCTTGAGTCATAAGCATTACTTTTATAAAACATGCATTTTCAATAATTCATAAGCTTCATCATTTTTTCAAAGTCAAAGCATCTTCAAATTCATTTAGATCAATTTCATAAAGAGAAGACATGCAATTTTTCATAAATTTATCTCTGATAGTTCAAGACCCATATTATATCACAATAGATTAGAAAACATGAGTTATGTATGGGTTTATGGGGAATCAACTTAAAAATATGAAATTACTTCAATTCATGCATATAAAAACATAAAGAAATCAATTGAATCAACATTGAAAAAACCCCATGGAAATTGAAGTAAACCCTAACTTGATTGGGGAATCTTGATTTACAAATTTGGAGAATTTAGGAACCCTATGAAGGAAAGGAATCCATAGGTGAATACTATCATAGCTTGGAGTTCAAAGCCCTTAAGCAATTCGGTGAATTAGAGGCTTGATCTTGAAATCCTAACTTGACTTCTTCTTCTTCCTTCAGAGAGAAATATTTGAGAGGATGAGCTTGATCTACTTTTGGAAATTTAAGAGAATTAATTGAGTTTGGGTGATTTGGGGTTTAAAATCATTACATAGGGCTTTGGGTATAAGGCAAAACGACGTACTATTGAGTTAAAATAATTGGGGAAAAGAACCAAAACTCCCCGACTTAAAACTACTGAGTTGACATCAAGGAGGCCTACATGGCCAATCATGCACAGAATTTCTGCCTGACAAGGCTACAGTATTTCGGGCATAACTTTTTACAATGAGCTTTGAATTAGGCAAACTCGGTGGTGTTGGAAAGAGGACTAAGAGATCTTTAATTTTATAGGTTATGAGCTACCTAATTCAATTTGTTCTAATAGATATGATCGTTTGAAGTTGACCCTAAACACTAAGTTTGATAAAACCCATTCACTTACGACTTCATGGTTCGTGTGGGGCTTCACAGTCCGTTTTGACGCTCGTTGTCCTTAACTAGTGGCTAAGGGAGAACCCCTACTGAGCTGACCCCCTTCACACCCACTTTAACGGTCCGCCACCATCTTCATGGCCCATCTAGGGGTTCATGGGAGGGAACCTACATGGGGCAGATTTTGCCTTCTTGTTATGAGCACCATAACAGGCCATGGTCCCTTTCACGGCCCATCTAGGGTTCTGTGGAGGGTCCCATGGTCCAATTTGGTTTCTTGACAAGCCCGTTAGACACATTCCTAGACTTTCTCGAATTCGAGGTGTTACAAAAGCAATAACAAGAGATCACAATATTTAAAGTTTCATGAATAAAAGATTTTAACTCAAGGATGTACATAAAAATACAATAAAAACCTCTTTACTCTTTTTTGGGAGATTCTCTAATCTACAACCATCAATATGAGCCACGTGATGATATAGGACACCACTCTACTCGAAAGAAATAATGAGTCATTAAAAAAGTATGATCCTATACCCAAGTTGGCTACATGGTTTACGAGGAATGTTAGTTGTCTAAACTCATCTCTCTATCGGTTCTCAATACTTCTCCCAATTATTATATACTCATGCTCAAATGTAAAAAACATAATCTTTCTGAATTTTAGGTAATTGCTCAAAATATCCTCTTAAAAAAGTTAACTTCTCTAAAATAACTCAGAACTCATCACTCAATTAGACATCAAAGTGTCTCTTTTCTCAATGTAAAAATGATAAATTTGGAAATAAATAGTTTCTTTAAACTTTACTCAAAAATTCTCTTTAAAATTTCCTCAACACTCCTCTTTACTTTCTCAGAAAATCAATTTAAGATAATTATTTGGTTAAAAAGATTCTCAAAAATAACTCCATGAAACTCAAATAATAGGGTTCAAGCTGAAAAATAGACATGAAAAATCAACTAAAGAACCTCAATGCATAATATATAACAACTCAAAAATTAGGAATAGCAACTAAGAATTCAACAACAAACTCATCTCAAGAATACTCAAATCAAAGGAAGAAACCCTAGATTACTCTTTTGCTGATATAAAGTAGATGTAGGGCATGAGGATGAACTTAGTCCATCACTATGATAGCCTTATATTTTAGAAAGAACATTGTTCTTTGTGAAATCGATGAAATTCGATGTCACGACCTAGGGTACACCCTAGAAGTAACATGGCATACAATACCCCAAGAGGCCGTATATAAGCCACTTAGCTTTCATAACATAATATAGTAGGAATGGGTGGAAATTTAAAATATTTTTCAACAACATCAAAGTCTTATATCAAAAGCTGAAGTCTATTACACTTTGTCTCAAACCATCTAAAATATGAATATGTTAGGACACAACCCATACAATAAAGTTCAAAACATAAAATGAAGGAACATAAGAAAATAGTGGTTATATCATCGAATGCTATGAGGACTCACCAATCTTCAAGTCTTACTCTACTAAGATCCTAGCCACGGGGATGAGAGTTGAGATCGTCGAACCCTACATTTGGATAAGAAATGTAGGAAAAAGAATGCGTTAGTACAAACATGTGCTAAATATGATAGCTAGCATAAACATCAACATAAACATAAGAGTTAGACAATCTAGGTCTTAAAACATAATTAATGCACATAATAGATCATATCAACATAAGAGGAATACTTCTTGAAGTAACCTCATATCAACCTTACTCATCATGGAGGGCAACTTAAGCAATAATCCAAGCTCATCATTTATCATAACATAGTCTATCTTATTTTTTATAGACATGGGGATTCACCTCTTGCCTTACTATAAAGGAACATGGGTAGTCGTCTCTAGTCCTTCTTAACATATGGATCATGGGTACTTGCCTCTAGTCCAACTTAACATATGGATTGTGGGTACTCGCCTGTAATGGCATGGGTATTCACCTCTTGTCATTCTACAAGGATCATGGGTACTCACCTCTTGTCCAAATCATATCTTAAGAACATTGGGAGTTGCCTCCTATTAAACTTTGAGGAATAAGGGTAATCATCTCTTTATTCTATTTTATGGAATACGGGTAATTGCCTCATATCCATCTCATGTAGAGGACATGGGTAATCGCCTCTAGCCTCATCAATTTCTCAGTCTTTAGCATTAGATTCATTTTAGGTGAGCAATCCTTTTAACCCAGAATCATTCAATGTAAGAAAGCCTTTCACATTCATAACATAAGCAATTCATGTGGGAACTATCTCTTCCACAATAGTTACATCAATAATCAACAATTGACAACATAAACTTTACTCTCAAAGCAATACATCTCGTAGTCATTCAATATGCTTCACTATCAAGAAATTCAATATCATAATCATCTCATAAGCTTCAATGTCAAAGCAATTCTAATCATGATTCATCATATAAGCTTCCATTCTAATGTATCTCATCAATCCTAGATAGAATACATCTAAACCCACAAATTATTCTTTCATGGCATAAATCCCATTTACATCAATTTCATCTTTCTAGACATGGGTACATGTAATTTCATCCTAAAAATATGTATTCCTATCAATTCAATGATAAACAATCATAACCCAATCGATTGGATCAACATTCATCAATACCCACTACATTGGAAGAAAACCCTAACTTAAATTAGGGAATTTCATCTTCTCAATCGGGGAATCATAGGGACTCCATGGATGGAATGAATCCATGGATGAAAAGCCATCATACCTTGATTACAAAGCACACAAATGCTTAATTAATGGAGACTTGACCTTGATCCTAGCTCCAACTCTTTCTTCATCTTCAAGTTCTAAAGAGAGAAATATTTGAGAGGAAGACTTTGGGATTTCTTTTAGGTTTTGGAAATAATGACTTGAATGGGTGAGTTTTGGGGTTAAACTGACTTATATAGGGGTCCTAGGCTTGGGTAAAATGACATAGTATTAATCTAATTTAAACTAGAAAAGACCCTTAAGCCCCCATTTTACAGTGGTCTGCCCCCTTTTCACGTGAGGTTCCATGAGCCGTGGTGCCTTTCGTGGTCATGAACCAGTGACTTGGCAACCACCTCTTTAACCCCTAAAATCTAAATCATCTCCACGACTCCTCCCATGGCCCGTCAAGGCCTTCACAAGCCGTGAAGTGGCTCGTGTGGAGGAGGTTATTTTGGGCAGTGTAACCTAACTACTGCCTAGCCTTCACGAGCCTCACCACGACACGTGGTCCCTACCATAAGCCTTCAAGGTGGTCGTAGGAAGGTGGACAGGGCTTGGTGAAGGTTGGGTTGACCAAGCCCTCTTTCTTGGCTCTTGCCCTCTCACTTAGCCCTAGTTTAGCCTACTAGATTTTGAGGTGTTACATTATCTCCTCCTTGGGAACATTCATCCTTGAATGGAATTTCTAGACACCTTTTGGAAGAAAAGATTCAATACTAGCAGCCCATCATGCATGCAACTTATCTAAATGCACACAACCAAGGAGAAACTTCATCTCCAAGCTAAACATACTCAATGCATTTCAAGGGACGGTAGGAACTACATCTAGCAACCCAATATGCATGGAATTTCAAAATTACTCATGTTCAAGGAGGAACTACCTTCTCCAAGCTAAAATCATGTTCAACACTATCTCATGGAGCCTATATGCAATTCGTTCTAAACAAGAAAAGCGAAATCGTGTTCATTAATTCATCACATGAAGTCTATAGGCAACTCATACTTAATGCAGTACAACATGAGGAAAATCTATCATATAAACTCATTTTCTTTCAAAACACAAGTTTTCATGAACATGCATATTATAAGGAAATCATGGAGCATCAAAAACACATATGACTTCAAACAAGGAGCAAACCATGAGGAACTAATTACCTCAAGCTAGAGTAGGAGTAGAAGGAAAAATATAAGGATATCGGGACATCATATCAGCCTCGGCTTCCCAAGTAGCACCCTCAAATAAATAATTCCTCCACAATACTTTCACAGAAGCAAATTTCTTATTTCTCAACTTCTTAACTTGCCGGTCTAGAATCTCAACCGGTACCTCTTCCTAAGAGAGACTTTCATCAACCCCCAAACCTTCTAGGGGGACTATGGATGTCGGATCTCCAACACACTTCTTAAGCATAGAGACATGGAAAACCGGATGCACGTTGCCAAATCATTTGGCAAATCAAGCTCTTAAGCAATCTTACCAACACGTCTCAAAATTTGATACGGGCCTATGTATCGAGGACTAAGCTTCCCTTTATTCCCAAATCTCATCACTCCCTTCATGGGTGAGATTTTCAAGTTGACCAAATCATTAGCATCAAACTCAAGGTCCTTTCTTCTCACATCGGAATAGGAATTTTGTTGACTTTGGGCTGTTCTCAACCTCTCTCTAATAAGTCAGACTTTCTCCATAGCCTCATGAACTAATTCAGGTCCTATCAAGGCAATTTCACCCACCTCAAACCAACCTATAGGAGATCTACACCTCCTACCATAAAGAGCTTCAAAAGGAGCCATGTAGCTATTATTATAAGCAAACTCAATCAATGGCAAGTGATCATCCCAATTTCCCTTGAAATTGATGACACATGCTCTCAACATATCTTCTAAAGTTTGGATAGCTCGCTCCGCTTGCTCATTGGTTTGTGGGTGAAAAATCGTGCTAAGCTTCACTTTAGTTCCAAGACCCTTTTGGAATGACTTCCAAAACTGAGAAGTAAACTAAGTACCTCTATCGGAGATAATGGACAAGGGCACTCCATGCAACCTTACCATTTCCCTCAAATATATCTTAGCATAATCTTCCGCCGCATAAGAAACTTTGATAGGAATGAAATGGGACGATTTCGTCATTCTGTCTACTATAACCCAAATTGACATATTGTTGCCGAGTACGTGGTAACCCTACTATAAAGTCCTTATTCAAGTCTTTCCACTTCCAAGTAGAAAAGCTAATGTCTTGGGATAAACCTCTCGGTTTCTGATTCTCAGCTTTCACTTGTTGGCAATTTGGACACTTCGCCAGAAATCCCACAATATCCTTCTTCATCTCATTCCACCAATAATCTCCCGCAAGTCACAGTACATCTTGGTGGCTCCTGGGTGAATGGAATACCAAGAACTATGGGATTCTGACAAGATCTCTTCCCTCAAGTTATTGACATTCAGAACACACAACCGACCTTGATATCTAAGTACACCATCTCCCCCTTAGGAGAAAGCCTCAACGAACTTCTTGAGCATCACTTCTTTCAATTCCACTAAAATTGGATCAAGAAATTCCTTAGCTTTCACATCACTCATAAAAGATGATTTAGAGCCGTTATGAACCATAACGCCACCCTTGGTGGAATCCACTAACTAAACACCTAAATGGGCCAATCTATCTACATCTCGTACCAATTCATTTTTATCTTCTTCTACATGGGAAACACTACCCATTGATAATCGGCTAAGAGCATCCGCTACTACATTTGCTTTAACGGGGTGATAGAGAACACTCATATGATTATCTTTCAATAACTCAAGCCACCTTCTTTGGCAAAGATTCAAATATTTCTGATTAAACACATATTGTAAGCTCTTGTGGTCAGTGAACAGATCTACATGAACACCATACAAATAGTGCCTCCATATCTTTAAGGAAAAAACCACCGCTGCTAATTCAAGATCGTGGGTGGGATAATTCTTCTCATGGACCTTAAGTTGTCTTGAAGCATAGGCAATAACTTTACCATTCTTCATAAGTACACATCCCAACCCAATTCTTGAGGCATCACAATATACCATAAAACCATTCGTCCCTTTCGGTAAAGTCAACACTAGAGTGGAAGTAAGTCTATCTTTCAACTCTTGGAAGCTCTTCTCACATGATTCTAGACAAAATGAACTTAGCCTTCTTTCCAGTCAAAGTTGTCAATGGAGAGGCAATGGAAGAAAACCCCTCAACAAACCTTCTATAGTAATCGAAAAATCCCAAGAAACTTCTAATGTCCAAAGGTGATAGAGGCTTAGGCCAACTCTTGACCGCATCCGTCTTCTTAGGATCTACCGCAATACCCTTACTTGAAACAGTATGACCAAGGAAAGCTATGGACCTTAGCCAAAACTCACAGTTGCTAAACTTTGCAAAGAGTCATTGGTCCTTAAGAACTTGCAACACGATTCTCAAATGATCAACATCCTCATTCTCACTCCTTGAGTAGATCAAAATATCATCAATGCACATAATCACAAACATGTCAAGGTATTGTCTAAACACCCTATTCATCAAATCCATAAATGCCGTTGGAGAATTAGTCAAGCCAAATGACATCACCAAAAACTCATAACGACCATACCAGGTTCTAAAAGCCGTCTTCGGAATATCATCATTCTTCACTCTCAATTGGTGATAACCCGACCTGAGGTCAATCTTAGAGAAGTAACTTGCACCTTGGAGTTGGTCAAATAAATCATCTATCCTTGGAAAAGGATACTTATTCTTAATGGTCACTTTGATCGATTCCCGATAGTCAATACACATTCAAAGTGAACCATCCTTTTTCTTAACAAGCAAAACTAGGGCACGCACCCCATGGAAAGATACTTGGTCGGATAAAACCCTTATTCGACAAATATTTCAATTGTTCTTTCAACTCTTTAAGTTCTACCAGAGCCATTCTATAAGGAGGAATAGATATAGGTTGCGTATTAGGGAGAAGGTAAATTCCTAAGTCTATTTCCCTTTCAGGAGGAACATTAGGTAAATCATCTCGGAACACTTCTGCATACTCATTAACAATGGGGACCGACTCAAGACTAGGGGTTTCAGAATCCATATCCCTCACCTTAACTAAATGGTACAAGCAACCCTTAGAAATCATATTCTAGCTTTAAGATAAGAAATAAACTAACCTTTCGGCATAATCAATATGTGGGAACTATATCTTCCACAACAATTACATCAATAATCAACAATCGACAACATAAGCTTTACTCTCAAAGAACTATATCTCATAGTCATTCTGTATGCTTCACTCTCAAGTAATTCAATATCATAATCATCTCATAAGCTTCAATCTCAAAGAAATTCTAATCATGATTCATCATATAAGCTTCAATTCTAATGTATCTCATCAATCCTAGATATAATACATCTAAACCCATAAATTATCCTTTCATGACATAAAACCCATTTACATCAATTTCATCTTTCTAGACATGGTTTAGGCATAGGTACATGTAATTTCATCCTAAAAGCATGTATTCCTATCAATTCAATCATAAACAATCATACCCCAATCAATTGGATCAACATTCATCAATACCCACAATATTGGAATAAAACCCTAACTCATATTAGGGAATTTCATCTTCTCAATTGGGGAATCATAGGGAATCCATGGATGAAAGGAATCCATGGATAAAAATCCATCATAGCTTGATTACAAAGCTCACCAATGTTTGAGGAATGGAGACTTGACCTTGATCCTAGCTCCAACTCTTTCTTCTTCGTCTTCAAGTTTTAGAGAGAGAAATATTTGAGAGGAAGATTTTGGGATTTCTTTTGGGTTTTGGAAATAATGACTTGAATGGGTGAGTTTTGGGTTGAAATGACTTATATAGGGGTCCTAGGGTTGGGTAAAATGATATAGTATTAATCTAATTAAAACCTAAAAAGACCCTTAAGCCCCTAACTTACAGTGGTCTGCCCTTCTTCACGTGAGGCTCCATGAGCTATGGTGCCTACCATGAATCGTGGTACCTCTCGTGGTCACGAACTAGTGTCTTGGCAACCACCCCCTTAACCCCTAAAATATAACTCATCTCCATGACTCATCCCACGGACTGTCAAGACCTTCATGAGCCGTGTAGTGACTTGTTTGGAGAGGGTTGTTTTGGGCAGTGTAGCCTAGGTACTGCCTAGCCTTCCACGAGCCTCACCATGACCCGTGGTCCCCACCACAAGACGTCAAGCTGGTCGTGGGAAGGTGGGAAGTTCTTGGTGAAGGTTGGGGTGTCCAAGCCTTCTTCCTTAGCTCTTGCCCTCTCACTTATTAGTTGTTTAGCCTACTAGATTCCAAGGTGTTATATTCAAAGAACATTAGAAAACCATAGCTTTTCTCCTCTTGAATCCTTGATCTAAGTCTTTGAAGTGTTAAAAAACATAATATAATGTTTAACACTGTTTTGACCCTTAATTAAGTGAAAAAGGTCGTGATTTAGGCTTATAAGGGGTGGGAAAAGGCTGAACTACCTGTCTTTAAGAGCTAACAAATACTACCCACGGGGCTATCTAGGGTTCGTGGTTTGATCTACGGACCGCAGATCCCATGCGTGGAATTTATATTGAATTTTTATGGCTCAACGGTCGATTTATGGGTCCAAATGATGGCCCGTAGTATTTCTTACAACCCGTAAAATGTATCCAAAGGAATTGGGTCCTAAAATTTGACTCCCCATACTTTTCCAATGACCTGACAAGACAGATCATCGTTCAACCTACTCCTTAGGTTGGATCCATCGTTCATAGACTTAGAAAACTTTGATATGGTAGTCTTTATTAAAATGGTTGTAATTTTTACTCCGAACTTGAAATAATGAAAACTTGGTGGCGTTTGAAAGAGGACTCAAGGACCTTCAATTTAATAGATTATGGACAACCTAATTCATTATGTTATGGGAGATATGTTTTTTTGAAGTTGACCTAAGAAGAATCTTATGCCAAAACTTAATCACTAATGAAGCATTCAACTCAACTTTGTATTTAGTAGTTCTTGTGACATAATATCCAAATCCATTAGAACACCAAAGAGATGACCTTTACATATATGAGAATTTTAAGCATAACCCAATACAATTTTACATACAAATAAAGAATGGTTCAGGCCTTAGCTTAGAAATTTTTGAGGTGCTACAATATCTCCTCCTTGGGATCATTCGTGCTCGAATGATGGTTAAACTGAGGATGGAAGGGAAAGAAGTTACTCTTACTATCTTTATGAATTTTGAACTTGCCTACTAAAATAGGTGGAGCTAATTTATACTATGATGTTGGAACTCTCTATAGCATATAAGTTGCGATCGATATGAGTTTGAACATAGTCACGCTCTATCTGAAGCTATTTGACATAAAGCAATGATATTTGGGCATGAAGTAAGAATAGGAATACTATGCCTTTAGTGATATGAGTGATAGCCTTTAAGCTTAGCAACACTGCTTAACTCTGCTCTACTTTTTGACTACTACATTTCATTAGATGCAACTCCTAGCTCTTATTAGAGTGTATGACTACTCTTACAAATGTCTAAGTGAAATCGCTCGCTCTTACTGTGTCCAATCCTAATACTATAACCACTCCATAGACTTTTGCTAACCAATACTTCTTATTCTTGCATCATCTCTTCCAACTTAAATTTCATGCATTACTACCAAGAACCAACAAATTGCTCTCATTTAACTATTACTAATAGAAAAACCTCATCCCCTTCATCCTTTACATTTATAACCTTAGATGAAATAAGAACATCACCACTACCACAGTAAGAAACATCAAGCTTCTCCTTCTATCACTACTCAACTACTATCATCAACATCACTACCAAAACATGTTCCTATCCTTATGGAAATGCTAATGTGGAAAGAATTGGACCAGAAAAACTTTTGGGTAGTGACTTGGGAATTCCTAGCCTAGTCTAGATTTGGACAAAATTTGAGTCAGGTAAGGTCTAGGAAAATCTGATAATGAATGATAGATTTAATAATGAATTTGATGACATGAGTAGATAGTCAAGACGTTAAGAAGCCCGTACGACTTTATTGAATCGAATTCCGACGAGTAGAACTCCCTAATTGATATTAGCATGAACGGGTAGTTTTTGAACGTCAAGGGTTGAAGGTCTGTTGTGAAATGGGAGTTTGGAACTCAAATTCCAACTCTCTGTTTCCGTGCAAGCTGCCAGGGCAGGGCGGGATTAATCCCACCAGGGTGGGGCTACTATGGCAGGATGGAGTCCACCGTAGCGGGCCATTCGTGAATTAAGTCGGGGAAAATCCCCAATTTCTTTATTTTTCTGCAAACTTCATTCTTAAGAGCTAGGTGACGACCTAGGGCAATTTCTTGACAATTTTCCACAACTTTTGGTGCTAAATATAAGGATTTTACTCCCATAATCCATTTTTCAATCCGTAAAACTTAGATTCTTAGGTAATTATCGTTGGAGGAGGGTTTTGGCCTGAAGTTAATGGTGGGAAAAATCCCTAGCTACACCTTAGGATCATGGGTTTGGTCTTGGGTTATTGGGTTTGTTATAATACAGGTAAATTAGACCTAATTATTTATCCTTTTGTTAAATTATTTGTTTTTAGACCTAGAACAAACGGAAAGAATCCGAAAAGGGAAGCCTCAAGTTCTTAGGAGGATTCAAGCTTGGTTTTGAGGTAGGTTATGGTTTGATTTTATGTTTGTGTGATATATGTCGGTAATTGCTTCATTGTAATGCATACATGTATATGAATGAGGCATTATTGATCAAACCCAATTAAATGAGTATGAATGAACAATTGTATGCCATGAATCAACACTTGATTGTATGAGTATGAGTATGTACATTATGAGTGTGAATGTGATTGTTGTTGTGTTGATTGGATCGGTGTCACCTTCCGACACATATATTTGATCGAGTGTCACGTTCTGATACACTAATTGGATCAAGTGTCACGTTGTGACACACTAACAATTTGGGTGTGGGTTCCATGAGAGGACCATTCTACTGTTGTATCTATCTGTTATTGAGAATGTGGAATTGTACATTGCTCCTGAAATGATAACTGGTTCATATATATATATATATATATATATATATATATATTATGTATATGTGTGTGTTTACTGTGTTATGATTGCTTGTATATGTTTTGCTTACTTGAATAGTCGTGTGATCCTACCAGTACACTATGGTTGTGAACTGATACTACACTTACTCATTCTTTGTTGATTACAAGGCATCTTCAGGCGGCTACGGATAGACCTCAACTAGGAGATCAGTGATCGAGACCGGATTTCAAGGGTGAGCCAGTTCTTTTAGGCTGCCATGGAGTCCTTCATTTAGTTTAGTCAATTCCATTCAGACTCAGACTGTTTAGATATTTCTTTTGTTGGTTGGGGTTGTACCTCTTTTCTCATAGACTTGTTGATTAGTAGTTTTGGTACAATGACTTTCATGTTCTAGGGGTTGTTTTCTGCAATAGTTATTAGTCATTTATTAAACTTCTGGAGTTTACGAGAACTCCATGTTTTATTTAGTTATTTAAACCTGCTTTCGTATCTTTAAATATTTAGTTTTGCATAAAAATTGCTTAGTTGGGATGTAGTAAAGGTTCTCCCACAGGAGGGTTAGTGTGGGTGTCAATCACGACGATTTGGGTCGTGATAAGAGCTTAGGGGAAAATATAATAAGTATGATTCATTCAAGATATCTGATATAAGAAAATTCATGGCATAAAATTATGATGCTAGCCATTGAGAGTACATCATGAATTTGCAAGACTGAGCATATTATGAGATACGAGTGCTTATATGAATATGTTCATATCATGAGGCTGATATCCATAACTTTATGGAGTAAGATTGAGATCAATAGGCTAAAGTCTTTGCCCCTCATTCTGTGAGCTAAGCACAGATGTAAATCTATTT
This sequence comes from Solanum pinnatisectum, assembly GCA_035578085.1. NCBI lineage: Eukaryota > Viridiplantae > Streptophyta > Magnoliopsida > Solanales > Solanaceae > Solanum > Solanum pinnatisectum. Next base: position 410,230 of record JAWPEI010000065.1, read on the forward strand.
GTAGTGTATGAACATAAGTCATGAACATAATATGATATTAGAGGCATCAACCGGATGTTGTAACGACTGAACTTTGAGGAATATGCTAGAGTATGAACGGATCGATTTATCACTTCAACTCTTTCTAAACACATCACTATATGATTCTCAATACTTGACTTGGTTTCTCTTCTTATCATTACTTCCATAGGTCTGAAGCTGATACTTTAAAGCTATAGATCTATTCCATCATCTCTAAACTTGTCTATATTTGGTTTACTTATTCGGAAATTCTAATCTTATGGCTACTGAACTCTCCATGTGAATGCACTAAGATTCCTTCTAAGTCTTCTTTCTCAGATGTTTCTCATAACTTCTTCTGGCTTCTATAAAAGATTTTGTATAACTGTTACCCACATTAACTTATAAAGCCACTTAATATAACTATTAAGGGCATATAATGATTCTATCAGTCTACTCCACATTAATAGCTTAAATATACTATCTAGGTACACATGGAAAATCATAAACTTCATTGGAATCTCATCTGGCTACATACGATCTTGGGTACACCTCTTAATGCTCTTAATAATCTAATGACTTAGCCACACTTTGTTTCTCTCATTTAAGGGTCATTTTACCACACTTGAACCACTCACATTTATCAAAAAGTAACACCTTAATTCCTCACCTACTTCATGTCAAACCTACTAGATTAGATCTCAAAACTAACATCATCACCCTCATGTTGCCATTTTTTTATTAAGACACTTATCTCAAATTCAATCTTATTGTCAAGTACTAAACACGAATATCAATATAATTGCTAACATACTATACTAACTTATGACCACTAGATAAAGTCAAGAAACACTCTCTAACTAAGACCTCATGACAAGTAGTCAATCTTTATCTCTCCATCTACATACTTACAATTTACTGTCACATTCCATTTCACAAATTAAATACTACTTACCCATTCACTACACAACACTGTCTAATTACTTCTATAATCCTTTGAATACCATAAGGCTCTCTCTTCAAAATTATAAGCCTATAGTAGATCTCTCACCTCATGAATACTCCTACTATTCTATTTAACACCTATACTTGGTCATTACTAACACATTTGCATATCATCATAAAGTCCTCTCTAGTTAAAGTATACTCTAACTCATCCTAACTAGTAACTATTCATCTACCCTCTATCATAATCTCAATAAAAAATTATTATTCCTTAGTCTACACATAAAGGAAAACTCCTCATTAATGATTTACTGGGTACATGGCTCCAACAAACTGATTTACCTCATCACTATCTTTCTTTCTTAGATTACTATAGCTCTGCATGCATTCTTCTAACTCTCGACATTTTTACTACTACTGCTTATAACATCGTAACTCATATTATCTTTTTTAGATGAAAATACTACCCAAGCTCTAAAACACACTTCCTCATAATGGTCTCAAGTGAAACAAGGTATAGATAAGAGAATGTGGGAGTACATCCTTCTTTTAGCTAGAACGAAAGATTTATATGAATAAGAGTGCATTCTTTCGAATGTCCACACTTAATATCACTCATGGACTTCTTTCAAGCCCCTCTATAGTCTCATAAATTTCTGAAGACTTTTGTTGAGAGTAATTCATTAATAAGGATCTGGGCTTTACTTTCAACTACCTTGAGTATGAGGGGTAGTCTAATGGATTTGAGAAATGCCCAATTTTGAATAAGTTCCTTATAACTCAATTCTATTGAACTATTTAGAGTATGGAAGAAGGGAAACTTTTGTTAAATGTCTGTAGTCACTCATTTGTAAACGTTGGGCCCTCACAACCATAAAGAAGATCTTACCGACACGGCTTCATAGAGACGTTAGGACACTTGAACTCTATGCTATGATACCAAGTTTCTCATACCCTGAGCTTACACCCTTGACATTGTCGGTACTCAAGAACCGTTTTTGATCCCCAAGCAAACCCTTGGCCATGCTGACTAATTAGAGGAAGACTCACTCAAGTGATAATAGGATTAAAACATAAATTTATCTTAACATAAACTTAATTGTAATGCCTGAAAAATTCTCATTTGCAATAAAAATTATAATTTGCCAAATAATCTTTAAAAGAAACAAAGTACTGAGAAGCTCCTCAACTCTAACTATCTATGAAGCCTCTAATAATAGAATATATGTCGGGACAAGACCCATAATAACTCAACAATAACTAGAAAATGAATGTGAAATCCGCCGAAAAGTAAAGAGGCTCACCAAAGCTATCTGAAGTGCAAAGTGATCTCACGAAATTCTTGTTGATGATCCTGAATACCTCTATCTTCATTATAAAAGATGCAGGTTGAATGACATCAGTACATTGAATACACGGGTATGTAATATAATAGAATTGATAATTAATTGAGCTTTTAAGGCTAAAAGAATACTTACCTCAACACAACTCAATACAAATCAATAACAAGAGATGACAATATTTAAAGCTTCATAAACAAAAGATTCTTACTCAAGGATACATATAAAAATAAAATAAAATCCTATCTACTCTTATTTGGGAGATTCTCTAACCGGCAATCATCACTTGAGCTACATGATGATATAAGGTCTCGCCCACACTGCCTGAACTGTCTTATGGCTTGCCAGGATATAGGACACCTCAACTAAGTGGATCCACTAAAGCTCTGCTTGAAAGCAATAAGGAGTCATCTAATAAATATGATCCTTTACCCATGTTGTCTACATGGTTTATGAGGAATGTGAGTTGAATGAACTAATCCACATATCGGTGCTCAATACTACTCCCAATAAATATATACTCATGCTCAAATGTATAAAACTCACTCTTTCTTAATTTAAGGTAATTGCTGAAAATATCCTCTTAAAAGAGGTAACTGCTCTAAAATAACTCTGAAATCATTACTCATTTAGAAATCAAAGTTTCTCTTTTTCTCAATGTAAAAATGATAAATTTTGAAATCAATAGTTCCCTTAAACTTTACTAAAAAATTCTCTTTAAACTTTCCTCAAAACTCCTCTTTACTTTTTCAGAAAATTAATTTAAGAATATTATTTGTTTAAAATATTCTAAAAAATAACTCCATGAATACTCAAATAATACAAATGAGAACTCAAAGACCTTCACTATGAAAGGTCATGGACCACCTAATTCATTATGTTCTGGAAGGTATGATCATTTGTAGTTGACCTAAGTAGAATCATATGCCAGAACTTAATTGGTAATGAAGCTTTCAACTCAACTTTGTTCAAACGGGTTCTTGTGGCCTTAAGTCATATCCAAATCCATTCTAACACCAAAGAAATGACCTTTACACATATGAGCAATTTAAGAATCACCTGATACGATTCTACATGCAAATAAATAATGGTTCGGGCCTTAGCTTAGAAATTTTTGAGGTGTTACAAAATCCATCGATTCAGTTGGCTTCTATACTCTTGCAAGGTATAGAGTGGATGTGGCAGTGTGGGTAAGACTTTGTATCATCATGAGGCTTTGATACACTCAAATTACACCTCCCTAAAGAAGTATAAGCGATCGTTATCAAGTAAAGAACCCAACTTGTAGGTTGAGGTCGATCCAATGAGGAAAATGGTTTAGACTTAACTTTAACTAACAATTATATCTATTTAGTTAAACTATTTCTGAGACAAGTAAATAAAAGGGGGGAGGGGGGTTTGTAATCAAGTAACAAATTGTTGATTAAGTAACAAGTGAGCAAGATTCAAACTTTAAGTTATCAATATGAGAGAGAAACTAGGGAATATATTTTCCTCATAAGATTTTAACGTAGTTATCCTAATAATAGTAATCATTTCCTAGTGTTTTGCATGCAAAGTTGGTAACTTAGGTATCCCTAAGTGATTGGTCCTCCAAATAGGGAATTTCACCTCGCACCTTGGTCTGGCTACGCGTGTATGCTTTACTAACCCTTACCTTTACCCTAGATTAGACATCATATCAATGAATGTCTTAGTTTCACCCTCTCACAAATTGACATTAGACTATTAGATAGCATCCACTAAATCTCTGTTTTTAATTCTTTTCTCATTCATTACTTCCTTATTCTGGCAAGTAGGAACGAGGCGAGTTCTAATGTTTGCAACCGTTAAAAAGACTTTTAAACGAATGAATTAACAATACATGCATTAACACTATTTAAGAATTACTTAGTTATTATTCATACTTTGTTAATTGCTCATGGTTCCCACAACCCTAGTTGTGGATTTAGCTACTCATGCTTGAGAGTTCACAATTCATTTTTAAGAAGAAAGAATTCATGAACTTACAATAAGAATATATGAAACCCGAAGATCCTTAATTGAATTGCAAAGTGAAAATCTTATAAAAACGAACTCTGAAAATCAAATTGTTAAAGTTTGCAAGTTAATTCCCAGAACACAAAAACTAAGAGTTTACAATAATGTCTAACCCCCAAAAATGAGGTTTATCACTCCTATATATAGAAAACAAGTCGTAAATAAAAAGGAAACAAAATAAGGAAATAAGTTGTCTGAAACACGCCAACAGTTGATGACTCGACCTACAAATCGTGGGTTGACCTACAATCCGTAGGTCCCTTTCCGTGGCTCCATACTTAGGATTTTTCATCAGGTACTAGAACATCAACTCTCTGAATCCATCAACGGATGTGCAAGACGGCACGTGGGTCAACCTACGGTCTGTCAGTTGCTTCGTAGTTCCACACGTATTCCATCTACGCCTGCCCAACGATGGTCCATCAAAGGACTTATGGTCCGTGGATCACTCTGTGGGTGGCTCCTTCTGCATAATGTCAGCATTCATCTCCATCAACTACATTCCATGCTTATTTCCTGTAACCATTAGACACAAAACATTAATTCTAACACAAAATAGCTCAAGACAGACACAAACTCTATGTGAAACGTATCAAAAATATCGTAAATTCATGGTATATAAACACCCTCAACTTAAACTTGTTGGTTGTCCTCAAGCGACACACTAAGACTCTAGATGACACTTTTGTAGAAGCAAACATACAAACTCAAGCAATCACATGGCCATCTCAATCACATCCCTCATTTAGTGCAAACCTTTTTGTCTATACTCAACAAGCTAAGTCATGCAGATCAAGAAATGACATAGATCGACAAATAAACATCACAACATACACTTTTCACAATCACCAAAGTATCAATTCTCCAATAATGTAACTAGTGCCCTCACTTTAAAAGAAATTCCTTTTCACACTCAATAAATATGAATTTCAAGTTTTAGGATTCATTCAACACTCACGCTTAGAAGTGACATCAAGTACAGTTAGTACTCAATACCATAGTCTTGCCCTTATTTTCACTACTTAGACTCTCCAAACTAGTTGCTAGGATCACTATAGGACTTTCTTAGCTTGTAACGTAGGCTCAGGGTCAAGTATGGTACATTTGGTTACTTTTAGTGACTTTCTGCCCTCCTTGACATTACATTGGCTCTTTACCTCTTTCATCAGCCTCTTCTTGATATCCTTTCATTTGTTTTTTTTTTTCCTTAACTCTCTTCAACACAAATGTGACTTTTGACTTTATAGCTCATAATTTTCACTCTTCTTCTTTTTCTTTCACTTTATTTTTCTTTATTTCTTTCAGTACTTATGTTACTCATCTTTTTGCTTCTTTTGCATAAAGTCACATCTTTTTCTATCTTTTCTTTTTCTTTCTTCAACACAAAACTCTTTTAATACCTTTTTTTTTTCTTTTGGTTTCCTTTTCATATCCACCCTCAAATTATGTGTATTGCATAAGTTGATGTGCATAATATCCGATGTCGGACAAGGTCCAAGATAAAGGTAACTTTTTGAATTAGCCACCCTCAACTTAGGCTTTTGGCCTAAGTTAAGGTGCACATGTCCAAGGAGGGACCGGGGCCAAGACAATTATTTTAGGGAAGGTGAATTTGGTGTATTGAAAGAAGTGGTCAACATTAGGCTCAAACATTTGTATCAAAGGGAACATTTATTTCTTTTGGTTGAATCATTTAGGCTTGAGTGGATTTATTTGAACAAGGGCCTATGATCATCTCCCAACTTCTAGCCTAGATTATCTTAGCAGGACCAATGGGGAAAGTTCTAGATTGGCACATGCTATATGAATATTCAATTTTTTTCTCACACACACTTGGCACATTGTTTCATTAATAGATTATTAGATTACCCAGTTCAAGTTTTAGCTTAAGTCATGAGGTCAAATTGGTTCCTTATCATGTCATACTGAGATCCAGCTCATTCAACTCATCAAGCTTAAAGATCTAACACATTTCCAATATTTTTGGATAGGTATCAACTTTTCATGCTTTTTATGCCATCATGCTTTCATTCTTCTACTTACTTCTACACATACTATCCTAAATATGCTGGTTTAGGAGAAATTAAAAAAAGTCTCTTGGGGGAAAAGAACACAGGAAAGAAAACCCCAAGAGAGGATTATTAGTTGGGTTACTTAGACTTCACCCCATGTCACTCACAATCCATTTACACCACCCCTAACAAAATAAGGTGCAAGTTTCCCTAATGCACAAAAATCAAAAGTAAAACATAGGGTGAAGCAAACATATGGCACATATGCGCTGAAGAACTCTTAAGAAGCGGGTGGGTCCAGTTTCCTGGAGCCTGCTGGATCAACACTAGGAACACCATCAGTAGCGCTCTGATCATCTATCCCAACACCCTCAGTAGTGCTCACACTGCCAGATTGAACAACACCTATCTCCTTGGCCCATTGTTGTCTTATCTCCTTATCTAGTAACAATGCCCTCGCGGCCTCCTCCAATTGTTGGTGCTCCTTCTTCCTTAATCTATGAGTCTCAGCATCATCAAAAGTATGATTAGAGTAATGGTGTTTCCTAGCGGCATGGGAAGAATCTGGTGGTGGCATAGCATTGTCGAATAGGGCACTCAACATAGCCTCATTGTCCTGTGCCATAGGGGAAGAATCTGTCTCAGTCTCTGAGGGGCTAGGAGTGCAGATACATCAACATGGAGGCTAGCCAACTCCTGCTGGAAAGTGGTCACATCAATGGATGAGGCTGGCAGCCTCTCCAAGACTCTCAGCGCAAAGGCAACCAGGCGCTTATGAATGTCTTGAACCTTCTGATCCATCATTTGCACCATCCTCACCTCATATTCCATGATAGAGCATTGTATCCATGGTTTACATGCTGAAGTAGAGTGGCCATCTGTGCCTCCAATTTCTAGACTCTGTCTAGAGGGATGGCGGTGGACCTTGAAGAAGGAGTAGCTCAGGATGAGCTAGGTGCCTGACTGGTGGCCGGAGATGGTGGAGCCTGAGTGTCTTCTGTAGTTGCCAAAATTGTGGAGTCATCTGCCTGCATCTGCTCAATATCAGCAGCAAGATCATCACCCAGAGGTGGCACCTCAAAATGTGGCTCTCTTAGCGGTGCGACAAGGTTGGCATTATCCCAAATGAGGCGAATGTCTAGAGTCTTAGTCGTATCAAGCAACCGGTCACAGTTCCAAATGGGAATAGAAGCCTCTATATAGAGCTAGAAATAAGGCTCGAAAATGGCAATGTGGTGGTGGTCTTTAAGGCCCTCTCATGGATCTCTAAAATAAGGATGTGGGTGACATCAATCTCCATCCCTACCATAATGGCTGGCAGCATCACTGCCCGGTCCCATGTAACCATATTGTCCACCATCGGGGACAGTCTATTTCGGACCAGCAACCAGAAGAACTTCACAGCGAAGCTCAATGTAGCATTCTTGATACCCAGGCTAGGAGTCCGAACCCACTCAATACGCTTCCCATCCATAGCAATATGTCGTGCTAGCCACCTCAGAAGAGCCTACCTCTGCTCACTATTTCTCTAGAAGGACCCACTATGGATAATGCTCATTCGGTAGTCATACTCTACGGTATTAATAGGCAGAGTGTTGGCCTGGCCATATAGAAACCTACGGATCATAACCCCTTATATGTCGACTATATAACCCCGTACTAATATAGAGTCAAGTGGAGGTTGAGAGACTGTATTGGCCTGTTTAGAGATGGAGTTTATGATGGCTTCCTAGTAATCTTATCGTTGTACTTCCTGGGGTTTCGTGCCATCCACTCGCAATGGTGTCACCGAAAGAGCTCCTCAATAGCCGGTGTAGTATGGAGGATGCCTGTAAGGACCCTACTCTCCTCAGTCATAGTCTTGGTCATCATCTCGTGCTCATTCAACATTTTCCCATTGATGTAAAGCTGATACTGCCCGGGACACACCATCTGTTAGGCTCATCATCCTTGGGAGCAGGCTCAACGCTAGTAGGTACCAGGCTGCCGCTAGAGCTATCTAAGTCTGCTGAAGAGGTGGTACTGCCACTAGAACTAGAGCCAGACTGCAACTTTGAGCCTGCCAGTGATCCGATCAGTGTGGCCTTCTCCTCAGACTGGGGCAGTGACCATGTTGGAGCTCATTTACTGGGCTCGGTTCTGAGTAGTACAGGGAGCAGTGGGGGAGGTCCTGGTGCTAGGAGGAATATACTCTGTGTCCTCAGTGTCCTCCTCAATGATCATACGTCGCAAAGGAGCGACGAATTTGTATTTTCCCTTAGCGGCATAAGTTAGAGCTTGCTTGGGGGCCATAGAACCTGTGGAGCCTTACTTAGTACTAAAACAATTTAAAAAGACTTATGGAAAAACTTTAGAACAAGGATTGGACCCAAACAAAAACTCAAAATAAATTCTGGATAGTAGCTGAACTGTCGACCCACGGTGGGTACCTACGGTCCGTCAATGGAACGACAGCCCATGGGTCCCCTCCGAAGGTCGGAACACCCAAAATTGGGTCCCTGATGTGGGAACCACAGATGTGCAGAACGGTTCGTCGATGGAACAACAAACTATTGTCTACTCCGTGGTTTGACACTTGTACAAAATTTATATGCAACTGACTCACAGACCCCGACCTATGGTCCGTAGGTTGGAGTCGTGGGTGGTCAGTTCTGTGCTAGGTTTCAGGCTTTAAACTCACACTTTATGCTATATTTCAACAATTACACAATCAAACTAGGCCTATACATGCATTTCAACATATAATATGCTAGTTAATCATCCTTAGGGTTTCGTTGACACACATTTCATCATTTTAACACACCAAAACATATGAACCCTAAGTCAAAACTTCCAATTCGACCTATTAACTGATTTAGTTGGTTGTACTTTACAACACACTCACATACCATTATTCCAAGGGTGTTTCTAACTGCAATTCAATATTCAAACACATGATTTACAACCCAAGGTCAAGTTCATTGTTGTGATTTCAATATGAAACTATGAAATGTTCAAAGTTTGGGAAAAATCAGCTTACCTTACAAGTAATCAACAATAGTGAGTGTGTGATCGACTGCAAAAACTCCTCTAAACCAACGTAGGCACCAAACCTGGACTGTGAATTCACTTTGGGGAGAAGATGTAAGTGATTTGGGAGAGAAAAAAGGGATTATGGGATCTGTGGGATGTGTGGGGTGATATGGGGGTTATGAGAGTGATTTGGGGGATTTAGAAGGTTGAAAAATGGTTCAGGGGGGGGGGGGCGGAGAATATGTAGGTGTGAAGTGTTTAAAAATGAAGGTTTTATAAAATAGGGGTCCGGGTCGGGTGAGGCAGAATCCTAATTTTGTACCCACGAGACCCGATCAATGGTTCGTGGGTGGACCTACGGACCGTAGGTCACTCTGACACTTAGAAAATTTTAGAAACTTACCTGGGATCTATGAATACCATCCACGGTCCGTGGATGGACCAACGGACCATCGATGGGGTCCGTAGACCATTGCACAGTTGTTTTCTGCAGATTTTGCCTTTTGTCCCTGCACATGTAGCGACCATTAGGACTTTCTTTTTACATTTTTTGGACATTTTTTAGGCACGGACCCTATTCTATATCTGGCCAACACTAATATAAACATAAAATGCCTATCTAAAGAGCTATAAAAAATCAAAAAGAAAGAAGAAAACTCCTATATCGAAAAGAAAAACCTATAGTTGGCTAGATTGTACATCTTGGATTACCTCTCAAGCAACACCTGATTTAACATCGCAACACAACACAGACACCTTGATTACTCAGACTTCATCAAGATAATAGGCCTCAATCACTTCTTGCACACTCTTCGATTTACCCATGTAGACCTTTATCTTCTGCTCGTTCACTTTGAACTTTGTTCCCTCCTTGTTTTCGAGCTTGACCTCTCCATGTGGAAATACTTGCGTGACTCTGAATGGCCTGGTCCACTTGGATGAGCTTGCCAGGAAATAACCACAGCCTTGAGTTGAACAAAAGCACCAGATCACCCACAACAAATTCACATTTTTCAATCTTTTGATCATGATACTTCTTCATCTTCTCCTTGTACAAAACTGAACTTTCATATGCTTTTAGGTAAAACTCATCAATATCATTCATTTCATTCATTCTTTGACTCGATGCGGTGCCCCAATCCAAATTCAACTTCTTTAGCGCCCACATGACCTAATGTTCTATCTTTACCGGAAAATTACATGACTTTCCTTATGCAAGTTGGTAGGGGGGCATACCTATGGGAGCCTTGAATGCGGTGCGATAGGCCTATAGAGCATCATCAAGCCTTCTTGACCAATCAGTTCTGTTGGCGTTCACAGTCTTTGCAAGGATTTGTTTTATCTCTCTGTTTGACACCTCAACTTGCCCACTAGACTACGGATGGTAACGAGTAGCTACATTGTGACGAACTCCATATTTCTATAGCAATGCCTTGAGCAACTTATTACAAAAGTGAGAACGTCTATCACTGATAATCGCCCTAGGTGTACCAAATTTTGATAAGATACTCTTTTTCAGAAATGCAGTGACACTCTTTACCTCATTGTTTGAAAGCGCAATTGCTTCTACCTATTTCGATACATAGTCTACTGCAACAAGAATATACTTCATCCCATGTGAACTTACAAATGGACCCATGAAGTCAAGGCCCCATACATTAAATAACTCAATCACCAATATCAGATTCATATGTAGCTCTTGCTTCTATGAAATTTCTCTCTCTTTGGCAACAATTACAAGACTTGGCGATATCATGAGCATCTTGGTGGGTGGTAGGTAATAATACCCACACTGCAAGATTTTATGAGCAGTACGAATACCACTATGGTGCCCACAAACAGGCGATGAATGACACGCCTCTAGTATACTCATCATCTCAACTTCGGGCATACAACGACGATTAATCCCATCAGCACAGATATGAAACAAGTAAGGCTCATCCCAAAAGAATGTCTTCACATCATGCATAAACTTTTTCCTTTGGTGGAATGACAACTCCGATGGAACCAAATCGCTTGCCAAGTAGTTAGAAAAAACTGCGAACTAAGGGATAAGATCAAAAGAAGCAGTCAGTACATGTTTGTCTGGGAATGCATCATTAATTTTAGCCCCATCTCCTAACTTGAGCATAGCTTCTTCCTCTAATCTGGAAAATGGTCGGCAACCTGATTTTCTTTCCCCTTTCTATTTTTCACCTCAAAATCGAACTCTTGTAGCAACAATACCCATATAATCAACCTCGATTTTGCATCATTTTTCACCATCAGATACCTCAGTGTAGAATGGTAAGTATGCATTATGACCTTAGTGCCAAGCAAGTAGGATTGAAATTTCTCGAATGCAAAAACTACAACAAGGAGTTCCTGTCCAGTCAAATTATAGTTCTTTTGAGCCATATTCAGAGCTTTGCTGGCATAGTAAATCGGATGAAGAATCTTTTCTCACCTTTGTCCCAATACTACACTAAGTGCCACCTCGCTCACATCACACAACACTTCAAAAGATTGCTCGCAATCCGGTGAAATAATGATAGGTCCTGATACTAACCTTGCTTTCAACTCTCCAAATGCTCTCGAACAAGCATTATCAAAATCAAAATTACACTCCTTTTCGAGTAGTTTGCACAATGGGTATGCAATTTTTGAGAAATTTTTGATAAACCTCCGATAAAAACCTACATGCCCAAGAAAACTTCTATCACCTTTAACAGAGATATGTGGTGGAATTTGCTCTATTACCTCAACTTTAGCTCTATCAGCCTCAATACCCTTCTCAGAAATCTGATGACCCAGAACTATACCTTATTTCACCATGAAGTGGCAATTTTCCCAATTGAGCACAATATTGCACTCTTCACATCATTTCATTACCTCGGCCAAATGCATTAGACAACCATCGAACGAGTCACCTACCACAGAGAAATCATCCATAAATATCTCAATCGTGTCCTCCACCATATCTAAAAATATCAACATTATACATCTCTGAAAAGTCGTCGGAGTATTACACAACCTAAATGGCATCCTTTAGAAGGTGAAAGTCCCATATGCACATGTGAAGGTGGGTTTCTCTTGATCTTCCAGAGCTATGAAGATTTGATTGTAGCCCGAATACCCATCTAGAAGCAATACCAACCCTTAGCAGTAAGACGATCCAACATTTGGTCTATGAACGACATCGAGAAGTGATCTTTTTCTGACAATGCATTTAGCTTGCGGTAGTCTATGCATACCCTCCATCCAGTCACTGGCCTTATTGGGACTAGTTCATTTTTCGCATTAGGAACCACAGTAATCCCACATTTCTTAGGCACACACTGAACAAGACAGACCTAACTACTATCTGTAATGGGGTATATGACTCCAGCATCCAACCATTTGATGATTTCCTCTTTGACTACCTCTTGCATAGGTGGATTAAGTCTCCTTTGGTGCTCAATACTTGGCTTGCTATCCGGTATGAGTTGGATTTTATGAGAACAAATGCCAGAAGGAATCCCAATAATGTCCGCAATAGTCTATCCAATAGCCCCTTTGAACCTCTACAACATAGAAACCAATGCCTCTACTTGTACCTCACTCAAATCGGCCGCAATGATTACTGGTAAAGTGCCATATTTCTCCAAGAATACATACCTCAAATGCGATGGTAGAGCCTTGAGCTCAAATTTTAGAGCTTCTTCCATAGACGGTTTTGTGGGTGGAGAGTCGCGATTCTTCATATATAGCTCCAATATTTTTGGTTTGGAACAAAATTCAAACCTATCAAGTGCGGCAACTAATTCATCATAGTCCTCAATACCATCACTATCAAAATTCATCATTACCGCTTACAGTGCATCAACACCCAACCTCTCTTTAATAGACACTTCAGAACCTCGCTCCACAATATGATTCACCACTGATACTGACATGAGATCGTTTTCCTGCTTCATAGACCTACAGATATTAAAAGTCGCCTCCTTATTATTCAGTTGGAACTTCATCTTCCCTCTCTCCATATTGACCAAGCCACGCCCAATAGCAAGGAATGGTCTCTCTAAGATGTTGGGAACCTCAAAATCAACCTCACAATCAAGTATCACAAAATCCACTAGAAAAATGAACGACTCCACATTCACAAGGACATCTTGGAGAACACCAATGGGCTTCTTCATAATTCTATCGGCTATGAGTGGACGCATCACAGTCAGTTTTGGAGCCCTTAAACCCAACCTCTTGTAGATCGACAATGGCATCAAATTAATTCTGGCACCCAAATTACATAAAGCCTTCTTAAAGTGCAACAAACTGATGGTACAAGGAATAATGAAAGCTCCAAGATCCGTTTTCTTCTGCACAAGTGACCTAGTAGCAATAACACTACAATGTTGAAACCTCTTACCATTCTCAAAACTGACCACTCTCTTCTTGGTCACCAAATCTTTCATAAATTTTGCATACCTAGGCATTTGCTCCAAAGCTTCTATCAACGGAACATTAATGAAAAGCTATTTCAACATATTTATGAACATGCAGTATTTTCCTTTTTCGGTCTTCTTCACCAATCTCTGTGGGAATGGAGGTGGAGGTCTAGGCATGGGAACAACATTTTGGGTTACCTCCGCTTCCTTCTCTATAGCATTTTTAGACTCTCTAGTAACCTCAACCTCATTTTCATCTTTTTCTATCACAGTTTCAACCTCAGACGGCAACAAGGGATCAATGATTTGTTTACCTCCCCGGCAGTAGTGCCAAAATTTGATACACTCAAATTATACCTCTTTAAAGAACTATAAGCGATCATTATCAAGTAAAGAACCCAACTTGTAGGTTGGGGTCGATCCCACGAGAAAAATGGTTTAGACTTAACTTTAACTAACAATTATATCTATTTAGTTAAACTATTTTCGAGACAAGTAAATAAAAGGGGGGGGGGGGTTGTAATCAAGTAACAAATTGTTGATTAAGTAACAAGTGAGCAAGATTCAAACTTTAAGTTATCAATATAAGAGAGAAACTATGGCATATGTGTTCCCCATAAGCTCTTAGCCCAGTAATCCTAATAATAGTAATCATTTCCTAGTGTTTTGCATGCAAAGTTGGTAAGTTAGGTATCCCTAAGTGATTGGTCCTACAAACAGGGAATTTCACCTCGCACCTAGGTTCGGCTATATGTGTATGCTTTACTAACCCTTACCTTTACCCCAGATTAGACATCACATCAATTTATAGCTTAGTTTTCACCCTCGCACCAATTGACATTAGACTATTAAATAGCATCCACTAAATCTCTGTTGTTAATTCTTTTCTCATTCATTACTTCCTTATTCTGGCAAGTAGGAACGAGGCGAGTTCTAATGTTTGCAACCGTTAAAAAGACTTTTAAACGAATGAATTAACAATACACGCATTAACACTATTTAAGAATTACTTAGTTATTATTCATACTTTGTTAATTGCTCATGGTTCCCACAACCCTAGTTGTGGATTTAGCTACTCATGCTTGAGAGTTCACAATTCATTTTTAAGAAGAAAGAATTCATGAACTTACAGTTAGAATAGATGAAACCTGAAGATCCTCAATTGAATTGGAAAGTGAAAATATTAAAAAACAAACTCCGGAAATCAAATTGCTAAAGTTTGCAAGTTAATTCCCAAAACACAAAAACTAAGAGTTTACAATAATGTCTAACCACCAAAAATGAGGTTTATAACTCATATTAGAGAAAACAAATCTTAAATAAAAAGGAAACAAAATAAGGAAATAAGTTGTCTGAAATGCGCCAACAGTTGATGACTCGACCTACAAATCGTGGGTCGACCTACGATCTGTAGGTCCCTTTCCATGGCTCCACACTTAGGATTTTTAATCAGGTACTGGAACTTCAACTCTCTGAATCCATCGACGGATGTGCAGGATGGCATGTGGGTCGACCTAAGGTCCGTCATTTGCTTCGTAGTTCAACACTTAGTCATAATTCCCTGATGCTCCATTTACGCTGCCCAACGATAGTCTGTCAAAGGACCTACGGTCTGTGGATCACTCCGTGGGTGGTTCCTTCTGCATAATTTCAGTTTTCATTTCCATCAACTGCATTCCAAGCTTAATTCCTGCAATCATTAGACACAACATTAATTCTAACAGAAAATAGCTCAAGAAACACACAAGTTACTCTTCCACATGTAGTCATCCATGATAAGTGTTAACTTGCAGACCAATAATGGTTCTCTACTACCAGCCACGTCAAGGATGTAGGCTCGGGTCGTGACAAAACTACAAGTCAACCACAAAAAATCATAAAAAATTAAATTAGGTAAAACATATGCGGCCAGTGTATGTATCAAGTAAAATGTCTCAAAATTGTATCACCAGCTGCCCCATGGCTCCCCGAGACGATTGTGGAACCCGCCTGAACTCATCAACATATGGAGAAAAAGTAAAGCTTGGAATTCAATATGTACACCATTAGAGCTCATCAATATATGTAGTGTGGATGTACTGCAACCCAAAATCATTCTTCGGGCATACAATAGCATAAAATTAGACAATTGCTCAGCTAACTATAACAATACGTATCTTTAAAGAAATTTTCCTTTCAAGTTTAAAACCTTATAAAATAGTATAATACCCCCGGAACCATATCTCTATAGTAAAATTTATAATTTTTAAAGTAAATATCTGTTTTAAAATAAGATTCCAAGAAAATGATACAATTTCTCTTAAAATGCCAAACTTTCCAAACCATGCTACTAACACAAAATGGACGTACAAGAGCTAACAAACTGACAAAAATCTCATATGACAATAATTTGTCCATTTGTGGACTAACGATAACTCTTTAATTATGAAAGCTTCTAAAACGGAGAAAACTCAACCAATACTCTCTCGACCACTTCTAGAAACGGAGAAGAAGGAGGAGGAGGAGGAGGAGGAGGAGGAGGAGGAGAAGAAGAAGAAGAAGAAGAGGAGGAGGAGGAGGAGGAGGAGGAGGAGGAGAAGAAGAAGAAGAAGAAGAAGAAGAAGAATAAGACGAAGAGGAGGAGAAGAAGAAGAAGAAGAAGAAGAATGATGATGCAGATAGAAGAAAAGGAATCAGTAAAGTGTAAGAACTGACATTATGCATAATTTATCATTTGTTAATTTATCTTTGGCCCAAATAAAAAAAAAAGTCCATGAATATTTTTTATTTAAAATTAAATCTCATCCACTTGATGGACGGACAAGATTAAACATAAACTTCTATAAAATGGTCTTCTCTTCATCCATTAGGGTTGTTAAATATTCTCCACACTTTTTCATCACTGACGGCGGCTAGGGCAAAGAGGTAACTAATTTTTCAACTCTGCTTTCACTTAGTTCTTCTCATTAGGTATAACATCTATGAAGATTTATGTGTTAGATTATTGTGTTTAGGATCCTATTTTGTATGTTTAATATATGTTATAGTATGAACTTTTGTGCTTGATGTTCATGTTTTAAAAAAATCTAGGGAATTAAAGGAAGACTAGAGAAGATCCTTATGATATCTTTGTGGAGAAAACTATAATGAATTTTTTTACATTGTTAAGGCTATTCATTAACAAAATTTTAGAACTCCTAAAAGAAAATTCATTATTTTAAAGAATTTATAATAGTTTCACCATCAATCAATTATCACATAATGCTAATTTGGAAAAGAGCTAGCCATCAATATCATTCTCCAGCACAAGTAATTAATGACATACGATCTAACTAATTTATCTTAGTTACCCACTTAGCCTATTAATCAACGTGTTATTATTTTTAAAAAGTAAGTTTATAATTAAAAATTTATTTATATAGTTGTACATAATAATATTTATTTTACTTAATTTAGTTCCAAAATAACTTTTTTAGAAAATTAATTTTTTCCAACACAATTGATATTAAATTGAAGTTATTGAATTTTTTCTTCAAGCACTCATAAGAGCGATTTAATTAAGCGTTGATGCATATACACCTATTAAGTGTTAATTATGGTTAAATAATAATAATATGTATTTTATTTATAATTTATTGATTCTTAAAATGAATTATTTAACTATGCGATACTATTCAAATAAATATTTACTAATTACTCTTAACTATTTTTTGACAAAATGAAATTCTTTTATGATGAATAATGACTTTCTTTTTCTTATTTAAGTTCTAAGTATGATTCATTTATAATATACCAATCTACTTAAATAAAAGTGGTAAATGTAAACTTTAGGTACAAACGTAAAAATTACAAACCAAATTATAAATGAATTTGATTCACTTTCTTCATTTCTCATGTCTCTAATAAAGGTTAAACTATGGCAGAAGAGCTTGACCAGAACCAAAAGATAATGTCATTGAGGCGTGAAGGACATTTGCTATTGAGAAAAGTTGATATGTTAGAAGTGATTCACAAGGTTGCATTAGAAGCCAAGGAAATGGAAATTGTAGTCCTAAAACAGAAGCTTGACCAACTAGACATTGATGCAACAGAAAGGGAAGTTACAGACCTAAACAAGAAGCTTTAGGAACAATACAACAGGCAGTGGAATATGAAAATGGGTTTACTGTATATTGTGAAGAGCGAGTTGGTGAAGATTCAGATTAAAGAGTTGCAAAATGAAGTCTTTGAAATGGAGAATAAATTGAAGATTCAAGAAAATTCAATTTCTCAAAAGCTTATTAATGAGAACATACAAGTTGGTGAATCTTCTAGTGCAAACATAGATTGATATGTGTATTGTATTATGTTATTACTTCTATATGAATTTTGGTGACGGGTTATTTTTTTCTGAAGAGAGCTTTTTTATTGAACTTATTTAATAGATGTGTAATTGCATTTTTATTGAATTAAAGTCATTTGAAAAAAGAAAAAATGTGTCAACATAAAAATACAAGGTAAGTAATTGAAATCCATCAACTACAGGTCTTATAATTTCCTTTTCACATATTTGAATGAGAAAATGTTTGGCGTTTGTCCATTACAATCTTTTTAACTGTTGTGAAAGTTTTTTCAAAAATAAATTTGCTTAAGCCTTTTGTGTCACTTCTAATCAAGCACTATTTTCAACAAATTATATTAGCGAATCATTTTTCTAATATTTTTTTAATACATAATCTATGTTGCCCGGATAAATAATATAATTTTTTTTACATATTTAAGTTATGCAAATCTTTATATGTTATATATTTTACAATCATCAAAGGTAAGTGTAGTGCATGAAAGCGCTCATTGTATTCAAAATTCAAGAATAAGCTGAACAAAGGTCTATTTTATGTAGCCTTATAGTCTCTAAATTATTTTGTACTAAAATAATTCTTATAGATCATATATTTGTCAAGATATATTTGAAACATGGTAAAAAAATATATTTATTGGGTTAAGGATGGAATATCTATATGGCTATACTCAAACAGCTACATATAAAAAGTTACAACAAGCTAAGTTAGCATTTGACCATAGATTTGATAAGATTTTGAAAATCTAATCTGTAAATATTTTTAAATTCTCAAGAAACTTTAAATATTCTTACCAAGTAAAATGCACGTCAACATCACTGTCACGATCCAAAATCAAACCATAGTGACATCTACCATAAACCCTTACTAGGCAAGTCAGAACCCAACTACAGTTAATAAATGAAATAATCTAAAAATAAAATAAGGTGGAAGAAAATTAGACAAGGAGTGGGGCCTTAGCATAGATATATACATAATGGTACTAAGTATACAGAAATAGCTCAAAAGTTACCAAGAAAGACATAAATATTTTCAAGAACAAACCTTGACCTGGCGTTCCTCTTATCCCACCAAGAAAATTCAGCCTAAAACCAAATATTATAATAAAATGCAAAAGTAAAAAAAAAGTTTAACAATAAATAAAAACACGGATAACAAAATCAACTTCATTAAACCCACAAAACCTGATTTTCAAGGCATAAGCCTATAATATATTACAATAGATTTGAAAGGAAACAATCAAGTCTCAATGACATTGTCTCTAAAGTAGAGAAAGATCATAAATAGGAGTAAGAGGTTCGCTGGAAAGGAAAACAACCACCTCAAAATACTCCATAGAAAGCCTCATACAGGATGGGAAGATGGAGTATCAGGAAGATTTAAGGGTTCAATATCAAACAATACGGTACTCAACAAACAAACTCATAAACACAAATTCAAGTAATATATAATACAAGTACTCTTAACACTCCAACCGAACATCCACAAATACAACCTACATAAAACCAGCCAAATCTAACATTGCAGAATTTAAGTAGCTTATAGCTCAATGACAACACTCTGATAATTTTAGATCAACAATACACAAGATAAATATCATCAACCACAAGTTCCACAGAAAATCACTCACAAGTTCACCATGAGAAAGATATGCAATACAATGAGAAGCAATGCCTAGTATGGTATTGCATGCCTAACCTAGTGATACACACTCTCTGCCTCTTAGTCTGAAACCTATGTGGACATATATGTCCATGCATCCGTCATGACGTACAATGTGACTCTGATAATAGAATCCCTTATGGTGAATGAAATGTCCCTCGAATAATTACTTTCTACGATTTATAGCCATAAATTTCAATTGCAACATTGTAACACCCCAAAATTTCTAAGTTAAGACCCAAATCATTCTTCATTTGTGAATAAGGTCGTATCGGGTGATTTTTAAATTTTCCATATGTGTAAAGGTCAATTCTTTAGTGTGTGAATGAATTTAGATATAAATGAATGTCAATAGAATCTCCTAACAAAAAGTTGAGTTGAAAGTTTCCTTACCGATTAAGTCTTAATGTAAAATTCTACTTGGTTCAACTTCAAACGACCATATCTCTTAGAATATAAAGAGTTATGTGGCCCATACCACCAATTTCACAACAATCCAAGTTTTGAGTAAAAAGTTATAACCATTTTAGTAACCTTATATAGTGCAGTGACGAATTCGCCGACGGGAAACATTAAAAAGGGTCGTTTTTGAATTTTTACCTCTAATAAAACCCTAAACGAATTTTTTGACTAATTAAAGACCCAAAGCAATCAAATTTTCATCTCTTAATACATCATTCTCTTCTCTCTCAAAACCTAAGGTAAAACCCTAAGGAAAATCAAAGTAGAAGACTTCATTCAAGATTCTTTCAATCTATTTCAAGATTCTTCTTCAAGGTAAGTCTTTCTCCAAAAATTTCATTCTTTCCAACTCAAATTCATCCATAAAATTATGAATCACTAATGAAAATCATAATTCTTGGCCATAGAGATTTCAAGAAACTAATTCAAGAATCTCATGAAACGTTTTCTTGATTGTTTACTTTCAAACTAGGGTTTCAAGGCTTCTAATCAAGTTCTTTCTCAAGATTCTTCAACATTCTTCCAGAACCTTGTTCTTCCAGGTATGTAAGGCTGTTTTGGACTAGTTCGTCCTCAAGCCCTACATCTACTTTCAAATAAGTAAAGGAGAAATCTAGGATTCTACCACTAGATTTGAGTATTCTTGAGATGAGTTGATTTTGAGTTCTCGAGTTTCTATTTATTTTTTTGAAATTCTATTCCTAATTATTGAATAGCTATATGTTATGCATTAAGATTCTTGAGTTGATTCATTCATGTCTATATTTCAACATGAACTCTATGAATTGAGTATTTTTTAGATGTGTAGTATCGTTGAGTTAGGAGTACTTGAGTTCTAAGTACTGAGTTTCCATATTTCTATCAAAATTCCTGATTGAGTCGTTTATGTTCATAATTCAGTATGAACCCTATGAATTGAGATATAAATCTTGAGAATCTTTTTAAATTCAACACTTAAGTTTTAAACTGAGTTTTTGAGGAAGTAAAGAGGAGTTTTGAGAAAGAGTTTCTATAAAATGATTAATATGATAATCAAGTATGCCATGAATGTTTAAGAAGTATGGTATCTAGTTATATTATCAATGTTTATGCAGTATGACTTCCCGAGTCATCAATGATCATATCACAATATGATTTTGATATGTTTTTGAGAAAGAGTTTTCAAGTATGAGTTGAGTAAGAGTATAAGGGGACTAAGTATTCCAAAATGTATCAATTTTTACATTGATATAAGAGAAACTTTGATTTCTAAATGAGTTATGAGTTCAAAAGATATTTCAAGAGCAGTTACCTCTTTAAGAGGGCAGTTTGAGCAATTATCTCAAACCAGAGGAAGAGTTATGTTTTTAAACATATGAGAATGAGTATATATATTACTGGGAGTAGTATTAAGCATCGATATGGGGATGAGTTCAGAAAACTCAAAGTCCTCACAAACCATGTATGCCAACATGGGTAATGGGTCATACTTTTTAGATGATTCCTTACTGATTTTTAGTATTTATTAGTGGATCCACTTAGTTGAGGTGTCTTATATCTGGTCAAGGTATAGGACACTTCTAGCAGTATGGGTGAGACTCGGTATCATCATGTAGCTCATTATGATGGTTGTTGGTTAAATAATCCTCAATAGTGTTAAAGTGTATTTTTATATATCACTTAATATGTTGAGTTTAGAGATGAGAAAGTATTTTGCAAAGTTTTAAATGATTTAACTCTTTTACTTCTTTACATTCAGCTTGAGTACACTGTTATCTATTGCAGTCCTTTCTTTCAGTTATTTGTTATTCAACCATATTACATACTCGTACATTCAATTAATTAATGTCATTCAACCTGTATCTTTTAATGATGCAAATACATGTTATTAGGATCCTCAACAAGAGTCTATTGAGATCATTTCATTCGAGCGTCTTCTTATGAGTGACACCTCCTTGCTTTTAGAGTACTCTAGATTTATGAGTTGTTAGTAGTAGTTCTTTTGAGGAATTGTGGGTCATATCCTCACACGTATCTTGTATAGTAAAGGCTTCATAGATAGACTATTTTGGAGAGTCTTTCATATTCAGATATTCTATTTAAAACTTATGTTTCATACTCAGTTTATTCTGCGAAGTTTTGAGATTCAATAAACTATTTTTAAATGTTTCTTTCAGTTTGATGCTTATGTATGCTTGAGTTAGTCTTCAGCTTGTAGTTCACGAGGATGACGATTCGCTTGAGGACCAGCAATGGTTCTCAAGTGCCAGCCACATCCAAGGTGTAGGCTCGGGTCATAAAAAACTTGGTATTAGAGCATAGAGTTCGTGTTCTAGAGTGTCTATGAAGCCGTATCAGTAGGATCTTCTTTATGGTTGTGAAGGTCCCGCTTCTATAAATGAGGAACTATATACATTTAAGAAAAGTTTCCCTTCTTTTATAGTATAAATTGTGTAATGGAACTGTGCCATAAGGAATTTATTCTAATTGGTGTGTCCTCATATCCATTTGACTACCCCTCATACTAAAGGTGGTTGAAAAGTAAAGCCCAAGAACCTTATGGATGAGTTATTCTTAGAAAGAGTTTTGAGGAAGTCATGAGACTCGAGAAGGGCTTGAGAAAAGCCCATGAGTGAGTTAAGTGTTGAGTTTCAGAGGAATGCACTCATGTTCATATGAATCATGCGTTTAAGTTAAAAGCGATATGTACTTTCTTCTCTAAACCTTGTTCCAATTGAGACACTTATGAGGAAGTTTATTGATAGTTTGGGTAGTATTCTCACCCGAGAGATAGTATGAATTACAAGATTATGAGTAGTAGTGGTGAAAGTACCCAAAGTTAGAGGAAGGTATGCTGAGGTTAAGTTATCTAAGAAAGGGTGATAGTGATGCGGCAGGATATGTTATTATAGTCATGCACCTAGTAAGTTATTAATGAGGATTTTTCCCTTATGGATAGACAAAGAAATGATGAGTTCTAAAGATTTGATGATAGAAGGTAAAGGAATAGTTACTATTCAGGATGAGTTAGAGTATACTTTAACCAGAAAGGAGTTTATAATAATGTGTCATTGTGTTAGTAACAACCAAGTATAGGTGTTGAATAGAACAGCAGAAGTATTCATGAGGTGATAGATCTAAGCTAGGCTTATGATTATTGAGGAATAACCCATAATAATCAGAGGGTTATAGAAATAATTATACAATGACGTATCGTGAATGGGTAAATAGTACTTAAGTTGTGAAAGGAAGTGTGACGGTAAATTGTAAGTATAAAGACTGAGAGGTGAAGATTGACTACTTGTCATAAGGTCTTAGCGAGTGAGTGTTTATTATATTTTATCTAGTAATTGTAAGTTAGTATACTAAGAGGGAAATCATATTAATAACTGGGTTTAGTAATAAACAAGCTTGAATTTGAGATGAGTGTCGTAATCAAAAGAATGGAAACATGAGGGTGATGATGTTAGTCTTGAGATATGATCTGGTAGACTTTACATAGATTAGGTGAGGGATTGAGATGTTAGTTGCAATGAATATGAGTGGTACAAGTGAGATCCTAACTTTTAGATAAGGGCAGCAAAGTGTGGCTAAGTCATAAGAGTAACAAGAGCATTAAGAGGTGTAACCGAGATTGTATGTGATCAGACGAGGTTCAAATTAAGTAAATGATTGTTCATGTGTGCCTAGATAGTATATTTGAGCTTTCAATGTGGAATAGGCTGATGTAAGCAGTGTTTTTTTTCCTTAAGAGTTAGATAAAGCGGCCTTATAAGAAAATGAGAGGAGGTTAACAGAAGCATCTTAGAAAGAGGTCTTAGAAGGGGTCTTTATACATGCTTATAGAGGGTTCAGCAGCCATGAGATAAGCCTTTCTTGAGTATTGGAGTAGATGGAATGTAGACCAGTTCATAGATAATGGAATAGATACATAGCTTTAGAGTATCAACTCCTAACCGAAGGGGGAGATGATAAGATGAGAAATCAAGTCAAGAGTTGAGAATAAGATAGTGGTGTCTTCAAAAAGATTTCTAGAGATATATCAACCCATTCATAATATTACGTATTCCTCAAGTTTCAGTTATTACAACATCATGTTGATATTCCTAATATCTAAATTGTGTCTATGACCTATGCTTATACACTTCAGAGAGATTTACATCTATGCTCAATTCCAAGAATGAGGGGCAAAGACTTTTGCTTGTTATTCTCAATCTTAATCCATAAAGTTATGGATATAAGCCTCATGATATGAATCTATTCATATAAGTATTCATGTCTCACAATATGTTGAGTCTCATAAATTCATGATTCACTTTCAATGCCTAGCAACATAATGTTATGTCATGCATATTCTTATATCAGACATCTCGAATGAATCGTGCATATGATCTTTCTCCCTAAAGTTCTTTTAGTAATCCTTTTAGTTTTGGGAGTGTGGTTGTTGATAGTAGTTGAGTGATGATAGAAGAAGAGGGTTGATGTTTCTTATTGTGGTAGTTGTAGTTTTCATATTCCATCTAAAATTATAATATGGAGGAGGAATAGAATGGCTTTTAACCATGAGTAATAGTTAAACGAGAGCAATTAGTCAGTTCTTGGTAGTAATGTGAGAAAGTTCAGTTGGTAGAAGTGATGAGAGAATAAGGAATTATTACAAGAATTGGTTAGTAGGAGTCCATGGAGTGGTTATAGTACTAGGCATGAATGGTGTTTCTTGATATGGGCTCAAGGAGAAGTATTCTTGGGATGAGATTCCTTATAGAGGTATAGAACCTGAATCTTATGGTTTAGATAAGTATAACCATCTCATATTTAGCACCTTGTGAATTAGAGATTAGGCTTGAATACAGTAAGAGCAAGCGATTTTTGTAAGAGTAGTTACATACTCTAGTGGGAGTTAGGAGTTGCAGCTAATGATGTCACACCCCGAAGCTACCCCCAGGAAGCGGACACGGGACCTAGGATCACGAGTGACCCCAAGCTAACACTGCCGGCATAACATAAGCATACTATGATAACTGAAATAAGATAATTTTGTGCGGAAGCTTAAACATGAGATAAACTGGAAGTGATGAAGAATATCTATTCTAAGTCTAAATATAAAATCTGAGAGTTTAATAACAAATGAAATATCAAACTCCAAGAAAAAACTGAATCTAACTATGTCTGAAATAAAGCCTCTAACTGACAAGAGATGCTGGGACATGCCCCAGTTAAATCTAGCAAAAACTAAAACTAAGGACTGAAAGAGGAAAGATAACCAAGTCAACTTTCCTCGAAGAATGAGGACTCACCACTAATGCTGTTGAACTAAAGATTAGGAACCAATCTATGCATGATCTAGATGCTGAGGATCTGAACCTATATCACGAAAAGATATAGCGCAGAGTATGCGTCAGTACTTGAAAGGTACTGAGCATGCATAATAGAATAAAGTTGAACAATATAAATAACTGAACAAAGAATATAACTGAGCAATGATGTAAGATAAGCATGATAAATACTGAACATGAACTAACTGAATGCAATGATCAAGTTTATAACATGCTAAAACTGAATATTGAAATGTAGCTAATAACCTGGTCAATACAATAGAATCTGACTGTGGGAGCTACTAATAACTGACATAAAACCACGTAAGCTAAATGTGGAGTCCGATGTATACATCCCATCGAGAGGACCCAATATACCCTGCCAGAGGTATAGAGGCATGACTAGCATGATTACTAAAATGTAATGCCCACAGAGGGGACTTATAAACCTATAGAGGCACGTACTTTTGGGAATATGAGGGTGACAGACCCTAGTTGAACTCAGTATTAAATCTACTCCTAATTGATTATGTAAATAACACATTATGAATTATTTTCTGTAATACTGGATAGCTCAAAATACTAACATGTTAACTGAAAATGCAACATTTATGTACTGATAATGAAACATTCGTAATTGGAGCATGTATAACTCAATAAACTAACCTAGCAGGTGAAATTTATAAACTAAATGAATCTATACAACTAGGGTTCTGAATTTCATGCAAGAACTTAAGCAATAACATGATAATCTGATTTGGATCATTCTAACAGCTAAAACCCAACAATTTCTAACATTCAAGAAACCCTAGGTCTAGCTAATATAAAGGGAATCAAGATTTTGATTGAAACCTAAGGACCTAATGGGTGAAAGGAACCCACTAGTGAAATTCCACATACCTGGTGACAAATTCCACGGAGAAATCTTTTGATTTCAGGGCTGGAACTGATGAAAACCTTGCTGCATTTTCCTGAAGGGCTGCTCGACTTTCTCTTTGATTTTTACTCTAACTTTCACTTGATTTAGGTGAAGGGTTGATTAGGTTAGGTTCTAATTTAGTTTATAGGCTAAAACTGACCAAAACCACGTAGTTTAGGTGTCTAATGCATAGGAAGAAAGACCAAAATGACCCTATTTAAAAACTGACGAGGCTGACCACGGGCGCTATGACTAACCGTCACAGGGACCATGTACTGTCTAGCTGGTCATGGTCCTTGGACAGTAGCTGCTGGTTCTAGGGGCTTTGACCACGAGTCCTACCACGGCCCGTGTGAAGGACCATAAATCGTGAAGGTCGACGTGGTTCTTCACTTGGGTAGGTGGTCTACTGGATTAGGTATATGGACCCTCCCACAGCCCGTCATCAAGACCACGACCCGTAGAGGGCTCCGTGGTCTGATGTCAGGGCCAGGGGAATTCTTACTCTACAACATGGACACCAGTATGGCTCGTGAGTTGGTCTACGGCCCGTAAAGTGTCCCGTGGTCCACCTCTGTTGGAGGGTGCTGAAGT
The DNA here is from genome assembly GCA_035578085.1 of Solanum pinnatisectum. Classification (NCBI taxonomy): domain Eukaryota; kingdom Viridiplantae; phylum Streptophyta; class Magnoliopsida; order Solanales; family Solanaceae; genus Solanum; species Solanum pinnatisectum. Next base: position 437,229 of record JAWPEI010000065.1, read on the forward strand.
CCACGAGTAGGTCAATGGATCGTGGACTCTATCACGGTCTGTGAACCCTGCTGTAGTTCACTGCTTTAGGTGATTTCTGCTACACTTTTCTAGGTCTGGTTTCCGAGGTGTTACTATGTCTCCCCATTTGGAACATTCATCCTCGAATGAAATCTAAAATAACTACATAGGGAGGGAAAGAGCTCCAACCCTACCACTAATTTCTAGAAATTGATGTCTAACTGAACTAGGTTCCAAGAACATGCAAATTCGCTTAAAATGCAAGTATAAACTAAAGGAACATAATACTAAGTCTGAATATATGCTTGAGTCACTAAAAAACTAAAGAGGAACTATTACCCAAGGTAGATCCTAGGTGAAACATGGCGTATAAAACCCTGAAAGGCTCCATACGAGCAACTTATCATATGCCATACAAGATAATAGAAATTATGATATTTAAAAGACAATTTATATCATAAAAGAGTTTTATAAAATGAAGCAGAAGTCTAACAATGTCTCAAAGCCATCTAATGCAGAGGAGAGATGGATACATACCTGTACATCAAGTTCAAAATTGAAATGTAAAGACAATATAAAATAAAGGTTTCATCCTCGGAACATGAGGACTCACCAATCTTGAAACTTCTACTAATAGATCCCTAGCCACGAAGATGGTAAACCGGAACATCGGACCCTACATTTGAGAAACAATGTAGGCAAGAGTATGTGTTAGTACAAAAATATACCAAGTATGATAGAAATGCATAAAACTTATGAAATCATGCTAGAAGGACATTTAAGTGATATGCCAAGACCAAGTCAATACATGAGATAAGAGGGTTAGAAAAAATATATCGTAATCATGGTGAATGCAAGTAAAGTCATCTTTGAATACATGTGAAATACTTTTTGAAGTAACCTTAGTTCATTATTATGGTGGGAAGTAGCCTAAACCGACATAGAGACCATGTGAGCTATAACATGGAATCTGGCGTAATGCTCCCACACCAAAAACAGAGTGTCCTACTTGCCAAGGTAGAACCATGAACTTCTAGCTTACGTGGATCCACTAGCTAATGTCTAACTAAGATAATCATCCTATAGGGGCACATAGTTATGGGACATGGGTGGTCGCCACTTGTCCAATCGGTGCTAAGCATAAATCCCACGGAATAGTTATTAATCTTAACTTGTCTTATCATTAAGAGACATAGGTAGTCACCGTTTGTCTTAACATAGGATAGCTCCTTAGATCATGCGTGAAAAAACCTTTCACCATCCATGATCATTTAATAATAGCCTTTAAGGCCCATAGTCATTCACTTCATGCTAGAGATGCCCTGCTACTAATGGAAATAATTTTTAAATCGTGATCTATAATCATTGATGGCATATCCGGATACCATACTAATCAAGACCTAATTTAGGAAATTAGCCCGAAAATTAGTGAGGGCAAGTCTAGATGTGGTTCATGTCATGTGGCCAAGTTTCATAGAATATATATATACCTTAATCTATAAGCTTCCTTGAGTCATAAGCATTACTTTTATAAAGCATGCAATATACAATAATTTATAAGCTTCGTCATATTCTCAAAGTCAAAGCATCTTCAAATTCATTTTGATCAATTTCATGAAGAGAAGACATGCATATTTTCATAAATTTATCCCTGATAGTTCAAGACACACATTATATCACCATGGCTTAGAAAACATAGGTTATGCATGGGTTCATGGGGAATCAACTTAAAAACATGAAATTACTTCAATTCATGCCTATAAAAACATAAAGCAATCAATTGAATCAACATTGAAAAAAACCCATGGAAATTGAAGAAAACCCTAACTTGATTGGGGAATCTAGCTTTACAAAATTGGAAAATTTAGGAACCCTATGGAGGAAAGGAATCCATAGGTGAATACTAGCATACCTTGGAGTTCAAAGCTCTTAAGCAATTTGGTGAATTGGAGGCTTGATCTTGAAATCTTAACTTGACTTCTTATTCCTTTAGAGGGAGAAATATCTGAGAGGAGGAGCTTGATCTACTTTTGGAAATTTAAGAGAATGAATTGAGTTTGGGTGATTTGGGGTTTAAAATCATTACATAGGGCTTTGGGTAGAAGGCAAAATGACGTAGTATTGAGTTAAAATAATTGGGGAAAAGAACCAAAACTCCCTGACTTAAAACTATTGAATTGGCATCAAGGAGGCCTACACGGCCCGTCATGCACTACCACGGCCCATCTATCAGGTCATGAAGAATTTCTGCCCGACAGGGCTACACGATTTCAGGCATAACTTTTTACTCTGAGCTTTGAATTAGGCAAACTTAGTGGTGTTGGTAATAGGACTGAGAGATCTTTAATTTGATAGGTTATGGGCTACCTAATTCATTTTGTTCTAATAGATATGATCGTTTGAAGTTGACCCTAAACAGTAAGTCTGATAAAACCCCTTCACGTACGACTTCATGGTCCGTGTGGGGCTTCACAGGCCGTTTTGACACCCGTGGTCCTTAACCAGTGGCTAGGGGAGAACCCCTACTGACCTGACCCCCTTCACGACCACTTTAACGGCCTGTCACCATCTTCACGGCTCGTCTAGGGGTCTGTGGGAGGGAACCTGCATGGAGCAGGTTCTGCCTTCTTGTTATGAGCACCATAACAGGCCGCGGTCCCTTTCACAGCCCGTCTAGGGTTCCGTGGTGGGTCCCATGGTCCAATTTGGGTTCTCAACACACTCCTAGACTTTCTCGCATTACAAGAAAAGTTCTGATTACCTGGGGATTTTCATAGGGATAATACAATAAAATCCCCAAAGTAATTTGGTTATCTGTGGATTTTCTTGCCAATTGAAATTCGATGGAAAAACCTTCCTAGGTAAGTATTACTTGCGGATTTACAAAATCCCTATGTAAGTTAGTTGCGGAAATAAATTCGTATGTACCTTATTTGCAAATTTATCTACGATTAAATATCAAAAAGTCACAAGATTTTTTTGGTAAAATTTCTTACGCAAAGGACTTTACCTGCGGATTATCATAGAAAATTCTGCAAGTTATTCCCCATGAAGATCCCCAAGTAAATCCTTTAGGATGTTTGGATATTATAATTCCTGATTAATAAAATAACATTTGTTGCGGATATTTATGAAACGATTTGGCAAGAAAATTTTTATGAAATACCCAAGTAAATCCACAAGAGGAAATTCTCACAAAAAAAATTCATGAATATTTATCATGTAAATCCCCATGTAAAATCCCCAAATAATAATTCACATTCAAACCATTGGATAAATTTCACAATTAAACAAAAAACTATTTGAAACCTCCAATAATTCTCAAAATCATCATTCAAAATAAAATCATTCCAAATAACAAAAATCATAATTCATGACATCCATTTCAATAATGTATGATTCTTAAATGGTCCAAAATAAAATATTTCTAATTTGAATCCTCAATAGAACTACCAACCATCTCAATCATAATTATGAGCACTTCCATTCACGTTATTAGGGTTAGAATCTCTTTCATTCATGCTATTAGAGTCATCATCACTTTCATTCTCATAAGCTTGGTTGTCTTATTGAGATGATCGCTCAACTGAAAATGATTTCTTGTATACTTGCTTCATCAACAAGTCTAATTCCTTTCTCATCTTCTTATTTTTGTGCCTCTCATTCTACAACTGAGCATAAAAATCAGCATTTGAAGCATTTATGTAACAACTCACTCGGAAGGATGCTACCACTTAAAGGAGAAAACTAATTTAATACCTGCGACACTTAAAAGAGATTAACAAAGGGTATATTTATTTTAGTCTAGTAGAGGAATTAGGTTTACATAAATAAAAATAGTTAAAGAAGTGACACCTGCCCATTTACACATTAATTTGATGCCAAACTGAAACTGCGTAACATTTTATCTTATGGCAGAAGAACCCTTCCAAAATAATCTAAGCATATAACTTACTAGGTTTTCGTGCATATTTCATCCTCACACTCAAAATAATATAACATGATATTACCAACTTCCGAGCACAAACCTTTGCCGGTTCATGCTTCACACAAACATTCAAAATAAATAGTAAATTTAGTATATTACAAGACTTGGATTTACACACCCCAAAAAAAATAAAACATATAGCCATACTTATTTTACAACCCATGGTGACATGATCAAATTAGCCTTCAAAATTTCATGTAAATATACAACATATAGATCATGTACAAGTCCCAAGATTTATGCAAACTATAGATGCCTATATTCAAATGTGATCTTCCCATAAAGCTCGCAAAAACTCCGCCTCCAATGGCCAGCTTCAAGTATCCCCTCGAATGTTCCCTACAATAGAAACAACTATCGCTAAGCATAAAGCTTAGTGGTGTAAAAAATATATGCGTGGAGTCGTTAGATTCACCAAGTTACCTTTCAAAAGGCATGGACAACACAATTGAAACATAACAAATAAATCAAGTAAACAGTATATTAAGGGTATCAAGTTCTATATTTAAAGATCCAAGTGTCTAGAACGCTCATAGCATCATTTCCCAAGAGATCCAACACCAAGGCTCACCCAATATATACATCATACCGTCACACCCAGCATAACCAAGTATCAAGAAGGACCAAAGCCCTGCATCAAGAAGGGTCAAAGCCCAATAATCAAGAGAATCAAGAACCATATTAAAAATGGCTTCCTAGTTCATACTTAAAATGGACAACTTCCATACTTAAGACGAACCAAAAATCCAGAGTCAAGATGGCAAATAATCCAAATCAATAGGCATGCCAGTAGTGACAAAGTCACAGCCACAAGAAGGACAAATTCCCAACAAGAATGCCATGTGATCAAGCAATGCATACAAGTGGGCGAGTTACACAAGTGTCTTGAAAGTCTCAGAGAATATCAACACGACAATACAATGTGACAAGAAATAACCAAGGTATCGAGATAAACCTTCAAATATACAAGTAGATAATAAGAGTACAAGTACAAGTTTATACCCAAACCTCGGGCTTTAGCATAGAAACAGTCCAACAAAACTTCAAGAATTCAAACCGTAGCCTGACCAACGTATCAAGGTTCTCAACTTGTACACGAGTATATATAACCTTAAAAATACAATTAAATAACTTCTTTAACTTCTATTAGCTGAATAATGTTGACGTAAAATAGGATCATCATCACAAGTAAGCCTAGCATGTACAAATACAACTATGCTCCCAGAACAGTGAATCTGTCTAGCCTGGTACCTCAAGTCGCAACTTAAATTTGTAAAGGAAAAACACAAAACTGGACTTTATATACTTCATGAAAGATGTAGGTACACCTCTAAAGGTTGCAAATAAATAAGAATCACCGCAAAATATATTTTGTACAAAAAGATATATTCAAAACACTAACATTTGATCATACAAGATTTCAAATTCTGAAATCTAGACAGAACTTGCCCTATGTTGTGTCCCATATCCGAATCTATAACAGCTAAATTAGAGTTTTACATAAACATAAGAGTTGTAGGTATACAAATTAGCTTTCCAAATCATATTTATTCACTGTAAACAAAGTTCTAGAGAACGATATATGCATAAATTACCAAACACTACCCAGCTCAGAATCATCACTTACCAAAGAGAAGGGTGTGTCTCAAATCCCAGCCAAAAGGACAAAGTTTTCCTCTTGTGATTTTGAAGAACAATCTGTTTAGATATGTTTCTAAGGTTCTAAGACTTGAGAAAAATGAACTTATTAAAGGAGGTGTGAAAATATATAGTCACAAATGTGATGTTTATCACTTGTACAACTGTCCTTCAATGGTGCTGCCCAAATAGTTGTGTGCTGCCCAAAATGCATACATATACACCTATATATATACCCTTCACCACCTTTTAAGTTATAGATAATTCCAACTATAATGTTACGTAAATACCCCAAAACAATCCCTTAAATGACTTTCTCAATTTATGTTAAACAAGTTTGCAAATATGACAGAATTTCAAGTTCCCAAAATGAGAATAAAATATATTGTAATAATTAAGCAACGATAAATCAACATGCAACTGTTGGTTAGTACTTCAGGGTGTTACAACTCTCTCCCCATAAAAGAAATTTCGTTTGGAAATTTACCTTACACTAGTCCCGAAACATGTGCGGCTATTGGGTCCTCATGTCTTCTTCTCTCTCCCAAGTTGCTTCTTTTTCAGAATGGTTCCTCCAAAGTACCTTTACTAAGTGGATTCTCTTGTGTCTAAGTTGCTTTACTTCTCGAGCTTGAATTAGGATAGGTTCTTCATTATACGTCAAGTCAGGATTAACCTCAATAGATTCAATTGGAAGGACATGAGATGGATCAAAACGATATCTTCTGAGCATAGAAATATGGAAGACATTATGGATCTTGTCTAACTCAGGTGGTAAATGCAACTGGTCCAACCTTTTCAAGTATCTCATAAGGTCCAATAAATCGAGGACTAAGTTTTCCTTTTTGGCCAAATCTCATAATATTTTTCCATGGAGACACCTTTAAGAATAGATTATCTCCAACTTGATATTCAATGTCACGCCTCTTAAGATCAGTGTACGACTTTTGTCTATCCGAAGAAATCTTTAGACGATCCTTGATAATTTTTACCTTGTCCGCTGTTTGATGCACAATTTCAGGACAAACAAGCCTTTCACCAACTTCACTCCAACAAAGAGGGGTCCGATATTTTCTTTCGTATAAGGCTTCATAGGGAGGCATTCCAATACTCGATTGGTAACTGTTATTGTAAGCAAATTCTATCAAAGCCAAGTGTTTGTCCTAACTACCCTCAAACTCCATAATGCGAGCTCGAAGCATATCCTCCAAAATTTGTATCACTCTTTCCGACTGACCATATGTCTGAGGATGGAACGAAGTGCTAAACATCAACTTAGCACCCAAAGCTTCCTGCAAGCTACCCTAAAATCTAGATGTGAACCTTGGGTCTCGGTCAAATATAATAGACACAGGGATTCCATGTAGTCTTACTATCTCATTAATGTACAATTCGGCTAAACGCTCAAGTGAGTAATCCATCCTGATTGCTAAGAAGTGAGCACTCTTGGTTAGCCTGTCCACAATCACCCATATTGCATCGTGATTTCTCTGAGTGCGAGGAAGTCCAGAAACAAAGTCCATAGTAATTCTCTCCCATTTCCATTCTGGCATCGACAAGGGCTGTAGCAAACCAACTGGGACCTAGGTTCTATCTTTATTTGCTGGCAAACCAAACATTTTAAAATGACTTACGCAATGTCTCTCTTCATACCGTTCCATCAATAATGTTGTTTGATGATCTGGTGCATCTTTGTACCTCTAGGATGCATTGCATATGATGTTGTATATGCTTCCTTCATGATTTCTCTTCTCAATTTTTCATCATTAGGGACACATAACCTATTTTGATAAAACAAGGTACCATCCTCCGTTAATACAAAATCAAGCTTTTCCCCATTTTGAACTTCTCTAGTCAATTTTATAAGTCTCTCATCTAACCTTTGTGCTTCTTTCACCTGTTCAAGTAATATCGGTTTGACTTGCAAATTAGCAATAACTGAAACATTTGAATCAAGTGCAAAATAAACACTCATGGCTCATAACTCAAGAAGTAAGGGCAACAGACTCAAAGCTAAGCTTGCAAGGATTTTTTTTTGACTTAAGGCATTAGCCACCACATTGGCTTTACCTGGATGATAGTTAATCGTACAGTCATAATCCTTGATGAGTTCAAGCCATCTACGTGTTCTTAGGTTCAGCTCCTTTTGTGTACCCACGTACTTTAAGCTCTTGTAATCAGTAAATATATGACATTTTTCTCCATACAAATAATGTCACCATATTTTTAAAGCAAACACTATAGTAGCAAGTTCAAGATCATTAGTAGGATAATTCAATTCATATGGTTTTAATTTCCGAGAAGCATAAGAAATAACTTTCCCTTCTTGCATCAAAACACATCACAGACCTCCATGAGAAACATTACTATATATTACATACTATTTCCCCTCAATTGGTAGAGCAAGTATAGGAGCTTGTGTCAACAAGGATTTGAGAGTTTCAAAGCTCTCTTGGCATTTGTCATCCCAAGTAAACTTTACTTCCTTCTTCAAGAGTTTAGTCAAAGGGGATGCGATAATGGGGAAGCCTTTCACAAATCTTCTATAGTACCCTGCTAAACCCAAGAAACTTCTTACCTCACTCAGAATTTTGGGAGGTCTCCGTTCAACAACTACTTGAATTTTTACTAAGATCAACCTTTACACCTTCAGTTGATACAACATGTCCCAGAAAAGCCACTTCATTAAACCAAAATTCACACTTGGAAAGTTTAGCGTAAAGTTCTTTCTCCTTCAAAATTTACAACACAATCTGAAGGTGTTTATCATGGTCTATTAGAAGAAGAGGCCAAAACTTATTTCCTTCAAAAGGGAAGATCACATTGCATTAGGGACATGTACTTGATGCATATGCACTCTACATGCGATAAAAATATTATAACCCATGTAAGTGAACAAATAATCTAAATAGAACCTTTTCGAAAGGGAACAAATATACAAGTAATTCACAACAAAAGTCCTAGAACCACAAACCTAGGCTCTGATACCAATACTTGTAACAATCCACTCGGAAGGATGCTACCACTTAAATGAGAAAACTAATTTAATACCTGCGACACTTAAAAGAGATTATCAAAGGGTATATTTATTTTAGTCTATTAGAGGAATTAGGTTCACAGAATAAAAAAATAGTTAAAGAAGTGAAACGTTCCCATTTACACATTAATTTGATGCCAAACTGAAACTGTGTAACATTTTATCTTATGGCGGAAGAACCCTTCCAAAATAATCTAAGCAAATAACTTACTAGGTTTTCGTGCATATTTCATCCTCACACTCAAAATAATATAACAGGATATTACCAACTTTCGAGTACAAACCTTTGCCAGTTCATGCTTCACACAAATATTCAAAACAGATAGTAAATTTAGTATATTACAAGACTTGAATTTACACACCCCAAAAAGAACAAAACATATAGCCATACTTATTTTACAACCCATGGTGACATGATCAAATTAGCCTTCAAAATTTCATGTAAATGTACAACATATAGATCATGTACAAGTCCCAAGATTTATGCAAACTATAGATGCCTATATGCAAATGTGATCTTGAGGAAACTTAAGATATTTTTCTAAGGTTCTAATATGTGAGGAAAACGAATTTACTAAAGGAGGTGTGAAAATATATAGTCACAAAAGTGATGTTTATCACTTGTACAGCTGTCCTTCAAAGGTGTTGCCCAAATAGTTGTGTGCTGCTCAAAATGCATACATATACACCTATATATATATCCTTCACCTCCTTTTAAGTTATAGATAATTCCAAATATAATGTTATGTAAATACCCAAAACAATCCCTTAAATGACAGTCTCAATTTATGTTAAGCAAGTTTGCAAATATGACAAAATTTCATGTTCCCAAAATGAGAATAAAACATATTGTAATAATTAAGCAACGGTAAATCAACATGCGACTCTTGGTTAGTACTTGGGGTGTTACAATTTATCTGTGACTTAATCATCTCATCAATATCTTCAGGCAAAGTTGATGTTGATTGCTTTGATGCCTTTACAGTTCAACCTAGGGATCCAAGACCTTTGACTCTTCTTTCTTTCCACCAACAGATTGCACCCAGATATCCATTTCACTTATTTGAGAAGGTTGACTAGCTTCTCCCTCCCCATCTAATGCATTTTGAGCCGGTAATATTTCTTGTTTCTTTGTTTCAAACTCTAGCTTCATAAAGATATAATATTTTAGACCATGTATAGTGTCACTAGAAAATATATATCATTAGCAAAATATATTGGATTCTAGCATCAAATGTAAGCACAACAAGAAAAATGAGAAATGGTAACTCAAATGAACAATTTAATTTATGTAAATGTTATCATCATCTTCACAACTAGTAACTCAACATTTGCTAAAATGATGGAAAGCATATTTCAAGCCAGCTTTATAATTAAATGGTAGAATGAGACAGAGAATAGAAATAAATTTCATATATAAAAAAAAAAAATTAGCAGACAAATCAAACAAAGAAAACAAACTTTGATCTCACTCGATTAAAACTAAATGTCTTAACTAAGCTTTCGAAATGCAAAAAAAAAAAAAAAAAGAATGTTGAATTCAATTATACTAAAACACATCGTGTTGCAAAGATAAAACAACCTAACCAACCTTAATGTAAACAAACTCGAGTTGAAGCTAAATGTTTTAACTAAGCATTTAAAACGTAGAAAATTGAATGTCTTAACTTATCAAGGTACACACATTCTTGTTTGTGGAAATACTATCTAAGATTAGTCTTATAAAGTTTAGCAAGCATGTATAAAGTTGTCATTTTCTATTTTACACCACTTATCTGTTCATTGCAAAAATCAGAAGTTCGGAAAAAACTTAGCAATATTTTCCTATGCAATTTTTAGAAGCTTATAAACAATTTTCCTATGGTAGGCTTAACTTTATTCTGTAAGTATAACCCTACGAACCTTTTGTCCTTTAAATTTGTAAAACTTGTGCTTTTTAGTTTAGTTAATTGAGAACTCTACCCCTATTAAAAATTTAACAGACGAATGAGGTTAGCTATTTCATCGAGTGAATGGCATATATTTAGTTATATTTTTTCCTTTCTAACGTTCTAGGTAGTTTTTTAGTATGTCTATACAACATATTTAATGTTCTAAAGAACCTTCTCTTTGTGTATAGTTGTAAGAACAGAGACACCCTTAGAAAAAAGCTTGTGCCTGAAGTGAGCACATCTGCAATTCTTTTCAGAGAAAATAGCACAACCTTTTACCCTACAAGTAATGGTTCCAACTACTCCAACTAGAAAACATCTACAAGAAATTTTCCAGGGTGAAACGAGCCAAAACTGCTCGTCCTAACAAAAACAAAAATCAACATTTTTCACAGCTAAAAAACAGCATTTTAGCAGTTAAAAAGAGCATTTTAGCCATAAAAATAGCATTTCAGCATATAAAAAATTATAGTACTTTTCACCAACAATATATAGCATTCCAAGAACCAAAATATATAGCATTTCAGCCGCAACGAAAACAATATTTCAATAATAAAACAACCTAGATACTCTTTATATTTATCTTCGATGGACTGTGATGATGGAAAGCACCTCTCACCCACCTAAATATTTGGCCCTAATGATACTCTGCAGCACAACAAAATTAATGACTAGTGTAATCTACAAGCTTCCCTGCGACTAACTTGATGTGTACTTTTATTCTATTGCTTAGTTTGTAGTTAGGCTGCTTCTATTTTTTAGTCGATGAGATTAGTTTAGCTAGTTTACTTATGTATGGAGAAATATAAAAGTATCTCTTTGTCTGTGGAACTCTGCACTTTTGGTATTAGTAAAACTATTATTTACTAAAAGTTATATGCCAAAAAACTAACATAAAGAATAAGAAATTAATCCAAGTTCAGAGATTTTGAAGTTAAAACTAAACGTGAAAGCTACAGGGCTAAGGTATTGAGATGGTTAACAAAACAATTAAAGAGATGCGTTCAGTCGCAAAAAAGATCATAACTAATACCAATGGATAAGAGATTTGATAAGATTATCAAAAGTATTAAAGAGATGCTTCAAGTTGAAAATTACGTTACTAAACTGAGTAAAACAAGTAGAGACGATTATAGCTAATACCAATCGATAAGAGACTTGATAGGCTTCACAAAAGTATTAAAGAGATTCTTCCAGTCGCAAATTACTTTACTAAACTGAATTTAAAATCAAACCAAGTAGAGACGGGCTATCTATCTTTAGAAACTATACAAAACGTCAAAAGGAACTAACAAATAATTTATGAAACTGACATCGTTTTCCTCTCAATATCTATGACAAAGAATTGATGTAAAGAATAGATGATTAACCCCAATCATAGATATTTTGAAACCAAACAAGTAACTAGAAAAATAGAGATAAAAGAAATTCTAAAATTAAAGGAACTAAATTACCTCATAAAGAAAGGAGTGAGAGAACATATTCTTAAACCGAATAAGTAACTAGCAAATAGAGTGAATGAGCACTTACATAAGCAGCTTCAAATTTCTCATTTACCCAACTTTTATCACTTTTCTTGCAATGAGTTCGGAAATAAAATTCTAAAATTGAAAGATCTTTTCCAGTAGCTTCTTTTTGTAATCAAAAAAAGATATTTATGTTATCAACACTAAGTATGGTGTTATTTTGAAAGAAATATATTTTAAACAATATATAAAATTGTCATTCTCTTATAGATCAATTGATGAGGTATGGAACCACCTGTATGAAGTGATGCACCAACATTCGAATCACAATTCTTTTTTATTCTGGTCGGACTTTTTCTTGAACTCATCCGACTCCCATTGCTCTTTCATCTCCTTGAATACCGCATCTCCCATCCAATTTGGCTTCGGAGGCAGGTGTTTTCTAACATCTTGAAACAGTTGTGTCAATTTTGAAGATGCTCTTTTTTGAAAATTAATCCATATAGCATCATTATATTGTGGAAGCCATTTAAATCTCTTCTGCATATATCAAATGAATACCATATTAGTCATACAATACAACACTTTTATTTAAATATGAACTATAATTTATAAACCTTTTTACCTTTAATTCGTCAAACCACATTAGGTGACTAGATTTTGAAAACTTCTTCGATGAAGGTCTAGCCAATTTAAACTTACTACGAATGCAGCTAGCAATACCATCACTAACTATCTTGTGAGGATCAAACCTACATAAAATATATAATAGCTATCAAAATATAAACAAATAAATAGTCCACCTATATAAATACTAGTTTTCGACACGTGCATTGCACGTGACTATCAATTCAGAAAATATATGTTATAGTAAATAGAATCGCTTATTTAAGCGGAGATTTGAATAATTAACTTTGCACAAAATATTATTGCGGATTCTTTTATGATTGTTTAATGTGGATAGTCATATATATTTCTTATTCAGGCGAACCTGATCAATGCAAAAGTTTATTAGTTAAATGCAATGTATATAATATTTCAATTTGAAGAGGTTCAATCATATAATTAATCATATCTCACTAATATTACCTTATAGACGATATTTGTTGTATATTTTTCTTGTCATCTAAAGCACGTGTATTCCATATTAAATTGTTTAGATGTCACATGAACATGTGAAGAGAACAACTACATTTTATTTTTTAGAACTATTTCTTTGTATATTAATTTTTAGTTTATAAGTTATAACATAATAGATGGCGTTCTTGTTGTTGGCTCTCATATTTGACTTCATGATTGACTGTATACATAAATCAAGGTTAGTTATCTGACTGTCCAAAGTTAACTGAGAAAGGTTTCTTTTTTTTTACTAAAAAACTAACAATTAAAATTATCGAATATATTCTATTTGTGAAATCATATGTTTAATCAGCTGGTTTACCTACACCCAACAAAGATATAGTTCCATATCCTTGTAAACTATTTTTAATTTATTCAACCAAGCATGATTCATCCAAAGAAAAATAACAACACCCTGTTATTAGATATATAGTGGCACTAATATGAAAAATTATTGGTAATAACTTAATATAAGAAAAGATGAAAGAAATAATTCATGTAATAACTATGGGAATTCATAATAATATAACTAAAGAATGTAAAAGAGTGTGAATAACGTTTGAAATAATTAGTAATAACTAAGTTAATTTACAATGTTATAACTAAATAATATATCTACATCACAAGAGAATTTGTTAAAAAAACAAATGAATTTAGACTACATCATGTTAACTTTATATATTGGAACATTACATACTTCTGTATATATAAAGCAAGAAAAACTTATATCTTCAAATATTATTTTCCTCAAGTACTCGAGATTATGGAATTTATCCTCTTAGGATAAAATTGTTTACTTCATCAGAATAGTGGTACCTCATATTCCGCTAAACTTTGAACTCACTCAACGACAATAAATCAGATGAAAATATTTAAAATGCAAGAAGAAGAAGAGCAGAAGATTAAAAAAATTGTGGTTTAAAAATGAGAGGAAACCCCTCTATTTATAGTCAACAAAGGATAGTATTAACAAGTACTTTTTGTGTCTTATCTTAAAATATGTGACCTGTTCGAGAAGTTACAACCCTTTGAAAAAGTCATAACTGTTTAGAAAAGTCACAACTCATCGAAAAAATCACAACCCTTTGAAAAAAGTCATAACTTATCAGAAAAGTCACAACTCATCGAAAAATTCACAACCTTTCAGGAGAATATATGCTATTCAAATAAATATAGATGGGTGTCTTAAGTTAGGAATATTATAGTAATTTAACATTCAAGTTAGGAGTTTATGCTTTTAAGGTAATATAGATATAGATATAGATTATTCTAAGTTAGTCATATTACCCATCCTCTTCAGGTACATTCCATATTTGATGATCTTCGTTTACATTGTCAATTATAGTAGATGAGGGTGTTGGAGTCCTACTATCCGGTGGTGATATCAATGGTTCAGCTTCTTGATTTGTTGGTGGAGATTGATTAGATTGAGGTTGCGATTCAACGTTAGGAGGCAGATGTTGATTGGCCCTAAGACTAGGCTAAAGTAAAGGAGACTCATTTACATGAACTTGACTAGTATGGGAATAAAGGGATTGTAACAGGATTATGGGAGGCACATCATTGTTATGTGGTTGGGGTCGATTAGCATCAAGATTAGGTTGACGCGAGGAAGAGCTATTGATCTGAAGTGAACTAGTATGAGATTTAAAGAATTTTGTCGGAATTATAGGGGGCAATTGAATTGTTTGTCGCTCTGTTGTCTGTGTTTTTCTTTTACTTGACTTTCCTCCTTTATAACTAGGTTGTCCATCTCTTCCAGATCCTGCACCTGACATCTGCAGCAAATAAAAATTAATAAAACAACTTTAGATCATCACTAGTTTTGCATAATAAAATGTTCACCAATTGTATCTTGTATCTATAGCTCCTCTTGGATTTGTCTTTATAACTATCGACCAATCAGCCTTATTTCTTGTATACTACCCTTTGTTGACTATAAATAGAGGGTTGTAACTTCTCGGATAGGTCACATCTTTTAAGATAAGACACAAAAAGTACTTGTTAATACTACCCTTTGTTGACTATAGCTCCTCTTGGATTTGTCTTTATAACTATCGACCAATCAGCCTTATTTCTTTCCTTTTTTCAGGATGATTTGCATAATAAACTTGGGTTGCTGTTTCGGGAAAGATGAAAGAGTAAAATTTAGAATATCATCCCCTTTTTCGAACCTCAACAATACCAAATTGACTATCAACTCTCATGCCATTTTTATAGGGACCAAACCAATCACAATAAAATAAAACTAACTTCATACATGATGTCATTGACCATTCTAACTTGATAATCTCTTTAAGAACACCATAATATTCACTTATAGTACCATCTTGTCCAGTGCCACTAACACACATGCCACTGTTATATGTACTTCTTCCTTCACCCCAAGAAGAAATATGAAATTTGTATCCATTCACAAAATAAGCAGGCCAAGATTTTGCTCGTCTAAGTGGTCCCATTGCTAAGATTTTCAAAAATGGATTCGGCAACATCTCTTGTGGATTACTATTCACCTGTCCAATAATAAAATCCTATTAGATATGATTTTTTATTGATATATTCTTATGCGAAATTATTATATTAGTTCATACATAATCTTTGAACCATCGTGAAAAGTCTTCAGCAATTTGTTTATCAATGACATCATCAGTGAGATTACGGTAAGTATCTCTCAGGACTTTCTAATACAAATTGTACGTATTTGAATTAGCATACCAAATATAATTAAGCTTCTCTTAATAATCAAATGAATAATATGATTGGAACTTACTTGAGAAAAGGTTTAACTTCATCACAATTTATAAGAACATGCAACTGTGCAGCAATAACTTCTTTATCATCTAGCCATCGAATATCACCATCCTTCTTACCATAACTTCGACCAAAATGATTAAAGACTGATATAGTTGGGTGAGTTTCATCTTTTTCAATGGCATCATCATTACACTCAACTCTATTGTTGCTACATAGGACATGAGATTCAAAATAATGTGAAGTAAAGTATGAAATTTCTTGAGCCAAATTTTCTTGACAGATAGATCCTTCAACTTTGGCTTTATTTTTTATGGTCTTTCTAATTTTGTTCAAGAACCTACACTTAAATTTAAGAAATAAATAAATTATGTAATAAACTAATGAGACAAGTAATAGATTTTAGGAATATATTTTTATACGTTTCAAATAGATACATCCATCGATATTAAACTGGCCCACAAACTCTTGCTTCGTAAGAAAAATGAATTAGTAAGTGCTCCATCGTATCAAAAAAACTGGGTGGAAATATTCGTTGCAACTTACATAAGATTATAGGAATATTTTGTTCCATTTGCATTAGATGATCCTTCCGAAGTACTGTTGAGCACAAGTCTTAAAGAAAAGACTGAGTCTAGTTAATGACTTCCAAATAGGTTTTGGAAGTGCGCTAAAAGCAACTGGAATAAGGTATTGCATAAAAATATGACAGTCGTGACTTTTTTTCCAAATAACTTCAAATGTTCCATGTCAACACATCTACTCAAATTGGAAGCATATCCTGATGGCATCTTTAGTTGATCAAGCCATTCACACACATCTTTCTTTTGGCCATCATTTATGGTAAACTTTGCTATCGGTTTAATGCATCTCCCATCATCATTCAATTGCAAGTGTGAATCATTTCGACGACAATATTCTTTCAAATCCATTCTTGCCTTCTCATTATCCATTGTCCTCTCTTTGTTGTCCATAACAGTATGAAAAACATTGTCAAATACATTCTTCTCTATATTCATTACATCAAGATTATGGCGAACTAAATTGGTCTTCCAATATGGCAAATCCCAAAAAATAATTTTTTTGGTACAATTATGTGATTTTCCAAAGCCATAGAATTTGTGTGGACCAGATTCAGTGATCTTAGGAAACCCTCTCACTTTTTCCCACACTTGATCTCCACTTAACCAAGGTGGCGGCCTAGACTTCTCCTCTTTTCCTTTGTAAAAAGAATTTTTATTTCTTCTAAATTCATGATTTAGAGGCAAGAATTGAGGATTACAGTCAAACCAAGTAACTTTTCTTCCATTTTTCAAACTAAATATTTTTGTATGTTCCATACATATTGGGCATGCTAATTTACCGGTTGTACTCCATCCCGACAGCATGTCATAAGCTGGAAAATCATTAATTGTTCACATCAATGCCACTTGCATAAGAAAGTTTGGCTTCTTTGATACGTCATAAGTTAGTACACCATCTGTCCATAATTGTAGCAACTCGTCTATTATGGTTGAAGATACACATCAATTTTATTCTTGGGATTGTGAGGACTTGGAATGATCAATGTTACGAACATATATGGAGCATTCATACAAATATCAGGAGGAAGATTATAAGGAGTGACCATCACTGGCGAATAAGAGTACGGTGATGCCGACAGACTATAAGGAGTAAAACCATCAGAACAAAGACCGAGCCTAACATTTCTAGGCTCTTGAGCAAAGTCTGGATAAGTTTGGTCAAAATTTTTCCATGCTTATCCATCTGAAGGGTGGTATAACACACCTTCTTCTTTACGATTTTCATAGTGCCACTTCATGTTCTCGGCAGATGGCTTTGAAGCATATAGATGTTGAAGCCTAGGAATAAGTGGCAGGTAGTGCATAGTCTTGTGTGGAAACTTTTTGCTACCCTTCCTTCCCTTGCGATCTTTGTTACGAGGTTCTTTACAAAACTTACATTATATCATCTCTTGATCTGCCTTGTAATACAACATACATCCATTGACACAACAATCAATCTTTTGACTAGTTAGACCAAGTCCCGACACTAACTTCTTTGCCCGATAGTAATAAGGAGGTATCTTATTATCTGGATAACTTGTGTCCTTCATTAGTTGTGCCATTGCATCAAAATAGCCATGGGACACATTGTATTTAGATTTAATACTCATCAGTTTGACCGCTGTAGACAACTCTGAATACTTACATCCACGCCATAAGGGTTCTTGAGCTGAATTCAACATTTTATAAAATTTGGTAGCATCCATATTCAGAGACTCTTCTACATATTGTTCAACATGATGCCCAAATTCTACACCAGCAGCATCATATATCATACCTTGATATCTATTTATGTGTTCGTAGCCTTCCCTTAGAATGTCACTTTGACTGCTTGGAGGCATGTCAAATGTACACTCTTGATGACTACTAGAGACACCTACATCGACATGTTCATTCAAATTAATAGAAGGTGCTTCCTCTTCATGTGACGTCCAATACCAATAACCGGGTGTGAATCCTTTCTTAAAAACATGTACATTAACTTCATCAGGTGTTAAAAACTTCATATTTTTACAAAGCTTACAAGGACACCGTATGACTTTTTTGGACAAGAACTTTGGTTGACTACAAGCAAATTCAATAAACTCATTCATTCCACTTATAAATTCATCTGTATATGCTGATCGATCGGGAAGAAGTCTATTTACCATCCATTTTCGATGCTCGAGAATTTTTATTTTCTGAATCAAAAGGTAAATATATTTAAACATATAAACAAAGAAACAAAAGGTTAACATTTTTATACTTTGTATCTAATTTGGGTATCCACAGAATGAAAGAAAGTTAATTTTTTCATTTTCTGGATCTAAACATTACATCACAAGAATATAAACTAATTTAAAGCCAAACAAGCATACAAATTAATTTTCAATATATAAGTAAAATTGACATCTGGGTCAAAGTTTCAAATTATGTCTACTTGTCAATTTTCAAGATTACATAAGTAAATTGAGTACACAGGATAATCAAACAGAGTATATAAATTGATTCACAAAAAATCAAACAAACAGAGCATAAAAATATAAAATATTATGGAGTTTGGAGATTAACCTTGTGTTTGGATCCTCTTCGGTAATGCACAATCAGAATGAGGAGAGTTGCTTTGTTTTTAATAAAGGTAGTAATTTTGATGACTAAGAAGGTGAAGGGTCTATCATTAATGAGCTATCTGGTGGTGGGAACTTTAGGAGGGAAATTTTCAGCTTTTAATTTATTTATTTATATTTATTAATAACATTTATGTTGGACATACACTCTAGTATATTTTTTTATTTATAAGTAAATAAAAGAATTCTAAAATAAAAAAATCTCAAAATGGTCTTGTAGGAAATATTTTAAAAATATCTTAAACAATTAAAGACTTTGTAAAATAATTTAAAGCTTAGAGCACAAAAATATTATTATTTGATTGATGCCTTACGAAATGTGTTGAACATATTATTTATAGGTATACATTAATCAATAGAAAAGCCAATAGCCATCGCCGGAATAAAAATTTGCAAGTTAATTTTGGGATAGAAAATTTCAAAATATTAGTCACGAGATGATTATTTCCAATCGTCTCATTTCCTTTGCCACTCAAGTGTATGACATATGCTGTGCTTAATTAGGCACCTTCTTCCCTTACCTAATGAAAGAGTCCACCGCCTGTTTTAGTAGTCTCAAATGCACCAATTGGAAATCCAATCTAACTTCTAAATGAATTTACCGATTGAACTAGATTTACCCACCCTTTTCACCTTTTTTCTTAATTATGGAATTGAAGTTATCTAAAAAATGAAGTGACAAAGCGTCTATTCAAGGATATTGTTGTAGTTTCCGTAGTTGCAAGAATTTCTCACGATTGGGTTGGTGTGAGGTCTACCGACTCTTAAGTGCATTTGTATTATTCAATATATGATGCCTTTCAATTATGTTGAAATTAATCAAAAGAAAAGTTCTACTCGAGCATCCTAATGTAGTATGGCCAATAGCCAAAGTTTGAAAATGTGTCAGCTAATATATATTCCTTTTGTTGCGCGTAGGATATTTGTTTGATTATATATATATGACCTATTCATTCCTTTTATTCCCCTTTTTCAGGTCGTCAAGATACAAATTTCTTCTCTATCATCTTCGGACAACGGATTCTCACTTCTTTAATTTCTCGTTTGGTTATGACCATTCAACAGTCTCAATAATGAGTCAACAAACTAATTTCCTTGAGCATCTTTTGTTATTCCACACGTGTCCACTAGCTAAGTTAATGTTTAATTTCTTTTTGTTAAATTTATGTGTGTGTATATATATATATATATATATGTTTGTTCTCTTTTATTTTAAAATTTTCCTATTAAAATTACTTTTTCTAATGTTATTATAATGTTCTTTTATGTAATTTCTTAAATTTTCAAGTCACGAAATTCCTACGTAAATTCTCAAAAAATAATTTTCAGCTAAATTTGTAGCAAAAAATCCCTAAATATTTTCCCAAGTAATAAAATTCTTAGGTAAATCCCCAAATATAAATCCCTAGAAAATCTCACAACAAATTAATCCCCAAATAATTTTTCAAGTAATAAAATCCCCAGGTCAATCCCCAAATATAAATCCCTAGCAAATTTCATAGCAATTAATCCCCAAATAATTTCCCAAGTAATAAAATTCCTAGGTAAATCCCCAACAAATTTCACAGCAACTAATCTCCAAATAATTTCCCAAGTAATAAAATCCCTAGATAAATTTTCACCCAAATATCTCCAGAAAAATTTGTAGGATGGATTACCTGGGGATTTTTTATGGAATAAAAAAATGATTTTAAAATATATTTTTGGTTCATGTACCTGCGGATTTAGCTAGAGATAATGTACTTACCATTACTTTTCCCCAGGTAATATCGCAGGTTCATGTTTGGCACAAAATGGTACCAAATTTACCTGCGGAATTTGTTTGGGAATATACATTTCATAGGTAATATATTCTAATATTGAGGAATTTAAAAATTTCGTAAGAAAATCCGCATGAAATAGTTGCGAAAATTTTCCCTAGGAAAAATCCCCATGAAATTCAAAGTTTTCTTGTAGTGTTGAATTCGAGGTGTTACAAAAGCAATAACAAGAGATCAAAATATTTAAAGCTTCATGAATAAAAGATTTTAACTCAAGTATGTACATAAAAATACAATAAAAACCTCTTTACTATTTTTTGGGAAATTCTTTAATCGACAACCATCAATATGAGCCACGTGATAATACAACATCTCACCCACATTGCCAGAACTATCATATACCTTACCTGGATATAGGACATCTCAACTAAGTGGATCCATTAAATCTCTACTCGAAAGCAATACGGAGTCATTTAAAAAGTATGATCATATACCCAAGTTGGCTACATGGTTTATAAGGAATGTGAGTTGTCTGAACTCATCCCCATATCGGTTCTCAATACTTCTCCCAATTAATATATACTCATGCTCAAATGTAAAAAACATAATCTTTTTGAATTTTAGGTAATTTCTCAAAATATCCTCTTAAAAGAGGTAACTTCACTCGATTAGACATCAAAGTGTCTCTTTTCTCAATATAAAAATGATAAATTTGGAAATCAATAGTTCCTTTAAACTTTACTAAAAAATTCTCATGACTCCTCTTTACTTTCTCTGAAAATCAATTTAACATAATTATTTGGTTAAAAAGATTCTCAAAAATAACTCCATGAACACTCAAATAATAGGGTTCATGCTTAAAAATAGACATGAACAATCAACTAAAGAACCTCAATGCATAATATATAACAACTCAAAAATTAGGAATAGCAACTCAGAATTCAACAACAAACTCATCTCAAGAATACTCAAATCCAAAGAAGAAACCGTAAATTACTCTTTTCCTGATAGAAAGCAGATATAGAGCATGAGGACGAACTCAGTCCATCACTATGATAGCCTTATATACCAAGAAGAACACTGTTCTTTGCGAAATCGATGAAATTCGAAGAACGTTAGAAAACCCTAGCTTTTCTCCTCTTGAATCCTTGTTCTAAGTCTTTCAAGTGTTAAAAACATAAAATAATATTTTAACATTGTTTTGACTCTTAATTAAGTGAAACGGTCGTGATTTAGGTTTATAAGGGATGGGAAAAGACTAAATTACCCCTCTTTAAGAGCTAACAAAAACTATCCAGGGGACTATCTAGGGTCCGTGGCTTGATCTATGGACCGTAGATATATGCATGGAATTTATATTGAATTTTTACTGCTGAACAGTCGATTTAGGGGTCCAAACGACGGCACATAGTAGTTCTTACGGCCCGTAGAATGTATCTGTAGGAATTGGGTCTGAAATTTTGACTCCCCATATTTTTTCGACGACTTGACAGGATAGATCATCGTTCAACCTACCCCTTAGGTTGGATCCGTCGTTCACAGACTTAGAAAACTCTGATATGACAGTCAAAATAGTTATAATTTTTACTCCGAACTCGAAATAATGAAAACTTGGTGGCATTTGAAAGAGGACTCAAGGGCCTTCAATTTGATAAATTTTGGACCACCTAATTCATTATGTTCTGGGAGATATGATTTTTTGAAGTTGACCTAAGAAGAATGTTATGCCAAAAATTAATCTCTAATGAAGCATTCAACTCAACTTTGTTCTTTGTGGTTCTTGTAACCATAAGTAATATCCAAATCTATTAGAACACCAAAGAAATGACCTTTACATATATCAGAAATTTAACCATCACCCAATACAATTTTACATGCAAATAAAGAATGGTTCGGGCCTTAGCTTGGAAATTTTTGAGGTGTTACAATATCTCCTCCTTGGGATGATTCGTCCTCGAATGATGGTTAAACTGAAGATGGAATGGAAATGAGTTACTCTTACTATCTTTTTGACTTTTGAACTTGCCTAGTAACATAGGTGGATCTAATTTATACTATGATGTTGGAACTCCCAATAGCACATAAGTTGCGATCGATGTGAGTTTGAACATAGTCACGCTCTATCTGAAGCTATTTGACATAAAGCAAGGATATTTGGGCACAAAGTAAGAATAGGAATACTATGCCTTCAGTGATATGAGTGATAGCCTTTAAGCTTAGCAACACTACTTAACTATGCTCTACTTTCTGATTACTACATTTCATTAGCTGCAACTCCTAGCTCTTATTAGAGTGTATGACTACTCTTACAAATGTCTAAGTCAAATCACTCGCTCTTACTGTGTCCAAGCCTAATATTATAGCCACTCCATGGACTCCTACTAACCAATCCTTCTAAGAATTTCTCATTCTCTCATCATCCCTTTCAACTTAAATTTCACGCATTACTACCAAGAACCCACTAATTTCTCTTATTTAACTATTACTCATAAAAAAACCTCATCCCCATCATCCTCTACATTTATAACCTTAGATGAAATAAGAACACCACCACTACCATGATAAGAAACATCAAGCTTCTCCTTCTATCACTACTCAACTACTATCATCAGCATCACTACCAAAACTAAAAAGGATCACTGAAAGAGCTAAGGGCGAAAGATAATAAGTATGATTCATTCAAGATATCTGATATAAGAAAATGCATGACATAACATTATGTTGCTAGCCATTGAGAGTAAATCATGAATTCACAAGACTGAGCCTATTGTGAAAGACGAGTGCTTATATGAATATGTCCATATCATGAGGTTTATATCCATAAATTTATGGAGTAAGATTAATATCAATAGGCTAAAGTGTTTGCCCCTCATTCTGTGAGCTAAGCATAGATGTAAATTTATTTTTAGTGTATGAACATACAATATGAACATAATATGATATTACAGGCATCAATTAGATGTTGTAATGACTGAACTTAGAGGAATATGCTAGAGTATGAATGGATTGATTTATCACTTCAACTCTTTCAAAACACATCACTATCTAATTCTCAACACTTGACTTGGTTTCTCTTTTTATCATCTTTTCCTTAGGTCTGAAGGTGATACTTTAAAGTTATGGATCTATTCCATCATCTCTAAACTAGTCTATATTTGGTTTACTTACTCGGAAAATTCTAATCTTATGACTACCAAACTCTCCATGTGAATGCACTAAGCTTCCTTCTAAGTCTTCTTTCTTAGATGCTTCTCGTAACTTCTTTCCGCTTCTATAAAATACTTTGTATAACTGTTACCCGCATTGACTTATAAATACACTTAATATAACTATTAAGGTAATATAATTCTTATATCTGTCTACTCCACATTAATATCTTAAATATACTATCTAGGTACACATGAAAAATCATAAACTTCATTGGAACCTCATCTGGCTATATACGAACTTGGGTACACCTCTTGATGCTCTTAATAATCTAATGACTTAGTTACACTTTGTTTCTCTCATCTAAGGGTCATTTTACCACACTTGCACCACTCATATTTATCATAAAGTAACACCTTAATTCCTCACCTACTTCATATCCAACCTACTAGATTAGATCTCAAAACTAACATCATCACCCTCATGTTGCCATCTTATTTTAAGACACTCATCTCAAATTCATGCTTACTATCAAGTACTAATCACGAATATCAATAATTGCTAACATACTGTACTAACTTATGACCATTAGATAAAGTCAAGAAACACTCGCTCACTAAGACCTCATGACAAGTAGTCAATCTTTATCTCTCAATCTACATACTTACAATTTATCGTCACATTCCATTTCCCAACTTAAGTACTACTTACCCATTCACTACACAACACTACTTAATTAGTTCTATAACCCTTTGAATACCATAAGGCTCTCTCTTCAAAGTTATAAGCCTATAGTATATCTCTCACCTCATGAATACTCCTACTATTCTATTTAACACCTATACTTGGTCATTACTAACACATTGGCATATCATCATAAACTCCTCTCTAGTTAAAGTATACTTTAACTCATCCTAAATAGTAACTATTCATCTACCCTCTATCATAATCTCCATACAAATTATTATTCCTTAGTCTACACATAAAGGAAAACACCTAATTAATGACTTACTCGGCACATGGCTCCAATAAAATGATTTTCCCTATCACTATCTTCCTTTCTTAGATTATTATAGCTCTGTATGCATTCTTCTAACTCTGGGCACTTTTACTACTATTGATTATAACATGTAACTCATATTATCTTTTCAGGTCAAAATACTACCCAAGCTCTAAAACACACTTCCTCATAAGGGTCTCAAGTGAAACAAGGTTTAGAGAGGAGAGTGTGAGAGTACATCATTCTTTTAGCTAGAGTGAAAGATTTATAGGAATAAGAGTGAATTCTTTGAATCTCCACACTTAATATCACTCACGGACTTCTTTCAAGCCCCTCAATAGTCTCATGACTTTTCTGAATACTTTTGTTGAGAGTAACTCATCAATAAGGATCTGGGCTTTACTTTTCAACTACCTTGAGTATGAGGGGTGGTCTAATGGATTTGAGAAATGCACAAGTTTGAATAAGTTCCTTATGACTAAGTTCTATTGAACGATTTAGAGTATGGATGAAGGGAACCTTTTCTTAAATATCTGTATTCCCTCATTTGTAAAAGTGGGGCCCTCACAACCATAAATAAGATCTTACCGATACGGCTTCATAGAGATCTTAGGACACTTGAACTCTATGCTCTGATACTAAGTTTTTCATGCCCCGAGCCTACACCATAGATGCAGCCAGTACTCAAGAACCATTTCTGATCCCCAAGAAAACCCTTGGCCTAGCTGACTACTTACCGAAAGACTCACCCAAGCAATAATAGGCTTAAAACATAAATTTATCTTAACATAAACTCAATTGGAATGTCTGAAAAATTCTCATTTGCAATATAACTTATAATTTGCAAAACAATCTTTAAGGGAAACAAAGTACTGAGAATCTCCTCAACCCTAACTATCTATGAAGCCTCTAATACTAGGATAGATATTGGTACTGGACCCACAACAACTCAAAAATAACTGGAAAATGAATGTGAAATCCGTCGAAAAGTAAGGAGGCTCACCAAAGCTAACTGAAGCGCAAAGCGATTTCAACGAAATCCCCTGAATACCTGTATCTGCATCATAAAAGATGTAGGTCGAATGACATGAGTACATTGAAAACACGAGTATGTAATATAGTAGAAATGATAACTAACTAAGCTGTTAAGGCTAAAAGAATACTTACCTCAACACAACTCAATACAAATCAGTAACAAGAGATGACAATATTTAATGCTTCATAAATAAAAGACTCTTACTCAAGGATGTATATAAAAATAAAATAAAAATCTATCTATTCTTATTTGGGAGATTCTCTAACCCACAATCATCATGATGAGCTATATGATGATACAACGTCTTACCCACGTTGCCAAAACTGTCTTATAGCTTGTCGGGATATAGCACACCTTAACTAAGTGGATCTACTAAAGCTCTACTCGAAAGCAATAAGGTGTCCTCTAATAAATACGATTATATACTCATGTTGTCTACATGGTTTATGAGGAATGTAAGTTGACTGAACTCATCCCTATATATATCGGTGCTCAACACTATTCCCAATAAATATATACTCATGCTCAAATGTATTAAAATTACTCTTTCTTAATTTAAGGTAATTGCTCAAAATATCCTCTTAAAAGAGGTAAGTGCTTCGAAATAACTCTGAAATCATTACTCATTTAGAAAACAAAGTTTCTCTTTTCTCAATGTAAAAATGATAAATTTGGGAATCAATAGTTCCCTTAAACTTTACTAAAAAATTCTCTTTAAACTTTCTTCAAACTCCTCCTTACTTTTTCAGAAAATCAATTTAAGAATATTATTTGTTTAAAAGATTCTAAAAAATAACTCCATGAATCTCAAATAATACGAATGGGAACTCAAAGACCTTCAATTTGAAAGATCATGAACCACCTAATTCATTATGTTCTGGGAGGTGTGATCATTTGTAGTTGACCTAAGTAGAATCATATGTCAAAACTTAATCGGTAATGAAGCTTTCAACTCAACTTTGTTCTAAGGGGTTCTTGTGGCCTTAAGTCATATCCAAATCCATTCTAACACCAAATAAATGACCTTTACAAATATATACGAGCAATTAAGAATCACTTGATACGATTCTACACGCAAATAAAGAATAGTTTGGGCCTTAGCTTAGAAATTTTTGGGGTGTTACAAAATCCATCAATTCAGTAGGGTTCTATACTCTTGGAAGGTATATGGTGGATGTGGCAACATATAACGACCTAATTTCTGTCATTAGGGAAAAGCCAATGAAGAAAGAATTGGGGTCAGAAAACTTTTGGTAGTAACTTGCAATTTCCCAACCTAGTCCAGATTTGGAAGAAATCGGAGTCAGTAAGGTGTAGGAAAATATGGTAGAAATTGGGTGGTTTATTTTATTACATGAGTAGTTAGATAAGCTGTTAAGAAATCTGTACGACTTTACGGAATTGAATTCGGGTGAGTAGAACTCCTGAAATTGATCTTAGTGTGAACAATATTTTATGAGCATCGTTGTTAAAGGTGTGTTTTGAAATGGGGGTCTTGGAAATTATTAAATAGCTCACTATTTTGTGCAAGCTGCTTTGGTGGTTGATGAGTCCACGATTTGGACTAATTTAGGGCTTTATTTGAATAGATTTAGTGTCCTTAAATACATATTTTGTGCCAATAACTGATGTAAATCCTTGATTTTTAGATATTTGGATTGAGGAACAAAGAATGGACACTAATGAGCAAAAAGGAACAAGGCAGCTAAAAGAACGAGGAAAAGAAAGCCTGAGAATCGCCTAAACCATTAGGTGAGTCGCCGAATGGCCATGGTCTCGCCTAATGTTCCAGTGTGCCAAGCCCTGAAGGAGAAAATCAAGTCAGCGATAGAAAGTAGCAGTCGGTGAGTCGCTGAACTATTCTGCGATGCAGTGCTATATCGCCCAAAGTTACAGAGCTTGAAGTTGCTGAAGGCTACAGCAAAAAGGCAATGGAACTGACCAAAGGGCAGATCGTCGAGTGGATCGGTGATCCCGACTAATTGTGCTGAATGGTCCTTCACAACACAAATTTTTGGCGACTATAAATACATGTTTGAATTTTTAGTTTAGTATCAGAATTTTAATCTAGCATTCAATAGTTTTAATTATTGTTCAATTTTCAAGTTAGAGAGCTTAAAGCTGAGTTTTAAGACAATATTTCCTTAGCTTTGAAGATTTCCATTTCTAAAAAATTAGAAGTGGGTGTTGAAGATTCTTCATCTTAGACCTTTGTAAAGACGAAATTAATCATACCCAGTTGATGGAAACATAATTTGGTAACGATTTCTATCTTTTTATGAAGTCTAGCTAAAACCCCAATTCTTGGGGTGTGATTATGTGATTATGGGTTGATTTAGCTGCCGGGTATTGCTAATTGATAGTGTAAATGATGTTTAAAAGTGATTTCATTCAGTAATTATGGCTTAATCTAAAGGGTTGTAGTTGAAACTGCAACTCTACCTTTGTGCTTTTGGCTCGCTCGAGAGAGAGGTTTTAAGACCAAGATTACTGATTTGATGGTCTGTGGGTATTGGGTTGTTATGGATTCAGCTCGAGAGAGTGAATCCTAAAACCTCTTCCATACATTCAGCTCGAGAGAGTGAATGAACTAAAGTGAAGGCTGTTCTTAATTGCTGCTTGTTGGTGTTCGAGAGAAACCAATTTGATTCGGGGTAAATTGTTCGAGAGAAAGTTTATCCCCACTAAAGTCTAGCTTAGTCACTGATTTACAACAAATTTACTATCAAATTCTATTACCCAGTTGTCTACCTTAGCTTATAATCTGATCACATCCCAAGAACCCATCTCTATACTTGCTATTTTTGTGTTATTTGCAGTTGTAGTTGATTATTGAAACCAAAACCCCCCTATTATTTGACACTTGTATCACCCCAAACTTGAACCATGCTTTTATTCGTAAATTTGTTTACCTATGATTGACTTGAGCATATTCATTCTTTTCTATTGATTCTCAAATACTTACCACTCCCCGAAATCGAAAGTTAAAGCGCCCTGTAACTTTCAGCGAGAAGCTTGAGGTCGCTGAAAGCACTCAGTGACTCACCGATAGTTCTTCTTGAAATAAAAATGGTGGCGCTGCCGGGGAGTGGTGTTATTTGAGAAGTTTTAGTTAAGTTGAATTGTGTTCTTGTTAGTCATAGTTGAACTTACTTAATTTTTAGTTTTGGTTTGTGTGTTGTTATTTAGAGCAGCATAAAAGAGCATGTCTTGTAGCAATGGTGAACAAACGGACCTCTCCCCTTTGAGAGTGATGATTCTTAGGGACAACATCCTAATTTTCAGAAAAATGAAGGGTGAGTCAATCCGTGAGTTGTGGCTTAGATTTAAGTCACTATTGCTGCAGTGCCCAACTCATGGAATCTCAGATAACATGCTACTGGACTACTTTTATAGAGGTCTTGGTCTGAAAAACATATGAGTGGCTGATTAAATGTCTCCGGAAGGTCTTTCATGACTACCCTATACAATAGCAGTCCAGCTCCTTGATCACCTGGCCAAGACCAACAAGGAGTCTGAGAAGGACCAGATTTTGGCCACACTTTTGACTCAGCTGGATCTAATTGCCAAAAAGATCATGTAATTGGAAGCACCGGACAAGAAAGACCGGTATATTCCCCCTCATGAGCGTATAAAGCCCAAGGTGTACAAGGGTGGACAAATAGAAGAGATACTCTCTCTCATTCTTCACAAAGTCAAAGAGCACGACAAGGTGTTAAATAAGATGAAAGAGAATGTCTCATTGCTGAATCAAATGAATGCTTCTTATTCCATATCTATTCAGCTGCTAGAGACCCAAACGGGTCATGTGTTGTCTCGTTTCTAACCCATAAATCAAGATTGAGTGAGGAAGTCGTGCAATGACATTAACTAAGGCGCTTCTTGGGAGGCAACCCAAGTGTTTATCTCTTTACTTTTTGTTTTAGAAATAATGGTGTGATGATTGTACAGGTTGAAGTGTAGAAAGTGTTAAAGATTGGCGAGCTAAAGGTTCAATCGGCGCATCACCAAAGAGGTCGGTGAGCCTGACTTTGACTGCCATTGGACTCAAAAATAATTTTAAATTGGAGTCTGTAAAACTCGGCGAGCCTAGGAGCAACTTGGCCAGTTGCTGACCAAGTCTGTGATCGCGATCTAGTCCGTCATTTAGACCCCCACAATAACTAGAGGTCCTGTAGAACTCAGCGAGGTAAGTGCCCACTCGGAGTGTCACCGAGTGGGTCGGTGAGCAAAATTAATGTCGCCAAATGGGCGAAAACTGGACGGTTTTTAAAAGGCCAAAGGTTCAAACTTCCAACTCTTTCACTTTCCATCACTTTTAATCTTCCCAAACTCACACCCGCACTTTAGTTTCTATATTTCATGCATTTTTAGACTTATTTAGTCGTTGATTGTGTGTCGGAGTGGATTACTTTGCCGCCTAGCATTTCAATCTTGTTTAATCGACATATAAGATTGATTTTCTGAACCCCAAATTTATTTTTAGTAATTTTGTACTCCTTTGCAATGATCTTATCTTAGTGATGTGTGTTGGACCTCTTTGATCTTAATAATTGTTATGTGTGCCTATGTTAATTCGATATTCTTGCCCGTAATGCCTTTATTGTTGAATTCCCGTAATTTTGTGCCTTAAAATTGATTAAATTTTATAGGGTTGTGCTTGCATGTTGTTGGGTCTATTCGGGTAAATCTGAGTAACCCATCTTTGAGCCAAATGACATAATTTGTCCAATGATAGAGCGGGTGACATCATTCTTAAGGGCAAAACTCGTCAAATGGCCAAGTTTGGCAAAATCGGGAGAAGTCTGAGTATCCCGGGGTAATAGGTGTAATGGGTGTTGCTTTAATTTGATGGCTGCATGCTATGATTTTGTTTTTAGGGGGTTGCGGGGTTGAATTCGAGAAGTTGGGTTGAAAGTAGGCACGTTGGGTCGACCCAGCTCGCCGAACCACTCGATGGTTCACCGAAGTTCCCCATCTCGCCTTTAATTTCATGCTATACTTGAAGTTTGACTCTGTAACTTTCGACGAGAAGATTGAGGTCGCCGAAAACACTCGGTGACTCGCCAATAGTTCTTCTTGATCGCCCTTTATCTGTACCCTTGTACTTTAAATTGCACTGTAACTTTCGACGGGCTAACCCTTGCTCTTCGAATACTGTCGGTGATTCGCTGAAAGGCCTTCCCATCGCTGACACGCCAAATGTTTTTGAGAATTTTGAGCCAATCCTTTCGGCGAGCCCAGTGTAGCTCGCCAAAGTGATTTGGTGACCGCTGATCGATTCGGCGAGTCTGTCTGCAATTGCTATTTTTCAATGCTTTTGATTGAAGTGTTTCTCACTTTTTCTTGATGTTTTTGTAGACATGGGAAGGACTAACATTGACATGTCACCCCAAAAAAGAGCATGGGGTATCACAATTAACGAAGGGGGTCAAATCCTCCCAAGAAGGGAAGGCAAGAGCTTCCACCGAGAGACAAAGGCAAGCGCAAGAGGCCCACATCTGACAGGGTGACTACTGGCTCCTAGGCTGCTTTATCTGACCCTCATGATGACTAACCTTTACAGTACCGACAGGCTGAGCTCCGGGCTAGGTCTCGCCCTAACTCAGCTAGACTCCTTCTAGTCCCCACACTAACAGACTCAGTGCCAGCTCCGGCACCTCCTGTGGCTCTAATGCCACCAGTTGTCCCTCCTCCTCTGCTTCTCAATAGGTTAAAGGGTAATGGATTGCGAACCATCCTCGAGGAGAAGTTGCTATTGATAGAAGGCCTTAAGGGAAAGTACTCTGATGTGAGGGACACCCTCCACTTCCATAGATTTGAGCAGTTCACCATACCTTGAGGCCCTTTTATTCCTTCATGGGTCCGAAAATTCTATGCAGCATATGGTGACTTGGTCCCAAAGAGCAAGAAGATGGCAAGCGAGTTCAGACCGGTTAAGTCAGTCATGGTCCGAGGTAAGGAAGTTGGATGTAGCAGTGAGTGCATTAACACTATTTTAGATAGAACTCTACATTTTTCATGTCCCTGCGAGGGATTGCCTATCGCTCAGTCACTAGATGAGTTAAAGAGCTGGCTGGCACCTATGATTTCCGATACCACCCCAAGGTGGATTGAGGCAGGAGCTCCCATTGAGAATAGAGACCTGAGTATTGCTGCCCGGTTTTGGTTTGGCTTTATCAGCAACACCATTATGCCATCCCAGAATGATTCTATCCTCCGCCATCCTAAGATGGCATGCCTTGGGTTTATCATATCCAAAAGGTGCATTGATTTAGGGCTTATTATTGAGCAAGAGATGGCCACGAGGGCCAAGAAGAGACAGACTTCTCTACCATTCCTGGTCCTGATCACGGAGTTGTGTTGGTATGCCGGAGTACCCCAGGACGATATGAGAGACATTGAGGTGACAACTTCTTCCTCCAAGGACATCCGGCGTATTGAGGACTAGTACACTCGTGAGGAGGCTGATAGGAGGAGGGCAGCTCCAGTGGATACATCCCCGGAGGTAGATATTAATTCGATACATGTAGAGGCATCTATGCCTACTCCTGCCTCCGGGCCTTTAGGTACTTCTGCCCCTTCTACTTT
The DNA here is from genome assembly GCA_035578085.1 of Solanum pinnatisectum. Classification (NCBI taxonomy): domain Eukaryota; kingdom Viridiplantae; phylum Streptophyta; class Magnoliopsida; order Solanales; family Solanaceae; genus Solanum; species Solanum pinnatisectum. Next base: position 469,865 of record JAWPEI010000065.1, read on the forward strand.
TTCACAGATCCCTGGTACCTCTACCTCGTCCCAGCCAGCCAAGATTACTCAGGCGATGATCCTGAAGATGGGGCATCTATCCCATTCAGCTGATGTGATGGCGACCTGACTAGAGAAATATGTTCCCTGGATGATTGAGGCTACTATTTTGGCTGCACTGACCCCCTCCAGACTTCTATTGACACTCTCACCACAAGAGTAAGAGGCTTGTAAGAGCAGGTAGGGGGAGACCTCCGAGGTGATGGCTTTGAAAGCTGAAGTAGCAAATTTGAGGAAGGACATAGACTATCTAAAGTCTACTAACTTCACTTCATTACTGGAGGCTGTAGATAATTTGGATGCTCCTGAGACTTCAGAGATTCCTCCGGCTACCACCGGAGACTTGTATAGGGATGATGCAGCAATTGATGAGTCGGATGCAAAGACCGACAAGGAGCAGATAGAGATACAGAAAGAGAGCGTATACAGAGAGTTGCCAGATCTTAAGGAGATGATTGTGTAGTTAGTGATCCACACATCGCTGACAGAGACGTCCATGGCAATTTCTAGTGGACAGCTCCTTCTAAGGTGACTCTGGGTACTGAGGCCCAAGATCAGAGCACTACACCGGGCACTGATGCCCAGACAGATGGAGCAACTATTTAGAAAGGATCCTTCTTTACCTCCCTCTCTGTCTTTATTTTGAATTTTGGATATTATTTTGATTGCATTTGAGGACAAATGATTTTTATTTGTGGTGGGGTGAGGCCCACCTTTTGTGACTATGGTATTGTGTTTATATTTGGGTTTTGAGATATAATAGTGTTTTATACTACATTTTATAGATGGTTGAGCTGTGGCTCCTTTTTTTCAATTGTAAATGATTTTTCGACCCTTCGAAAAAGAAATTGTGCCGCCTCTTGTTTCTGTTTGAATGTGGTTGTTCTCTTGCAAATTTGAGTATCGATCTTGATTAATACCGATGACTTGAATAGTGCTCATAATCGAACAAAAATGAATGTGCGACTACGATGAGGCCAAATGAAGTTGCATAGGCAATATGTTAACTCTTTGCATCTCGTTGTGACTAGCCAAGTATCGAATTGAGTCTCTTGTGATGAACATTGCACACTAGCGAAAGTGTGGAGTCTCTTTTGACATTGGTGTCAATGCCTTGTGTGATGAGCTTACCGTAAACCATGTGTGATAGCACTTAGAATTTTCCCCGTTGGTCCGGTTGACTAAGTGATGCAAAGTCTTGATATAATCTTAGGCAACTTTGAAAAGTGTGAAACAATTTGACACTACACCTCTTTTGTGGCCGACCTTGTGAGTGTGTGATCCTTGTTGAATACCCTTTGAGCCTTAACCCTTTTCTTGGAACAAACTTGATGAAATTCTGACCTTTTCTGACCCATTGCCCATAATCCTAATGATTTGTGGTTTGCGTGAATAGCCAACTTAGGCCAAAAGCCTAAGTTGGGGGTGTGGTGAAAAGAGAAGGTAAATCAAGAAGTGCAAGAAAGTTCCCTTTGACCCATGGTTTGAGAAAAATGGAACCCCTCCATATAAAAAAAAAAAGAGAAAAAGAAGAAAAGAATGAAAAAGAAAAAGAACGAAAAAGTTGTGGAATAAAGTTGTGAAAGTGCAAAGAAAATTGGATTTCCAACAATCCACGGAAAGTGAATAATGGGATGACTTGTGAGCATGAATGAAAATGATGAAGAAAAGTATAGAAAGTGTTGTTCACATCACATTTCATGAGGATTATAGCCTTTGAACCTAAATGACCATACCTTTGCACTTAGTCACATTACAAGCCTTGAAAAGACCTTTTTGATCTTTAGTGAGCTGAGGGAATTGTTGGCTGGAAAATACTAGCAAACCTATGGGTGAAGTCATGCATTATGTTCATCTTTGTGAGTGTGAGCGTTGCATTTGATTACGGAGCTTTAAATTGTGAACCATTTTGTGTGAATATGGAATCATTCTTTGTGTGAGGGCATTTGAGTACCATGCTTGAGCTTGAACTTGCATTTGAAGCAAGAATTGTGAACTTGAGAATCTTTGATAGTGGTGAGTCACAACTTGAATCTTTGAGTGCTCAATTGATCCTTGCATAAGTTAGTTGAGTCTTTTTGTGTGCATTCATGGTTGAGTCTTGTGTAGCACTGTTTGAGACATCCTTTTTGAATTGTTGAACATGAGTTCTACTTGAGGACAAGTAAAAGTTTAAGTTGGGGGTGTTGATGAGTCCATAATTTGGACTCATTTAGGGCTTTATTTTAATAGATTTAGTGTCCTCAAATGCATATTTTATGCCACTAACTGATGTAAATCCTTGATTTTCAGGTATTTGGAGTGAGGAACAAAGCATGGACACTAATGAGCAAAAAGGAACAAGGCAGCTGAAAGAACGAAGAAAAGAAAGCCTGAGGATCGCCTAAAGCATTGGGTGAGTCGCTGAATGGCCATGGCCACACCAAATGTTCCAGTGTGCCAAGCCCTGAAGGAGAAAATCAAGTTGCAATAGAAAGGAGCAGTCGGCGAGTCGCCGAACGGTTCCGTGATGCAGTGCTATATCTCCCAAAGTTATAGAGATTGAAGTTACTGAAGACCAAAGAAAAAGGCGACGGAACTGACCAAAAATCGGATCGCTGAGTGGATTGGCGATCTCGACTTATTGCACCGATTGGTGCTTCGCAGCATAAATTTTTGGCAAATATAAATACATGTTTGAATTTTTAGTTTAGTGTCAGACTTTTAATTTAGCATTCAATAGTTTTCATTATTGTTCAGTTTTCAAGTTAGAGAGCTTAGAACTGAATTTTAAAACAATATTTCCTTAGCCTTGAAGATTTGAAGATTTCCATTTCTGAGAAATTAGAAGTGGGTGTTGAAGACTCTTCATCTTAGACCTTTGTAAAGACGAAACTAATCATACCCAGTTAATGAAAACACAATTTGGTAACGATTTCTATCTTTTTATGAAGTCTCGCTAAAACCACAATTCTTGGGGTGTGATTATGTGATTATGGGTTGATTTAGCTACTAGGTATTGTTAATTGATAGTGTAAATATTGTTTAAAAGTGATTTCATTCAGAAATTGTGGCTTAATCTAAAGGGTTGTAGTTGCAAATGCAACTTTACCTTCGTGTTTTTGGCTTGCTCGAGAGAGAGGTTTTAAGACCAAGATTATTGATTTGATGGTCTGTGGGTATTGAGTTGTTATGGATTCATCTCAAGAGAGTGAATCCTAAACCTTCTTCCACACATTTTGCTCGACAGAGTGAATAGACAAAAGTGAAGGATGTTCTTAATTGCTGCTTATTGGTGCTTGAGAGAAACCAATTTGATTCGGGGTAAATTGTTCAAGAGAGAGTTTATCCCCACTAAAGTCTTAGTCACTGATTTACAAAAAAAATACTATCAATTGCAATTATCCATTTCTCTACCTTAGCCTATAATCCAATACATCCCAAGAACCCGTCTCTATACTTGCTATTTTCGTGCTATTTGTTGTTGTAGTTGATTATTGAAAGCAAACCCCCATGTTATTTGACACTTGGGTCACCCCAAATTTGAACCATGCTTTTATTCGTAAATGTTTTTACCTATGATTGACTTGAGCATATTCATTTTTTTCTATTGATTCTCAAATACGTATCACTCCCTTTGAGATTTGATCCCAACTAACTTAGTTGGGTTATATTACTGACTAACGATCATTGACAGTTAGTATTAGATGAAGTGTCCTAATACGTGAAATCAGCAGTGGTTTTGGTCGCTCTGGCGGTGTCGCTGTAACAAGGTGAGGGCCGCTGTGGTGGGCCAAACGCAACTTAAAGTCATAAATAAACCCCAAGATGACTTTATTCTACACTTTTTGGTTTTTAGAGCTAATGAACGAACCCTAGACGATTTTTGACAGTTTTCCACCATTCATGAGGCTAAATGTAAGATTTTAACTCCCCAAATCTGCTTTTCGATCCATATAACGTAATCTAATGGGTAAATATCGATGGGGGAGGGTTTTGATCTAGAATCTATGGTGGAAACAACACTAATCTAGGTATGGGGATCAAGGTTTGACCTAAGGTTGATATTATTGATTAAGATCCGGGTAATTGGGTCTTGATTGCTGATCCTTGAGTATAAATTATTGTTTGTAGACCTAGAATAAGCGGAAAGAATTCAGAAAGAGAAGATTCAAGTGCCTTAGGGGATTCAAGCTTGGATTTGAGGTAGATGATGGTTGTGATTTCATGTTGGTGTGATATATGTTTGTAATTGCTCATTATAATACATGTATGTATGCGAATGTTGCATTATTGATCACCCTAATCGTAAATGAGGATAATTGAATAATTATATGCCATGAATCACCTCTTATTGTATGATTGTGAGAATCTACATTGTGATTGTGATTGTGGTTTGTTGAATGGAATGGGTGTTACGTTCTGACACACTAACTTGGATCGGTTGCCACCTTCCAACATAAATATGGGATCGGTTGCCATATTTTGGAATAAATATAGGATCAGTTGCCACGTTTCGGCATAAACATTAGATCAGGTACCACGAACCGGTTTACTAACACTTTGGGTTTGGGTTTGGGTTCTATGAGAGGACCATTGAATTGGGTTTCGTGAGAGGACCATTGAATTATGTTGTGTATATACTTATGATGATTACGTTTATGTCTAATGATGATTGATAATGAAAGATTATATGTTGCTCTAAAATAATAACCAATGTGTATTATTGAGAACGTGGAATGCTACATTGATCCTGTAAAGATTACTAATATTGTATATGTTTGGTATATGCCTGTTTTATAATATTGTGGTTACGTGCATATGTTTCACTTATTCGGATAGCCACGTGATCCTACCAGTACATTATGGTTGTGTACTGATACTACACTTGCTCTTTCTTTGTTGAGTACATGGCATCTTTAGGTGGCTATTGAAAGACCTCAGCTAGGTCACTATTGAGCGTGACCGAATTCAAGGGTGAGCCAGTTCTTTTAGGCTGTCAAGGATCTTTCTTGTTTAAGTCCACTCTTTTCAAACTCCGACTTTTGTTTAAGGTGTTGTTTAGTTTTGGGGTTGTGCCCCTTGTTCTTAGACTTGTCGTTAGTAGAGTTTTGGTATAATGACTTTTAGGTTCTAGGGGTTGTTATGCCGCATTAGTTTGGTTAGTTGTTTGTTAAAACCTTGGATTTTATGGGGACTCCATTTTTTTTGTCATTTAAACCTGCTTTTGTATCTTTAAATGCTTTAGTTTTCATAAAATTTGTTTGTTTTAGTTGTAGTAATGGTTAGTGTAGGTGCCAATCACAACGGTCTAGGTCGTGACAAAGTTGGTATCAGAGCTCTAGGTTCGTTGATCTCATTGTACCAAAATGAGTCTAGTAGAGTGTTGCAGAATGGTACGATGACGTCCATACTTTTCTTCGAGAGGCTATAGGACTTTAGGAAATACTCACTTATTTCTACTCCTTCGTGCTATGAATTCAATTGGTATTTGGGTGATACAAATTGATATCTTTCCTCCTTCACTCTATGGTCCGAACTAGAGCAACAAAAGTGGTAACACCATCACTAGCAAGAGAGGATGTGTATAGACTACCGACAGTATAATAGGGTCACCATTCAGAACAAGTATCCATTGCCTCGGATAGATGACTTTTTGAACAATTGCAAGGTGCATCGATTTTCTCTAAGATTGATTTAAGGTCCGGTTACCATCATTTAAAGATTGAGGCAGTTAAGAATTAGGTTCGACCAAGTTCTATGATTGAAATTAGCAGTCTTGTCGGGCTCGCTAGCTACTATTGTTGCTTGTGGTATCAGTTTAGTCCAATTAGTATCTCAACAAAGTGAACTAGATGTCGTAGTCCCAACTGAAGGGACATAAGCAAGTTAATTGGAACTGAGAAGGTTCCAAATGGTATGTGGCCTTAGGGGTCGTATAAGGCATAGATTATCAGTAATGGTCGTCTATGGAACAAACTAATTAAAGAATTTGGACTTGTCTGCAAGTTGTAACTGCTTGAGTATCGTGAAACCTATTGTGAAAAGAAAGTCATCACGAGATTAGGTGCAAGGGTCTAGATAAATTATGATATGGTTCGTAAGTGAGAAATCTGGACTTATGCTGCGACCAACTGATAACAGTGTGAGAGTCTTGGTGTAACCTAGTATGTGTGGCTTATAGTGTTGAATTAATGAGGATGAGTTAAATTGTGTATCATTCTATTAACTCGGGGTAGAAAATGATTATCCTAGTCCAGAGGATTATCCTGAATTGCTCAGTAAAGCTAAAAACCGTTGGGAGTTTTAGAAAAGAGAAAAATCCCAGAAAAATTTATAGGCAAGGGTTCTGTTTCCGTTAGGGCCGCTAGGGCGGGATTTTCCCTGCCACGGCAAGACAGCCAGTGCGAGATTTCTCCCACTAGAGCGGTACAGGACGTGACAAAATCTCAGCCCTGTCTCCCCTGTTTTCCCCTAGTCACAATTATGGACCCTGAATCGTACCCAAACTAACCCCCGCAACCTAATTCAGTGTTTAGCAATTGAATATAAGTTATAAAGTGTGTTAAAATTATGGAAAACCTAGACATATGAGGAGGAAATTAGCGAGGCCATGGAGGCCAGGGAAATGGTAATACGGGTAACGTAGCAGTGCAGCCAGGCAATGAGGTTGCCCGTCAAGATGATAGGGCTCAATTTTATGTTTTCCTGGGCAAGACCTAGTTTAAGGGTGTGATGCAGTGGTCACAAGTGCTACTCTTATATGTGCTCGGATGGCTATTATTTTATTTGATCAGGGTTCTACTTATTAGTATGTGTCAGTTCAATTACCTTGTGATTTAATGTGGTTTGTGATAAACTTTATGCCCTCATCCATGTTTCTATCCCAGTTGAAGAGTCAGTCATAGTCACCCATGTGTATCGTGTTGTCCTATTGTGGTTGTGGATTTTCAGATTTAGGTTGATTTAGTTGGGCTGGATATGACTATCCTGATATAATCTTAGGCAATACTTGGTTGTCCCCTTATTATACCGGGCTTAATTGTAATACTAAGTTGGTAACTCTAGAGATCCCCGGTAGGTAAAGATTAGAGTGGGAAGGGGTGTACAAGCCTAAGCTAGCTAAGATCATATCCTCCATTCGGGCTAGGAAATTGGTGGGGCAAGATTGTTTGGCGTGATTGGCTCATATTCGGGATGTTGAGGTTGAAACCCCCTCTTTTGAGTCTATCCCTGTGGTGTCAGAATTGAGAGAACTTAAAGCTCAAATCCAAGGGCTTCTTGATAAAGGTTTCATCCATCCTAATGCTTCCCCATGTGGTGCTCCTGTCTTGTTTGTTAAGAAGACGGAGGATAGTATGAGGATTGATGATTTTATCATAAGCCATAAATAAGTGGATTAATACCGGAATGACAAGCTTATCGATAAGGAAGGTCCCAATAAGTATACTTGGGTGAAGGAAATTAAAGTATTTTAGTATGAAAGTGTGTATAAATTGGGTTAGCCCTTTGAATTTGATGAGTTTACCTAAGTTTGAGGCATCGTGCTGATGAAGAGGTTGACTTCGTAGTGATAGTCAAGGCTGACTGAGTGTAATGGTAATAAGACTTCGTGATAGATTGTGACGGGATGCAAATATATAATAAGATTGTTGGTTAAGTGAAATTTGTACAGTAATTACGATTTGTGAGTATCTAAAGATTGTGATTTTTCTAATATTTGGTGAGTAACGTGGTTGTATGGAAAGTTTTAAGAGATGGTGGGACACCACTCAAATAGAATTTTAAAGAGCTAGAGTAAACTGGATGTAGTACAACCTTTAGAGAGAGGCGAGAATAGGAATATCTTTATTTTGATTGCAAAGGATCAAGAGGTATCTTCATAGGGGTAGATGATTGGGTTCAGAGACGTGTGATTTCATTCTTTTTGTTGAGTCTATGGTAATAGTGTCACAGATCCATCAGGTTGGTCAAACACTATAAAAAAAAGACTTGAGAAAGGAGTGTGCGGACATTAGCTTGAGTGTGATGACAAGTGCTTGGTTTTGTTTTTGAGTCTAGTAATGAGTATGATCAAAATTTTAGTGAAATATATGGTAAGATCGATGGAGATGCGATCAATGATAAACGGAGATCCATAAATTCATAAAAATCTTCAAGGTACAAGCTAATGTTGATAGAGAAATGGATTGTGTTATATGGTGGAAATTACAATTCAAAATTTTCATTGTGAGTCTACATTCGTGGTGATGTATTTTGTCAAGGTATGAATTGGCAAGGTGAGAAATGATCAACTGTATTTGATATTGAGCATTTGAAAGGACTTACACCTGGGCTGAGTCGTAAGTTTACTACAATTGATTGTTAAGTACCTAAGAAAGGTTTTATTTTTAAAAGTGTTGGTTTATAATAAGGTAAAAGGTCGGAGTGTTTATGATGGTTGTTAGTGTTGTGAGTATGATGTACTAGCTATGCTCTAGTGTGCTTTCACTTTTGTGGGTGGATCCCTAGTGGTGGATCAGGGGTACCAAATCATGCAATGTTCTCTTGGTTGAGTGGGAAGATTGGGAAGATTTGGTTATTTTGAATAACATAATTGGCATTGTCTTGGAGTTGTTAAGGTATTTTAGTGGTTCTATATGTACCACCTTGCTTATGAGAATTTATAGAAGAGCTACCATTCGTATTTGTGGTTGTCCGGCATTCTTAATATTCCTCTAGTCGTCGTATCGATTATGTGTGGTTGAATGTAGGGATCATTGGTCCCAATTCTACTGTTCTTAAGAGGTAATCTACAATTACTAAATCTAGCATTTCGATAGTGTTGTTGGAGTGGTTGTATGCTTGGACATATCTCTCGATGAGTATCTGATTTCTAAAGATCAAATTTGTTATAACTTAAGCTCATGGGAAATTAGGTTGTGAGATGGAGATGTTGATAAGAACTATGATTGTTTGGATATTATGATTGTGTGTTGGTTGGTTCAGGTTCACCTCTAATTGTGTTGAGTTTGATCTAAGATTTTTCATGGTTATGTGAGAGAGAATTTGTCCTGATGTTTGGGTCAAAGTCCTTGATAACATGTTGTAGACATGTGAACAATCAACTTCGGTGGTTATAGGGAATAGCTTGTTTGTTAGTTAAGTGTACATACAACAGTAATTATCACTCGAATATTGTGATTACTTCATGGAGGCATTGTATGGGTGGATGTGTAGGTATTCAATTGGTTGGTTTGGGGAAGAAGATTATATCATAAGTGAGACTCAGTTGTGTTAGACAAGAACTTTTGCAAGAAGAAGAACTGGTTGAAATTCTTGATCGCGATGTCTGGAAGCTAAGGACATGCGAGACAAGTATCCCCTATTGTTCAGCGATTCAAGTACTACTCTACCCTTACTTTAGCTAGTCTTCCCTAGTTGTTCACTTGGGGATGAGTGATGGGTAAATTGTTATCTATTGTAACGACCTGATTTTTGTCGTTAGGGAAAAGCCAATGGAGAAATAATTGGGGTCAGAAAACTTTTGGTAGTAATTTGGAATTTCCCAACCTAGTCCATATTTGGACGAAATTGGAGTCAGTAAGGTGTAGGGAAATCTGGTAGCAATTGGGTGGTTTAAATATGATTTTGATTACATAAGTAGTTAGATAAGTCGTTAAGGAATCCATACGACTTTACGGAATTGAATTCGGGTGAGTAGAACTCCCGAAATCGATCTTAGCTTGAACGGTATTTCTTGACCGTCATTGGTTAAAGGTGTTTTGTGAAATGGGGGTCTTGGAAATTAGTAAATAGCTCAATGTTTTGTGCAAGCCGCTTTGGCATTGGTTTTGGTCGCTCTGGCAGTGCTGCTTTAGTGGGGTGAGGGTCGTTGTGGCTGGCAAGACGTGACTTAAAGTCATAAATAAACCCCAAGACGACTTTATTCTGCACTTTTTTTGTTTTTAGAGCTAAGGAACAAACCCCAGGCGATTCTTGACAGTTTTCCACCATTTTTTAGGCTAAAGGTAAGATTTTAACTCCCCGAATCCGTTTTTCGATCCGTATAATGTAATCTAATGGGTAAATATCGATGGGGGAGGGTTTTGATCTAGAATCTATGGTGGAAACAACCCTAATCTAGATATGGGGATCAAGGTTTGACCTAAGGTTGATATTATTGATTATGATTCAGGTAATTGGGTCTTGATTGTTTATCCTTGCGTATAAATTGTTGTTTGTAGACCTAGATCAAGCGAAAAGAATCCTTGTAATTACTTAGGGGATTCAAGCTTGGATTCAAGGTAGGTGATGATTGTGATTTCATGTTGGTGTGATACATGTTTGTAATTACATATTATAATACATGTATATATGCGAATGTTGCATTATTGATCACCCTAATCGTAAATGAGGATAATTAAATAATTGTATGCCATGAATCACCTCTTGTTGTATGATTGTGAGAATATACATTATGATTGTGATTTGTTGAATGGATTAGGTGCTACGTTCCGACACATTAACTTGGATCGGTTGCCATGTTCCGGCATAATTATGAGATCGGTTGCCACATTTCGGCATAAATATGGGATCGATTGCCCCATTCTAGCATAAACATTGGATCGGGTACCACAAACCGGTATACTAACACTTTGGGTTTAGGTTCCATAAGAGGACCATTGAATTGGGTTCCCTGAGAGGACCATTGAATTGTGTTGTGTATCGACTTGTGATGATTACATTTATGTCTAATGATGATTGATATTGAAAAACTGTATGTTGCTCTAAAATGATAACCAATGTATATTATTGAGAACGTGGAATGATACATTGATCCTGAAAAGATGACTAATATTGTATATGTTTGGTATATGCCTATTTTATAATGTTGTGGTTACTTAAATGTGTTTCACTTATTGGGATAGCCGCGTGATCCTATCAGTACACCGTGGTTGTGTACTGATACTGGACTTGTTTTTTCTTTGTTGAGTACAGGGCATCTTCATGTGGCTATTGATAGACCTCAGCTAGGTGACTATTATGCGTGACCGGATTCAAGGGTGAGCCAGTTCTTTCAGGCTGCCATGGATCTTTCTTGTTTAAGTCCACTCGTTTTGGACTTCGACTTTTGTTTAAGGTGTTGTTTAGTTTCAGGGTTGTACCCCTTGTTCTTAGACTTGTCGTTAGTAGAGTTTTGGTACAATGACTTTCAGGTTCTAGGGGTTGTTCTTCTGCATTAGTTTGGTTAGTTGTTTGTTAAAACCTTGGAGTTTATGGGGACTCCATTTTTATTATCATTTAAACCTGTTTCCATATATTTAAATGTCTTAGTTTTCATAAAAAAATTTAGTTTGGGTTGTAGTAATGGTTCTCCCACCGGAGGGTTAGTGTGGGTACCAATCAAGATGGTCCAGGTCGTGACACAACATGGGTAGGATGTTGTATCATCATGAGGCTCATAGTGATGGTTGTCAGTTAGAGAAACTCCCAGTAAAGTATATTTATCTATATATATATATATATATATATATATATATATTTTAGTTTAGCATTTACTTTCATTACATACATACATAAGATCATTAAATTATTTTCATCTTAACTTATGCAATTATTCAGCTGAGCTCTTTCAACCTTTGGGTTCAGTTTTTTATCTTTATTCAGCCCTGTTACATACTTGTACATTCAATATATTGATGTCATTCAACCTATATCTTTTCATGATGCATTTTTAGCTACTTAGGATCTTAGACAAGCATTTAGTTGAAATCACATCATCTGTTCGTTAGCTTTTGGTGAGACCTTCTTGCTTTCGTAGGACTCTAGTTTTATGATTTGTTATTAGGAGTATTCTAAGGTGTCATGCGTCTTGTCCGACACCTATCTTTATACAGGAGAGGCTTCATAGATAGAATGTCTTGCAGTGTTCAGTTTCAGATATTTTAGTTTAATCTTTATATTTAATGCTCAATATTTTCAGATAACTTTAAAATTTAATAAGTAGTTTTAAAATAGTTATTTAATTTTAATTCTTGTGTATGCTTGAGTTAGTATTCCACTTGTAGTCATTCATGATGAGTGTTCGCCTGCAGACCAACCATTGTTCTCAATTGTCGTCCCCGTCAAGGATGTATGCTTAGGTCGTGACATAATTACAAGTCAACCATAAAAAACCATAAAAGATTAAATTAGGCAAAGCATATGCGGCCAGTGTATGCATTGATTTACCGCGAGTTTACGGTATTTTTAATACATCTCACTTAAGAGTTGTGTGTGTCTAGGGCCATTTTGTATTGGTTTTTATGTGTTTTTATCATGTTCGTAGGAAATAAGTTCAGATGCGGAAGTTGAGAGACACAACTAAAGAATGTGCAGAAAAGGGCATCTACAGATGTGATATACAGACCATAGGTCCAATCATGTTCCGTAGATGGTGATCGTAGATGGACGGGCAAGGCTTGAAGGAGATCAAGGAATTCATGACTAAGTGTGGAACCATGGTTGCAAACGATGGACCGTAGATCAACCTATAGGCCGCACTGCAGTTCCGTCAAATCATTCAGAGAGGGAGTTCCTGTACCTTATTTTCAAGATTCTAAGTATGGAGCTACAGAGGAGGATCCACGGACCGTAGATCAAACCACGGTCTGTACTGTTGATCTGTCGATTGAGTCAGAGAGTGAAGATTTTGAAGTTGAAAATACTGCCCAAGTTCCGAACCACGGAAGGGACCTATGGACCGTAGGTCAATCCATGGTCCATAGGTCAGTGTCATAGATCGAAACCGCATCCTGAAACGTTATTTCCTTATTTCGTTTCCTCTTTAGTTAGGACTTGTTTTTCTATATATAAGGCATGTTAAACTCATTTTTGGGGGTTAGACTTTATTACTTTTATTCTAGTTTTTGGCTTTGGAAATTACTTGCAATTTTAGCAATTATTGATTTCCTAAGTTCATTTGAAGATTTTTACTTTGAAATTCAAGTTGAGATTCTGGGTTTATTCTTCTTATTACGTAAGTTCATGATTTCTTCATCTAAAACTATGAAGTGTGTTCTTGCTATTATGGGTAACTAAATCTACAACTAGGGTTGTGGGAACCATGAGCGATTAACAAAGTATGAATAGTAACTAAGTAATTCTTGAATAGTGTTATTGCATGCATTGATAATTCTTTCATTTAGAAGTCTTTTTAGCGGTTGCAAATGTTAGAACTTGCCTTGTTGCTACTTGCCGGACCAAGGAGGTAGTTAGTAAGAAAAGAATTATAAACATAGATTTAGTGTGAAACTATCTAATAGTCTAATGTTGATTGGTGTGAAGGTGAAAACTAAGTCACACATCGATGTAATGTCTAATATGAGGTAACAGTAAGGGTTTGTAGATTATACACACGTAGCCGAACCAAGGTATAGGGTGAAATTCTCTAGTTGCCCGACCAAGGAATTAGAGATACCTAACTTATCATTTTGCATGTGATACACTAGGAAAGGATTACTATTACTAGGATTACCGTGTTTTGAACTTATGGGGAACACGTACACCCTAGTTTCTCTCTCATCTTGATAACAACAAAAGTTTGAATCTTTCTTACTAATTGTTCACATAACTTTCAGAATTTGTTTCATAAACTCCCCCCCCCCCCCTTTTAATTACTTGTTTCAGAAGTACGTTGACTAGAAGAATATAATCGTAAGATGAACTTAAGTTTAAACCATATTCCTCGTGGGATCGACCCCAACCTACAAGTTGGGTTCTTTACTTGATAACAATGCTTATGCTTCTTTAAGGAGGTGTAATTTGAGCGTATCAAATTTTGGCGCCGCTACCTGGGAATAAGGCTTTTAGATTAAGTTTAACTACATTATTGAACTCTAGTCAAATATTTCCTAATTTTACTTTTTCTTTTGTTTTTGTTTCTCTCAGGTTCCTACTCTAGTGTATGCCAAGTACACGGAGCCAAGGTGAACCACTTACTCCTTACGATCCAGAATGGAACAGAACTTTGGGAAGAATGAATAACCAAGGAGTCCCAATCAATACTATCGGAGGAAATTTAGGTGATGGAGTTGGTTTGTAACCGCCGAGGGTTGGTAGTGAGAATAATCAGGTTCAAGCTGAGAATCTATTGGGAGATGCATTGAGGGTATAGGATCCACTAGGACTAAGACTGCATGATAACTATAGGGTCAACTTTAATGCCGCTGAATCTAAAGGACCTCTTGTCCTACCCCCTCTACCTCCAGGGCATATATTTGTGGTGACTAGTAGTTTGATGCAGATGCTTACAACGAGGGGCTTGTTTGTTGGTTTGGCATCGAAAGATACTCATGCTCACGTAAGCAAGCTAAGGAGTGTTTGCAAAAGTTGTGTGGGTCGACCGGACTTGGATATGGATGTCATTGGATTATGAGTATTCCTTTTATCATTGACCAGTGATGTTGCTGTGTGGTTTAATAAGCTTCTTTATAACTCAATCTACACATGGGGACAACTAACTGAGGTGTTCTTGGCAAGATTCTTTCATATGTCAAAGAAGCTGAACCACAAAGATAAACTCAACAACTTCGTAGCATTACCGGGAGAGTCTGTGAGTAGCTCTTAGGACATGTTCACTGCTTTTATACGAAGTGTTCACAAATCACCGCATTGATGATGAATCACTGAAAGAGTATTTCTACTAAGGTTAGTATGAAAATAGTAAGGCGGTGCTTGATACTATCGCTGGAGGTTCATACGGTGAGTGCACTTTTGAGCAGATTACAGAGAAACTGGAGAAGATTTCCCAAAACAATAAAGTATAGAGCTCTAGAAAGTCAGATACTGGGAGGAACACATTTGCAGTTCAAGCTACAAACAACCAGTCTGCAGATAAGATTCATGAGGAAATGGCTCAGATGAGG